>JAYESA010000015.1:40604888-40929198 GCA_036927795.1 Iris macrosiphon | reverse complement strand
ATCCTTTTCCTAGTCGTAAGGATGGGAATTTGCTATATATAATATATATACTACTTAATGTAATTTGTACCAAGAAAACAATAAGGTGAATTGTTGGTGAAGAATTATGAAATAAATGTTTTGAGCTTTTGGTGTTCTCATGGTGATTGATTCATCTTCAAATGGCTATGCTTCTCTTTTTTTTGTGAGGGTGCTATTGCTGGTATCTTTGGTTGGAACTAACCATGTTAAGTATAGCCTGGTGGTTGCTTTAGGCTCGTCTCTACATGTGCAGTGACCGAGACTGGTTACCAAAATGTTGTTTGGCTTTGGCCTCCTTTACCTACTAGCGCATTTGCTGTCTCTTGGGGTTATGCCAATAATTCAACCAGAGGTGGGTGCGATAGTGCAGTACCACATGCAATGCAAACAAAGTACTGTTGCATAAATTTGGAAGTTTGCAAATAATTTCAAGATGTGCAAGATAGCTACCACCAAAGTCTCAATTGGGCAAAAAATTATTAGGTGAGCTATGTACATCATTTATTTTATGTATTTGGTCACTCCATCTGTTAGTTTCGATTACAGAAAATTGTACAAAAGTACGTAAAATATAAAGTACAACTTCTTGATGAGGACAACACAATAAATTGAAATATTACAACCGACTTGATGTAAACAGAAACTTTTGAACAACAATATCGTAACCAAGTTGCTAGCAATAGAAAAACAGTAGTGAAGAGGCTTGCTAAGGTGATGACAATCACCGTTGTCCAAAACAAAATTCTATCCTTTCCGTCGATCTGCTCTCAGGAACCAACAAGTTCACAGAGTTGAACTTCTGGAGCGCTCCCTTGTCACCATCAAAATGAACTTTATATGGACAAAACCTCGGACATCACTTTGTGGCTTTAACCCGCTGCTACTAACTCTTCTCTCATAGCATACACACTCTAGTCTTCTACCCTAAGAGTAGTATATATAGGAAGAGAAGCCCCCTAGCAGTCATAACCCCTCATTATCGTAGTGAGCGGGAAATAAGGGAATAAATCTTCATTAAGTAGGCGGTTATAGCATTTACTCCCATGATGTGGGCAGTTACGGAGCTGAAATGTTATGCTAAAACCCATTAAAGCATTCACACAAAAATCTAGCTTCCACGTGAGCACATGTCACGAGGAGCGACAATTATTGCGTGAGCCCTACTAATGCAAAACTGCAATTTCCACGTGCACATAGGCCACACCTAATTGAATTTTTTGTCTGCACACAGGCCACGTTCATGTCTTGCACGAGCACAATTTAGACTTGTATGACATTATGTCCAATGGCGACATTTCGATACCCCAGGATCAGGACATAATGGTATCATAGCACGACTTTACTTTTCTTAGATTTTTTGTTTTAATTTTTTTCAAAAAATACTAGTTTTCTTGATTTGAAACCTTATTTTTATTTATTATGAAATGAGATGCTCCATATACTAAGTCAATAATATTTTATGAGACTAATGTGAACTGCTTTCTTTTGTATAAATGACAAAGAGTAACAATGCGAGTAGCCCAAGGGCGGTAGTTGTAGAAGCATGAAAAATCTACAGTCTGCATATAACTCATGCCGCATAAAACATGATCTATACGGCCAGATAGAAAGTCGCATAATAATCTACATACGGCCAGAGAAACCAAGGAGCAAGAGGCCGCATAATGAGCTCCTGACACAGTCTCTAATGTCTGACATAAAGTTCTGACACTTCAAAATTAATGAAGGGGCAGCATGCGAAAAGGTAGAAAGTCACATTTGCATTGATGGCCTCGACAGACGCACCATACCACGTATCCTCCCATCTGTGGCCTCGTCAAAATGCGGCTGCAGTGTCCATTCGACCAAAGTCGGACGAGAGCACGTATGCGGCCTGGACGATCATGCGGCCACGATGCCATGCAGACTGAGTGTCCATCTGACCAGGGCCTAAAAGGACGCATATGCGGCCGCAATACCCTATGCGGCCTCACTAACATGTTGCCAGAATGTCCATTCGACCAAGGCCCAAATGAGAGCACGTATGCGGCTACAAAATCCATGCAACCTCGCCATCATGCGGCCAAGTTGTTATGCGACCTCTAGCTCACAAGATATTTTTGTTACAACTGCAGAGATCTTTGCACAATGGGCTCTGACTACGTGTCTAGCTGACCAGGTCATGCCCACAATCGGTTGATAACAACCCCGAGATCTCAACAACATATCTCGACCAAGATCACGTTACAATTGGCCCAGGACATGTGGCGACAATTGCAACCGTATTCTGTTGAAAGAGCCTTATGCGGCCACCAAACAGAGGCAAATGGATAAGGTCCGTCTCCAAAGTCTTCCACTGATGATCTGAGGAGCGTTCTTGTACGAACCCTAGATCAAGGAGCAAAAATAACACTCACGCACCCGTGCGTTCGGTCTACCTGTAATCACGAAAAGGGTGCAAAGGAAAGTCAGCCCTTGTAAACCCCCAAAATTTTAATTTGTAATTTTAGTAATTTTATTAAATTATTGGATTTTTTTGGCTATTTTGTTGGTTAATTTGAAAATAATTTCTTTGATTTAACTACTTATATAAATACTTATTTATAATCATTTTTAGTCTATTTTAGAAATTCTTGGATTTTTTAGAAATTTTGGGTAATTAAAACCTACGAAACGTAATTTTTTAGAGCTTACATGATTTACTGTGAGACCATACTTGCATGTTGTTCCTACAAAACATTTATTTTAGGGTTAAAATATTTAAATATAGTTTTTGTAATTTATTTTGAATTTAAGTAATTTATTTGGAATTATTTAGGATTTATTTGGATATATAGTCTTAATATTAGATGGATACTAATTTAGTGTTAATAGATATAAATAAGATTAGACATAAATTATTTGTATTATATTTAATTCTATTTAATATTATAAATTATTGAGATAAACTCAAACTCTATTTTAATTTAATCATAATCTTAAGTCTATTAGAAAAGCAACTTCATTCATATCCTATCCTTATTTGAACTGATCCTAATCCTATCCAAATTAAACAATCCTAGCCGTATTCAAATAGTCTCCACCATTATAAATATCTACTAAACTTATGAACTAAACTCAAATTTTATCTTTTTATTCCCTAACCTCCTCCATTTTTCGTCCAAAAATAGCCCAAATTTGTCATAAATTTAGCCTCATTTTTTAGAAGTATTGACGACTTGGAAAGACCATATCTCCTAGTCCTGGACTCCAAATGCATCACCGTTTCTTGCGTTGGAACCGTATCGAGGTGAGAATTCTAAATATATAATTTATTTCACAAAATTATGAATATTAAATTCTAAAAAATTCGTAGAGTATAATATTTCCAAAAATAGATGCGTCTCGGTATTTTTGCGATTTTGGGAGAACAAGGAATCCGAATCATGAACCGTTTAAAGTTTTGGAAATCTAACTTCGAGACCGTCGACATATGTTTTTCCCTGATTTTAATTCGAATTATTTCTGTGTTGTTCATTTTGTAGAACTTCTAGGTTAGCAATCAAACCCCATTGCGCAATACGATTTTGTATGTATAATAATTTTCAAACAATTTTGAATCCGGATGAGCCATAAATTCCAGCGTACTTGTGATGCTGAAATCTAAAGGAATTCATGCACGAAAGTTGGAGTTTGTGTTGGTTGACTTTTTGGTCAACGGATCGCCTCGATTTGCGTGCCACGGGTCTCAAATTTTGTAAAAATAACTATATTAGTTATAAATTCCAGAAATGATTAAAATTCTAGTATTAATGATTAAAATATTATTTTAGGGTAATTTATTCAGAATTAAAATAGATTAGAATATAAAACCTATTCACCCACTTTTGTAGATCTAACTTATTTTAATTTATGTGACGGGTTAGATTGGACGATATCTTGAGTTGCGACTTCATCCTTTTCCGGAGCAGACAAGATACCTTGCAAACTTTTGCACAATATTATGCATGTTTACTGTCACCCCCAGATTTCGTAGAATCGATAATTGTCTCCCGGACGTGGTGCCGTGCGTGCCTAGGTTGTGCAACGCACAAGGACAAGATATTTTATATATAACGAGCACATATTCAGAGTACACAGATAATTGAAACACAAAATTGATCATGAAAAAGTTTTCTTTATTGATAATGAACATCTTTTACAAACTCTTGAAAGAGTCAGATAATTATCTCACGTGCTTACAAAAGTAAACGTAAAATGAGATAATCGTCATGTGCATTACCTCATTTTACTAAAACTTTAAAGCTATAGACACCTTTGGGCAAAGCTATAGCCTTTCCACGGAGCTGCATATGGTATGTGCAGGAGCTCCTGAAACTTTAAAATATACTTCAAGGGCACGAACATGACGTTCCAGTAGGTGGACTGGATTGGAAAGTCGCTCTAGCTTCTTACAGGATCTTATTGGTGCGGGAAACCTGTTGCAACGAGGGTCAGTACATAAAAATGCACCGGTGAAGGCGAGCTAACCCAACTATACCAATTAACACATTGTTTATATGAAATATTCAAGTTATTATATGGTATTTCTATCTTGCCTTAGTTCATTTTACAAGCAAGCATTAGATATGAAGTTCACTGAAATAAACATGCCACCATTGTGTTACTTTTATCTGCCCGTCTGAACTACCTGCACAACACTTACCATGACCTTCCCTGATAAGAAGACATAGTTAGCTTGCACAGTTTAAATATACGAGGAGGTCACTAGCATGATGCCATAAAGGATGAATTATAATCATGGGAGAAAAATGGTATGCAACGTGGGTGGTGAGCCCTGTTACATGCCATTTTGTCTTCCAACAGACGATTATTCAGAATATTCCGTCCGGATCTGATCGATCTCAGATCCCCAGCGACCGTCCATAGGAACCAAAAACCTTGTGCACAAGTTGTCCGTGACCAAACGACGTCTAATAGTAAGTAATCAAACGGTACAGTTTAAGACAACACAATCACGAGACAAGTTACATGGCATGATCTATTTTGCATAGTCTTCCTGATCAGTTTATTGCATAGCAAGGTGTGTTATATACATAGCACAATCATAGAAGAAGTATATATATTCTAACTAGAATTGAAGCATGATAAAGGATATTCTTAACGAACTAGCATGCAATAAAGTAATCGTTCACATGATGATTGACAAGCATAAAGTAATCCAAGTCTATTCTTTTTTAACTTGACATCTTTTAATTATTATGGTATCGTCTGATTGGAACAATCAAGAGGACAAGATTTTAGATGTGAAAACTTTGAAAAAGGGTCAACTAAATCGAATTATAGCCACTCACAAGTTGGTTGGGGAGAGGGAGAGAAAAAGGAAAGATGTGCTTTCAAGAATTCGCTCGCACGATATCTACTGCACGATCACCTGTATTGCCACAAATAGACAATCAATACCTCTTCTTCTCTTTCCAAGCTCGAAACAAAAGTACAGTTTAACAAATAAAAATAATAAAATAAATCAAAACCGTTCAAGAAAATGCAAATCCGAAAATAAAATCAAAAGCAAGAAAGCAACAAGGGGACAGCGAAAACTAGGCAAGAAAACTTGCAGCGGAGAGGTCCCTCTTGACTCTGCCGCTAAGTCCGTCCTTGGGCACGGTCCACTGAATATGGAAATCGATTCCGAAGAACCAAATCCATAAATAAAAAAAGATCTTGATTTAATCTATCCCGATTGAACGATACTGAAAGTATTTCTTAGTCGCGCTCTCCGAAAAGGGGGAACGGGGCACCACATCCTAACCAACTAATGTGAAGTTTCGTCCATGAAACCTAGGAATAGAACCTACCACTATGAAACAATAAAGAAAACTTTTCCTTCATCTCAAACTCAAGCTCCCACATCGACTCTTCGACCGAATGATTTCTCCAATGCATGCACAAGAATGGAACCGAAAGACTTCAAATCAGCTTCTTCTATCGATCCAAGATCCGCACAAGGTGTTCAACATACGTCAAGTCCGCCTTCAAGTCCAGTTTATCAAGATCCATCACACGACTCAGATCCTATACATACTTCCTAAGATGTAAAATATGGAAGATATTGTGCACTTCAGATAATGACGGTGGCAGGGCAATCTGATATGCGACTGGGGCAACTTGCTTAAGTATTTCGAACGGGCCGACTAATCTTGTGCTTAGCTTTCCTTTTGCTCCAAATTTGGTAGCTTCTCTCGCATGGGTGAGACTTTGAGAATTACATGATCGCCTTCTAAGAACTCAAGAGGTCGATGGTGCACGTCTGAGTAACTCTTCTGACGACTTGTGCTACCTTCAGCCATTCACGGATCAAATGGATCTTTTGGACGGTTTGTTCTACGAGCTCCGGGCCAAGAATTTACCGTTCACCAACTTTATCCCAACAGATAGGGGATCTACACTTCCTCCCATAAAACCCCTCATATGGTGCCATTTGAATGCCGGATTGATAGCTATTATTGTATGCAAATTCGGCTAACGGTAGATGCATGTCCCAACTTGACTTTAAGTCCAAGGCGCAGTGCCGTAGCATGTCTTCGATGATTTGGTTTACCTGCTCTGTTTGTCCGTCTGTCTAAGGATGGTAGGCGGAGGTAAACTTTAACTTCTTCTCTATTGCTGACTGAAGACTCTCCCAAAAGCATGATAAGAATTGTTCATCTCGATCAGAGACAATAGATACGGGCACACCGTGGAGTCAAACGATCTCATTGATGTAGATCTACGCCAGATGATCAGCACTCCAAGTAACTTTGATAGACAAAAAGTGAGCTGACTTGGTGATTCGATCAACAATGACCCAGACGATATCATTTCTCTGTTGCATCTTTGGCAACCCAACAATAAAATTTATCATTATGTGTTTCCATTTCCACTCCGGTATAGCAAGGTTATGCATCTCTCCGCCTGACTTCTGGTGCTCGGCCTTTACTCGATGACAAGCCATGCATTACGACACAAATAGTGCCACATCCCTCTTCATGCTGTGCCACCAAAATATCGTACGGAGGTCTTGATACATCTTCAGGCTTCGTGGATGCGAAGTATAACTTGCATAGTGGGCTTAAGTGAGTATCTCTTTTCTGAGGTTTGCATCGTTAGGAACACACAATCTTTCCTTCAACCGCATCATTCCATCTATGCTCACCGCAAAGTCGGTCGCCTTTATCGCTGAGATAAGATTACGCATCTTCTCTAGCAATATGTCGTTCTTCTGAGCGAACTTAAATTTCTCCAATAGGTCATATACGAGGTGCAACTGAGCCACCTGTGCCCCTTTTTTTTATCTAATTCAGAATGTAATGCCCAAACTTTCGAGATCCCTTCGCAGCCTGTCATCGATAGCTAAGCTTCCAACAAACACTCAACTTAGTGCATCAGCTACAACGTTGTCCTTGCCTGATGCATATATGATCATGAAGTCAAAGTCATTAAGGAGTTCAAGCCAACATCGTTGCCGTAAATTCAGATCCTTTTGAGTATAGAGGTACTTGAGGCTTTTGTGATCCATGAAGATTTTACATGGTACGCCATAGAGGTAATGCTGCCATAACTTTCACGCGAACACTATCGCTGCTAGTTCTAGATCGTACATTGGATAGTTCCTTTCGTGAGAATATAACTGCTTCGACGCAAAGGCTATCACCTTGTCCCTCTGCATAAGGACACATCCCAAACCCTTTCTTGAAGCGTCGCTATAATTCTTAAAAATATTGGGCCCGTCCGGAAGAGTAAGAATCGGTGCTGAGACGAGTCATTACTTTAATTCCACAAATAAAGCTTCACAGTCTTTCGACAATGAGAACGTTACTCCTTTCCGAGTGAGATAAGTTAGAGGCAAAGCGATCCTTGAAAAATCTTTTATGAATAACCTGTAGTAGCCTGTTAGACCAAGGAAGCCCCGAATATCGCTGGCCGACTCAGGTCTCTTCTACTCCAAAATGGCTTCAACTTTCTTTGGGTCGACTGAGAAGCCCTCCGTGGAAATGATGTGCCCGTGAAAAGATATATTGTCCAACCAGAACTTGCACTTACTTAGCCTCGCGAATAACTTATTGTCTCAAAGAGTTTCAAGCATCATCCGTAGGTGTCCTGCGTGTTCATCCTTATTCTTCGAGTATACTAAGATGTCGTCTATGAATACCACCACAAACTTATCAAGGATGGTCGGAACATACAGTTTATTAAATCCATGAATGTGGCAGGAGCATTCCTCAGTTCGAACGGCATGATAGAAAACTCATAGTGGCCATAGCGGGTGCAAAATGCTGACTTCGGCATGTCCTCTGGCTTGATCTTTAATTGGTGGCAGCCAAAGCGAAGGTCTATCTTTGAAAATACTGATGCTCCTTGCTGTCATGCCCCTATCACCTGCAGGCCAATCGGCCGTCCCCGTCGGGCGAAAATTACCGTACCAGCGCTTCTGCGGGACGATCGTTTAACCCATCTGGGCGTGATACCACACGAGCGTGAGCCACGCCCGTGTAAGGCCGTGGTTCATTGGCTGGCGATAAGAGGTCTAAGCCACAGAGTCACACAGATTGTCCGAGTGTAGCAGAATTATAAACGCATAAGCAAATTGGTAACAAGTTTACTGAGTTGTCAATAGCGGAAGCATATAATAACACAAGTATAGAAGTAAAGCAAACTCTTGATTTATATTGAACACATGTTACAGGTGGCGCTAGGTCGAGATTATAAGTCGCTCAAGCCTCTCTCTCTCTCTCTCTCTCTGAAATAGTAAAAGCTTTCCAAGTGGCTATATTTGTGAAATAATGTACATGCGATGTTCCAACATTATGTCTTGTATATGCGCTTCAGTTCTGATTGCAATATTCTAAGGCTCCAGAGTGAACTCCACGCCTTAGCACGCATGAAGGAGGCATCCGCACCGAACGAGGTTCTCCTGCACCCTGCAAACAATCTGGTGGATTATCAGTACATGAATACACTGGTGGGAAGGCTACTCGCCCGCTCGACAAATCCAAACACGCAATATAGGTTCCTTGTACCAACTATTATATTGTCTTTCTAGTTGCCTTAGGATCAGTTTTATGGCAAAGATGAATAGCCTATCTCGTATGGCAGTGCTCCATGCAACATAAGAGGAAACACGGTGAGACTTACCAACTTACTATTTTTTCTTCCCTGTCCAAGGAAAACTAAGTTAATTCGAGCACAAGCAGCATATAATGCAATCCAGGGCATATAACTTATGCAAACACAAGTTTTGTGAGTGATGTTATATTTTGGATGCACGAATTATAAGGATTTCTCAGGTGTTTGCATGACACGTTCAAGTATTCCATATATACGATTATGTTATGATCGTTCAGATGTTTTAGATGTTCATAATGCAATGCAATGACTCGTACGCGGATAGCCGCTAAGCGAGGATGACTTATCTACATGAACAATTGTCGCTGGTATAGCCATAAAGGACACTAGTTACTGGCGAGAATAGTATGCATCGAAAGAACATGGTGCGCTATAAGCATCTCGTCCAGTACGATGGACTATACGATAGAGTTCTATCCGGACTGGATCGACCTCGGTGCCCGAGAGGCCGCCCGTGGAACTGAGATCCGAAGATCACCTTTTTCAAGTTGTCCACGACATGCAGGTCAGGGTCTTTCCAAATCCATAACTTGACATGATAATCCATGAACTTGTTCTGAATCGAGCATTTGCTCCATGAGCTGTGATTCTTTCTTTACTTGACGTGATTCTCGTTCAGATGTAAAATGGATATGATTATCATTCAGATATAACTTGATATCCTTTCCATTCAGATATAAACTTGCCTTGATGCATTCTCTTGGTACGGGGACTGCCTTAGCGACCTAACGGTCCCAGATACTTGCAGGTTCAATTGCACAGAAGGACTATTCGATAGTCTTCTGGCTGACTCAATGCATGAACAATACGCGATAGCGCTCTTGGTTGTGGCATAAGTTTTGTGTGGCAAACATTGAGTCTAGGTGTAAACTCCCTCGACCAGATTTCAGTAATTTAGGATTAGTTTTGACTAACTAGAATTATTGCAACTTTTTAAAATTTTATTTATTATATATTCTATTGATTGTGCACCTATTTATTACACAATTAATTAGGACATCCCACTAGCTGTTAAACCCTAAAATTTTTTTACATACCTGCCCTAGACTTGTTAGACTACTTTTCCTGTATTTTTAGCAACTCCCAGAAACCTCGTTTGGTACTTCGTTTTAGTCGCACAAATATCGTTACAAATGTACGTATTTATTTCCTATTTAAATTGCTGCTCTTTATCTATCTCTGTACCCTAGAGAATTGAGGACCAGTAGGCACCTGTTTGCCCAACCAAAAATACGATAAAATTCTACTCTAATTATACTTCAAATATCGTTTTGACACCGTAGAAAAACTATGACCCTAACAGCCTCAAAATAATTAGTGAACACCGTGCGCAGTATTTATTAAATAATAAATACGATGACCATATCACCTGCAGAATCAGACCCTGCATCTGCCCAAGCTCACCCCACACTGTCCAAAACATTTTTCCCAGCTATTTCCCTCATTTCTGTACAATTCCGAATTTCGAAAAATTAGTATTTAAAATTTGGTAAATTGCAAAATTACGCAAAATACAAATTTTATGCTTTTATGCAATTTATAAAAAATTAGGGGTTTTTATGCAAAATTGCATGCAAGGTGGCATAATTCTATTGGCTAGACCATAGGTGTATGGGACCCACCCAAAACACCCAGAAAAATCCAAGAGAAATATCCCCAAAAATCAGATTTACCAAAATACCCCTGAACTTCATTTTATTTACAGAAATGCCATCCACCCCAAACCCTATATAAACCCCTACCCTCTTCCCTTTCAAACTCCACAACTCTCCCCTCCGACCACCGCCGGCCACCCAACTCCGGCCAACCCTCCGCCTTGACCCCCTCTCCCCTCTGGCCAAGCCCCACCGCCGGCACCACCCTGCTCCGCCGGCCACAGCCCCCGCAACCTCCCCACTTCCTCACTGCCACAGCAGCCACCACCACCCGAGCCACCCCCTGCGCCTCCCTCCGCCACCGTGCACCGCCACCACCCTCACCAATCGAACCGCCCCGACCTTCTCTCTCCGACGACCACCCCCTCACCGCCTCACGACCCTTCCTCCGCCGGCCAGAGCCCCCGCAGCAACCCTCAGCCACCCCTAACCCTAACCACCCTCTCTACTCCGGCCGCCCCTAGCCGCCACCACCGCCGTCGTAGACCTCCGCCACCACCACCAAACTGATCGCCACCCTCCCCTCTGTCGAACCCGCCGCCTGCCCGGCCACCTCCGCCGCTCCTCACCGCCGGCAGCCCCCGCACTCAGCTGCTGCTGCTAGCAGCTACTGCTGTTGTTCCCGCTCCTCCGGCCGACTCCGCCGCCGTCCACCCCCCGTCGACGACCCCTAGGGCCCACCTGTCAGTAGGTATACTCCTAATACCTATTGTATATGTAATTATCTATATATTCCTATATGTATATGTATATGTATATGTATATATATGTATATATATATGTATTTATATATATATTTATATGTATATCTATATCTATATATATATTATATTATAATATATATGTATTATATACTGTTATTATACAGTATATTATACTGTATATACTATTATTATATATATTTACTAAATATATGTATATATATCTATTATTCTATACATATATATTTATATATGTATATATGTATATGTATATGTATATTTATACTATATAATATATTATGTAATAATTACTAATATATGTATTTAATTCTGTTTTATTTATATATTTATATAAGATGTATATTTATATATAACATGTTATATATTATATAATACTATGCATTTTTAGTTTATTTATTTTTTTGCACTTAATTTATTTCCTGCACCTATTATATATATATATATATTTATATATATATATATGTTATCTATATATATATTAATATCCAGCTGGATAATACAGCTTATATATATTATATATATATATTTTCAATACTTGCAATGTCATTTCAATTTATTACATATATCTATATATATATTATATATTATACTGTGCTGGATATTACAGCCTATCTATATATATTTACAATTATTGTACTTTATTATATATAACAGTGGTCACATATAGACCCTGATAATATTTATATTATAATTGCAGAATAGTACAACATTTATATATGTATTAAATTTCTGCACTGTCTTTTCATTTATCTATATAAATATATACATCAGTGGATACACCCTGATAATATTATATTATATATATAGCAGTGGATATACCCTGCTACTATTATAGATACCTGCATTTCCTATTCTTTATATACTATATATATTGCTAGATATATATTATATCTATGTATATACATACTATATATATATCTATATATATATATATATGCTTATATTACAACCATGATATTCACGAACCCTGTCTGTTTTAATAGAAACCACCTTCAGCACAGCCAGTGACCCCCTGTCACCAGCAACCTCAAACCTGACTGTGAGATCAGGTTATCAACACTATCAGGGAGTAGGCAAGTATACCTTGCCAAGTAAAGGTTTAAATTCAATTATTGCTATCTGCTTTGTTCTTGAATTTCATATACTATGAGTACCTGAGACTGCCTCTGGTACAGTCAACTGATACGTTGATAATTAGTGTAAATAACTTAGTCTTACAGACTCACCAACACTGTGAGAGTATCCTGATATTCTCCTAGACCCTATCACGGTAACACGCAACATGGTTGCATTACATTTATGGATGTGAGCTGCGTATTTGATTAGCTACCAGTACGTGTGACCCGCATCACGGATTAGAAAAACTCAGGAAATGTACGACTTGATATTTAGTTTCATTGGGTTGGGAAAGATAACTAGTAGACGTATGGGACACCCCCTCCATATATGATTTATACCTTCGTACCATGCTCCTCGGAGATGGTCGATTGCAGAGCTACCCGTGAGTCCGGGGGCATATGACACCTATACTAGCCAGTCACCACGATTGGTGAATTACGTCAGCATATGTCTAGCCGACACATTCCCATGCGTACTACAAGGTCTTTACTTGCATTTCACTTAGATGGTTAGCACCCTGTATTTATTTTCTTTATTCAGTATTCACATACATGGCATGTCATTTTCTGTATCTTGTTATGTCCCACTGAGAACCTGGTTCCCTGCCAGATCTAGATAAGGTTTTCTACCCCACTGTGTACGGCCCTGATCAGGAGGCCAGATGTGCTACCGAGGAGGAGCTCGAGGAGACACCCTCAGAGTATGCTTGATCCTAGAGGCCTGCCACCTGGAGATGGAGATATTTTCATCAGATAGACACTGCTTAGTCTATCTGATTTTTCTGCGCTATTATCAGTTTTTGTAGTAGGCTTATATTCTCACCAGTAGTGTACTGTATCAGACTCAGTTATATATATATAGTTCAGCACTTGCTTTTCTGACATTTTGTTGTGGATGAGATAGATATACCTATTTTGTACTTGTAGTATTTTAGGACAGCGTAGCACGTTCCTTTGGGTCCATCAAAGTGGATTAAGCCCTTAGTGACGTGTCAGCTGGCCAGTGACACGTGGCCTAGTTCCTGACATTTTGGGACTGGGGCATGACACTAGACAATATTACAAGTTAACTTATAAGCAGGCTATCATTGCATTCATAAGGAAACTTAAGCATTCACATTTTTGCTCGGGCCCGAAGGTAAGCCAAGGAGTAAAACCGTAAAGAAACTCTCCGAGCGACATGATCTAGGGTCGTGCTGTGTAGCAAATAAAGAAGTGTACAACAAAGTGTGTAATGTTCATATCGTTCTACTCGAGGCATAGCGGGGTCTCGTTGCACATGGCAAAGGTAGCATGCGAGGGTCTGAATATAAGCAATGTTTTATTTTTATGTTCTAACACAAGCAATACAAGTTGGGATTATTCTCTTAGCTAGGTGCGTTGTATTCTTATTAGCATATAGTGGGGTGATTCACCTAGCGACTAGCATATATCGTTCCATATTTTAAGTGTGCTGGCTAAGCAAAGACAAGTTCACCGTAGCCACCCACCTTAGCAATAATTCACCTCGGTTGAGCGATACTCTGAGAGAGCCTCTGTAAGACTAAGCCGAACACCTGAAAGGACAAGTCTGGATATCTTTTGCCTCAAACTAGTATTTTGCCGAAGCAAAGTGGGTCGGTACATTACAATTTTGTCGTTTGAATCGGTAGTCCGCTTGAGCGGAACGAGGTGTTACATCATACACCACTCAGAAAAAGTCTCATCCTCGAGACTTACTGAGGGCAAGTCGTACTATCGCATTATCGAATCTTTCCCAAGCGTAGTAATCGGTACCACTAAATCCATTTGAATACAATCTCCTACTTGATCCTTTTGCCGTGTCGTGTGTATGTTGAGTTAGTCTTATTTGCGCCTTAGCGCGGGACATGTTGCTTTATGCGGAGTACATTTCAATCGATCTAAGGCTGAGGCAAAATTATATAAGTCATTATACTTGTTCAGGCGGATATTTACTTGCACTAGCATAAGAGATTGGCATACCGCGAGTCTGGATCGTGCACATATTCGAAGTGTCCCTCAAACATTTGCATGTCAACAAACTCGGCGATAGCGAAGTCTCAACACTCGAGTTTCACATCTCTTTGAGTATTGGATCATGCACACGTTTAAGGCGTCCCTCAAACATATGCATTTGACCAAACTTAGAGATAGTAAAATCGGATAAGCTACTTGCGAAAATCTCAAGGGTCTTATTTTACGATTCACAAGGATACTTCCGATAGGGTCAATTGAATTCAAGCCATTTTTCATTCCAACTTAATTCAAGTATTTTTGCACTTTTAAAAGTATTTAGACTTATTGTTTGGAATATTTCATTTGGGACATTGAGAGAGAGTGTGCACATAACCCACGAACGAGCTTTCAAAACTAAAAAATTGAAACGAAGTCCAAAGGCGTATAGCCAAACTCTGATACCAATCTGTCATGCCCCGATCACCCGCAAGCCAATCGGCCGTCCCCGCCGGGCAAGAATTACCGCGCCAGCGCTCCCGCGGGACGATCGTTTAACCCATCTGGCGTGATGCCACATGAGCGTGAGTCACGCCCGTGCAAGGCCGTGGTTCATTAGCTGGCGATAAGAGGTCTAAGCCACATAGTCGCACAGATTATCCGAGTGCAACAGAATTATAAACGCATAAGCGAATTGGTAACAAGTTTATTGAGTCGTCAATAGCGAAAGCATAGAATAACACAAGTATAGAAGTAAATCAAACTCTTTATTTATATTGGACAAGTGTTACAGGCTGCGCTTGGCCGAGATTAAAAGTCACTCAAGCCTCTCTCTCTCTGAATAGTAAAGCGTGCAAAGTGGCTACATTTGTGAAATAATGTACAGGCGATATTCTAACATTATGTCTTATATATATGCTTCAGTTCCCGATCGCAAGGCTCCAGAGTGAACTCCATGACTTAGCATGCACGAAGGAGGCATCCGCATAGAACGAGGTTCTCCCGCACCCTGCAAACAATCTGGTAAATTATCAGTACATGAATGCACTGGTGGGGAGGCTACTCGCCCGCTCGACAAATCTAAACACGTAATATAGGTTCCGTGCAACAACTATTATGTTGTCTTTCTAGTTGCCTTAGGATCAGTTTCATGGCAAATATGAATAGCCTATCTCGTGTGGCAGTACGCCATGCGACATAAGAGAAAATACAGTGAGACTTACCAACTAACCATTTGTCCTTCCCTGTCCAAGGCAAACCAAATTAATTCGAGCACAAGCAGCATATAATGCAATCCAGGGCATATAACTTATGCAAAAATAAGTGTTGTGAGTGATGTTATGTTTCCGATGCACGAATTATAAGGATTTCTCAGGTATTTCATGACACGTTCAAGTGTTCCATATATACGATTGTGTTATGATCATTCAGATGTTTCAGATGTTCACGATGCAATGCAATGACTCGCACGCGGATAGCCACTAAGTGAGGATGACTTATCTATATGAACAATTGTCGCTGGCATAGCCATAAAGGGCACTAGTCACTGGCAAGAATGATATGCAGCGAAAGAATATGGTACGCTATAAGCCATCTCGTCCACTACGATAGACTATACGATAGAGTTCCATCCTGATCGAATAGGCCCCGGTGCCCCGGAGGCTGCCCGTGGAACTGAGGTCCGAAGATCACCTTTTTCAAGTTGTCCGCGGCATGCAGGTCAGGGTCTTTCCAAATACATAACTTGACATGATAATCCATGAACTAGTTCTGAACCGAGCATTTGCTCCACGAGCTGTGATTCTTTCTTTACTTGATATGATTCTCATTCAGATGTAATCTGGATGTGATTATCATTCAGATGTAACTTGATATCCTTTCCATTCAGATATAAACTTTCCTTGATGCATTCCCCTGGTGCGGGGACTGCCTTAGCGACCTAACAATTCTGGATACTTGCAGGTTCAATTACATAGAAGGACTATTCGATAGTCTTCTGGCTGACTCAATGCATGAACGATATGTGATAGCGCTCTTGGTTGTGGTATAAGTTTCGTGTGGCAAATATTAGGCCATATTATAAGTTAACTTATAAGCAGGCTAGTATTGCATTCAAAAGGAAACTTAAGCATTCACATTTTTCCTCGGGCCCGAAGGTAAGCCGAGGAGTGAAACCGTATAGGGACTCTCCGAACGACATAATCTAGGGTCGTATTGTGTAGCAAATAAAGAAGTGCACAACGAAGTATATAATGTTCATATCATTCTACTCGAGGCATAGCGGGGTCTCGTTGCACATGGCAAAGGTAGCATGTAAGGGTCTGAATATAAGTAATATTTCATTTCCATGTTCTAACACAAGCAATACAAGTTGGGATTATTTCCTTAGCTAGGTAAGTTGTATTCTTATTAGCATGCAGTGGGGTGATTCACCTAGCGACTATCATGTATCATTCCATATTTTAAGTGTGCTGACTAAGCAAAGACAAGTTTACCGTAGCCACCCACCTTAGCGATGATTCCTCTCGGTTGAGCGATACTCTGAGCGAGCCTCTGTAAGCCTATGTCGAACTCCTGAAGGGACAAGTCTGGATATTCTTTGTCTTAAACGAGTATTCTCGCCGAAGCAAAGCGGGTCAGGACATTGCACTATTTTTGTTTGAATCGGCAGTCCGCTTGAGCTGAAGGGGGTGTTATATCATACACCACTCAGAAAAAGTCTCATCCTCGAGACTTACTGAGGGCAAGCCGTACTATCGCATTATCAAATCTATCCCAAGCGTAGCAATCAGTACCACTAAATCTATTTGAACACAATCTCCTACTTGATCCTTTCGCAGTGTCGCGTGTATGCTGAGTCAGTCTCATTTGTGCCTTAGCGTGGGACATGTTGCTTGACGCGGAGTACGTTATTAAAAAGTACTAGGTATCATTTCTATCTTGTTTTCCATAGTAAAACTCATTGATATAAAGCTATGCATAACACTAGAATCAAATAGAACGCGAGAAGGTATGTTATTGAAAAGCAATATACCTGACACAATGATGTCTGATGTTAGGGCTTCTTCCCGTGTCAAAGTTTACACCCAGCCTTGAGCTTGATGACGCACTTACTGTGGCGCAACACGGTTGGCTTGAGGCACTATGGCAGAATTTGGATGTTGAGGGCGAAGCTTAGAGTGGTGCGAACAGTTCTTTGATTGGTGGCCTTTGTCATGCCCCGATCTCCCGCAGGTACCGGTTAGGCATGAATTACCGCACCAACGCTCCCACGGGACGATCTTTTCCATCTTGACGTGATACCGCACGAGCATAAGCTGCGCCCGTGCAAGGCCATAATCCGAACATGCGGTCAAGTCTCTAAGACACAGAGTCGCACAGATAGTCTCAGTGCAGCGGAATAAAAAATGCACAGGCGATTGGTAATAAGTTCATAGAGTCGTCAATAGCGAAAGCATTGAATAACATAAGTATAGAAGTAAAACATGCTCTTTATTGATATTGAAAAGTGTTACAAGAGGCGCTAGACCGAGATTACAAATCGCTCAAGCCTCTCTCTCTCTATGAAATAGTAAAAGCGTGCCAAGTGGCTACAATTATGGAATAATGTATAGGCGATGTTCCAACATTATGTCTTGTTTATGTGCTTCAGTTTTGGACGCAATACTCTAAGGCTCCAGAGTGAACTCCACGCCTTAGCACGCACGAATGGGGCATCCGTACCGAACGAGGTTCTCCCGCAGCCTGCAAGCAATATGGTGGGTTATCAGTACATGAATGCACTGGTGGAGAGGCTTCTCGCCCGCTCGATAAATCCAAACACGTTATATAGGTTCCGTGCACCATCTATTAAGTTATCTTTCTAGTCTTGCCTTAGGATTAGTTTTATGGCATAATGAAAAGCCTAACTCGTGTGGCAGTGCGTCGTGCGATATAAAGAGTAACACGGCGAGACTTACCAACTTACCATTTGTCCTTCCCTGTCCAAGGCAAACCAAGTTAAACCAAACACAAGCATTTATAATAAAATTCAGGGGCAATAGCATATGCAAACACAAGTGTAGTGAGCGAGGTCCTGTTTTAGGTGCACAAGGTATACGGATTATAAAGGCGTGTTGCAATGGATGTTCAAGTATTCAATGGATTGCTCTGGTTATTCAATTTATGTATAGATGTCTTATACTCATATCTCTTAGGTTTTTCAGATTATTGGATGCGATGCAATGTCTCGCACGCAGATTGTCGCTAAGTGATGATGACTTATCTATATGAACATGAGTCACTGGCATAGCCATAAAGGATAATGTCTCTCTGCCAGAATGGGTTTAACGCAAAGAAACAGGGCATCTTAGGCCATTCCGCCGAACAGGTAGAGACTACCTCTTCAAAGGGAATTGGGCGTAACGTAAAATAACAGGGGTGTTGCGCACCATCCCCATAAATATGGAAGAGGACAACATGGAGTTCATCTAGACAGGATCAGTCCCAGTGCCCCAAGAACATCCGCGGAATGAGATTCAAAAATCCCTCTTGTGCACAAGTTATCCGTGACATGTAAGTCTTGGGTCTCAGATTCACGGTATTTATGACATGTTAATTCTTGATTCTTATTCAGAACGAGTATGCTCTAGTATGCTCCACGAGCTGTGATATTGACATGATTCTCGTTCAGAGTTAAACTTGATATGGTGCAATCCCCTGGTTCGGAGATACCTTGGCGACCTAACGGTCTCGGATAATTTTAGGTTCATACTTGCACGGAACGATTATTAGATAGCCTTTCGGTGAATTGGTTAAATGCAAGGCAAGATAGTGTTTACTTGATTGTGGCATAAATTATTTGACAAGCATTGAAACGAGGCAATAAGTACAAGTTAACATATAGGAAGGCAAGAATTTTATTTGTGTAAACATAAACATTTATGATTAGCACGGGTCTAAGGGTAAAGTAGGGAGTAAAACCGTAAAGTGACATATCGAGCGACATAATCTATGGACGTGCATTGTAAACAAGTAAAATAGGGCACTACAGAGAATATATATCGATCTACTCGAGGCATAGCGGATTCTACTTGTACGAAGCAAAGTTAGCATGCGAGGGTCCAAGTTATAAGCCAAATTTTATTTTTATGTTCTAACACAAGCAATACAAGTTGGGATTATTTCTTTAGATAGGTGCATTGTATTCTTTATTAGCATACATGGGGTGATTTACCTTGTGACTATCATGTATCATTCATATTTTAAGTGTGATAGCTAAGGAAAAATAAGTTTATCGTAGCCACCTACCTTAGAGATGATTCGCCTCGGTCGAGCAATACTCCGAGCGAGCTTTTGAAAGTCTAAGTCTGATCTCCTGAAGGGACAAGTCTGAAAATCCTTTTTCTCAAACGAGTCATCTCGCTGAGCAAAGCAGGTCGGGTCATTGCACTTGTGCCTTTTGAATCGGCTGTCCGGTTGAACGGAATGGGTCATAACATTATACACCACTCAAAAAAAGTCTTGTCCTCGAGACTTCCTGAGCGTAAGTCGTTCTATCACATTATCGAATCTATCTCAAGTATAGCAATCGGTACTACTAGATCTGTTCAAACACAATTTTCTACTTGTTCTTTATCACAGTATCGCGTGTATGCTGGGTCGGTCTCATTGAATGACTCTATTATTCAATCCAAGTTCTGACTCAGTCTATAATGTGCCTTAGCGCAAAATATATATATTGCTTAACGCGGAGTCTGTTACATTCTATCTTGAATGACGATCTAAGGCTGATACAAACTTATCCAAATCGATATACTCGTTCATGCGAATCTAACTTATTCACTTGCACTAGTATTCGAGATCAACATATCGCGGGTTTGGATCGTGCATATATTCAAAGCGTCCTTTAAACATATACATGTCAACCAACTTACGATAGCGAAGTATTTGCACTCGAGTTCCACATATCATTGAGTCTTTGATCGTGCATACGTTCAAGGCGTCCCTCAAACATATGCATTCAACCAAACTTAGAGATAGTAAAATCGGACAAGCTACTTGCAAAAATCTTAAGGGTTCTCATTTTATGAATTGCAATGATACTTCCAACAGGGTCAATAAAATTCCAAGTAATTTCCATTCCAACTCAAACCAAGTATTTTTACTACCGTTAAGCACAATCTATTCGATACAACCGACTAGTGTCCATGTCCTATTATATATTTTGTTTGTGTCAAACATAGCATATACTTACCGTTCCAAGTCTAACTCTAAGTCTTCTTTTTCCAGTTATATGGCTTGTTCAAACAATATTCTGAAGTTGGTCACATAAGTTATTTCACTCAGCATAGGGTTATCTGCCTAATTACTAGGTCATCTCACAAGGTCATAGGTTCAAGTTCAAGCACATAATTCATTGTGCAAAATTATCGCATAAAGCTCGCCCCAATTCCTAAGGTCAAACCATTATTCATTTACACAGGATATTCTACCTAAGCTTGTTTCACTCAGATTTCTAAATATCGAGCACAGTTATCCTTCACACATTAACACGTTCGTTTGTAAAAATTTTGAGTTAGTTCAGGCAATCCATGATATATCCAAGTTACATGACAAGCCTAGCAATTCGCATAGTCTATCTCCTTAAAATGTTTTGATAGAACCCATATATCCATTCTAAGTCTAGAGCACCAAGCCAAGATTAAGTTCTTAAACCTTTGATTATGATCTCCAAGTCGTCCAACATGATTCATGTATCCGTTTATAAAACCATCAAGTGTGATTTACTCCAGGTTCTAGGCTAACTTATCCATGAAATACTTCCGATTCACTTGTATTCCCAAATTTGTCTTATCGTATCAAACCAAAAGTCAAGATGATCTATCAGTTGTCACGCTCCGGTCTTCCGCAAGTTCGATCACCCTCGTTGGACGTGAGATCACCACACCAACGCTCCTACTGGATAATCGTCCTAATCCGGGTATGACGTATGTACGAGCATAGAGTTACGCTCGCACAAGACAAGAACGTCGAATGTTATGGTTATCTTCGAAATGATCGAGACACCTTATCATTTCACTTTGCTCCATCCAAGATTTATATATATAATTCATCAAGTCATGTCTATTAATGTCGTAATTATAATTCGTCTAGCGAAATCATCCAACTTCAATATTACTTTTTGATAAATCCATAGTCTGCTTCTAGCATTCATCAAGCAACTAAGTTCAAATATTTAAGCCAAAGTCTATCCACTTTTGATATGTTTTATTCATCGAGTTCGTTTGGAATAATTATTGAACATATTCGCGTGAGTTCGTTTATCCCCGCCGTACGTGAAATTACCACGTCGGTGCTCCCGTAGGATAATCGTTCTCGCTGGGACTGATTCTCAAGTGTTATCATTCGAACTAGATTCAAGATCGTTCTTCCAAACTTCAGGTCAGATCCGTTATCGCTTACCTCCTTCATCGAACCAAAATATTTATTTTCGGGATAAGTTCTATTGAGTGATATCCTACTCAAATTTAATTCGTTTGTTTTAATTTGAAATCGCTCGCACGATCTTCTAAGTTTCTAACAAGTTTTATTTGACCAAGATATTTATTTCCATTTCCTTAAATCTCTATTCGATATAAGCCTTGTCACTTGTTCAAGACATTCTCAAATTGTCCAATCCAACGAGACCTATAAATTTATCTAAACATTTCCAAAATGAACCATACACCACTCAGGAATCAAGTCACCCAATTAAATCTTCAATCGTTGTTCGCATCAATCACTAGCATAATTGCCAAGCTTTCTTAGAATTCTTGCACGATACCTAAGCATTGCCTGATAAAATTTTAGTCTCTTATATATCCTTGTTGATAGTCATCCAAGTAAACCATATTCGATTTTTATCTTCTGATACGAAATATCATTCGAGCTATTTCTCAAAATTCAAGTACGATTCTCTATATTCGCCTTAGCGATAAACTGATAATATTTTTATCGGTTGCCATTCTAAGTTTGACTTTTTCTTATCTAAACGATATCCTAATCTCGCTTGCAACTAGCTTGCACCAGAAGGGTCTTGGAGTGCGATACTCAACACAACTTAGTCGAATGGCTATGTGCATTGCTAACCGTCCGAACTATATTCTATTTCGTATACTAACCAACTAGGTAATCATGTATAGGTATTCGGGTTCGCACATAACTTGTAAATTATAGCACGAGTCTATTCCCTCAAAGCCTAACACAGGTCGGCACAAAGGCCTTCGCATTTTTATCTAGTACAAGCAATCATACCATTCACATCCACTTTGAAATTATTTAGACTCATTGTATAAAATATCTCATCGGGTCAACGAGAGAGAGTGTATGCACATAACCCACTAACGAGCTTTCAAAACTGAGAAAATGATAAAAAGTCCAAAGGCATAAAGCCATTCTTTGATACCAATATGTCACACCCCAATCTTCCGTAGGTAATCGGTCATCCCCGCTAGGCGCAAATCATCGCGCCAGCGCTCCCGTGGGATGATCTTTTCCATCTGGATGTTATGTCGCACGAACGTAAGCTGCATCCGTGCAAGGCCATAATCCGAACATGCGATAAAATATCTAAGCCACAGAGTCACACAGATAGTCCGAGTGCATCGGAATAAGAAATGCACAGGCAATTGCTAACAAGTTCACAGAGTCGTCAATAGCGGAAGCATTGAATAACACAAGTATAGAAGTAAAATAAGCTCTTTATTGATATTGAAAAAGTATTACAAGAGGTGATAAGTCAAGATTATAAGTCACTTAAGCCTCTCTCTCGCTCTGAAACAGTAAAAGCGTGCCAAGTGGCTACAATTGTGGAATGACATATAGACGATATTCTAATATTATGTCTTGTATATATGCTTCAGTTCTGGACTCAACGCTCTATGGATCCAGAGTGAACTCCATGTATTAGCATGCACGAAGGGGGCTTCCGCACTGAACGAGGTTCTCCCATACCCTGCAAATAATCTGGTGGGTTATCAGTAAATGAATGCACTAGTGGGGAGGCTTCTCGTCCGCTTGATAAATCCAAACACATTATATATGTTCCATGCACCATCTATTAAGTTATCTTTTTAGTCTTGCCTTAGGATCAGTTTTATGGCATAATAAAAGCCTAATTCGTGTGGCAGTGCATCGTACGATATTAAGAGTAACACTGCGAGACTGACTAACTTATCATTTGTCCTTCCCTGTCCAAGGCAAACCAAGTTAAACCAAACACAAGCATTTATAATGAAATCCAGGGGCAATAGCATATAAAAATATGAGTGTAGTGAGCGAGATCCTGTTTCAGGTGCACGAGTTACACGGATTATCCAAGCATTTTGTAATAGATGTTCAAGTATTCAATGGATTGCTCAGGTTATTTAATTTATGTATAGATGTCTTACACTCATATCGCTTAGGTGTTTTAGATTATTAGATGCGATGAAGTGACTCACACGCAGATTGCCGCTAAGCGATGATGACTTATCTATATAAATGTGAGTCGCTGGCATAGCCAAAAAGGATAATGTCTCTCTAACGGAATGGGTGTAACGCAAAGAAACAGGGCATCACAGGCCATTCCGCCAAACATGTAGAGACTACCTCTTCAAATGGAATGGGGCATAACGTAAAATAACATGGGCGTTGTGCACCATCCCTATAAATAAGGAAGCAGACAACATGGAGTCCGTCTAGACAGGATCAGTCCTAGTGCCCCGAGATAGTCTACATAATGAGATTGGAAAATCCCCCTAGTGCACAAGTTGTCCGTGACATGCAAGTCTTGTGTCTCAGATTCATGGGATTCATGACATGTTAATTCTTGATTCTTGTTCAGAATGAGTATGCTCCACGAGCTGTGATATTGACATGATTCTCGTTCCGAGTTAAACTTGACATGGTGCAATCCCCTGGTTTGGAGATAGTTTAGCGACCTAATGGTCCCGGATACTTTCAGGTTCATACTTGCACGGAACGACTATTAGATAGCCTTCCGGTGAATTGGATGAATGCAAGGCAAGATAGTGTTTACTTGATTATAACATGAATTATGTGACAAGCATTGAAATGAGGCAACAAATATAAGTTAACATATAAGCATGAAAGCATTTCATTTGTGTAAACATAAACATTTACGTTTGGAACGGGTCTAAGGGTAAAGTGAGGAGTAAAACCGTAAAGGGACATATCGAGCGACATAAGTATGTTATTGAAAAAAATATACCTGACACAACGGTGTCCGATGCTAGGGCCTCTTCCCTGTCAAAGTGTACACTCGGCCTTGAGCTTGACGACGCTCTTACTGCGGCGCGACTCGGTTGGCTTGAGGTGCTATAGGAGAATTTGGATGTTGGGACGAAGCTTAGAGGGGAGCGGACAGTTCTTTGATTGGTGGCCTTGACCACCACAGTTGAAGTATAACCCGTTCTTGAGGTGACATTCCTTGATGGTGTGCCCTGGTTTCTTATAAAAGAAATATTGTTGCCCTGGATTTCATTTCTGCTGACCATCGTTATGAGTTTGCTTTGAAGCTTTGTTTCCTCCCGCGTTGCTAGGGTGTTTGTCATTGGAAGTATACACAGCACCTACAGTAATCGAAGGATACTACAGTTCGAGCGAAAGGACATAATTTAGAACTTTTTGCATAGTCATATATTGGGGAATGACCACGTGCGCATGGATGAAAAGTCATAGGAAGCCTTCAAATCGTCTTGCACGACTCACCGCATTAGGTAGGTATGATCTTGCAAATTTGGTGAGCCGATTGAATTCAGCGGAGTACTATTTCACTGTCATATTACCTTGCCTAAGATGCACTAACTCGTTCTCCTTTTGCCGACGTAGGAGAGGGGGTATGAGCTCCTCTTAGAACGTGCTACGGAAGGTAGCCCATACAATCATCTCGTCATCAATGTCTATAGAGAGTGATCTATGATGTATGTCCCACCAATTGTGCGCGTTCAAACGGAGCTGCAATTGGGCAAACACAACTCATTTATACTCGGATACTTCAGGAAGTTTGAAGTGATCTTCAAGCTCTGCCATCCAATCTAGAGCCACGACCGAATCCTCAGTCCCCCGGAAAGACGTGTTGCAGACCTTCTTGAAGTCGACAAAGTCGAAGGTAGTCACTTCCTTCTTCTTTGGAGTTTGAGACATTTTGACTTCGGGCATGGGTTGCTCCACTGGTACCGCTGCTGTCGTTATAGAATGGTTGGAGTCTAAGGTCTAAACGATCTGCTACAGGGCATCTACCTGCTTCTGTTGGACTGTAAATCAGGCTTTTAGATTGCCTTCGAACTTGCTATGTCGCTCTTTCGCTCTTTCGCTCGCTTCTTGGCTTGTTCATAGCGAGCCTCATCCCTCTGTTGTCTTGATTCAAGCATCCACATTATTCATTCAATCGGGTCGACAGGGGGCATGGCTCGCTGGCTTCTGAAACTTCTCGAGGTACCGAAACTACTTTTCTTGGCTTGTACCTCTCCTTGTGCTAGCGTTGATGCTTGCGCTTGAGTCATTCCTTCAAAAGAAGTAACTTGCATCAGGCTCATAATGTACTATGGACTCACTGTATGGAACGTATATTTTTTAACCAAATGAGTTCAAGAGTTCGCAAAAGGAATAGATCGTTAAAGTAACTTTTCTAATACGAGGGTCAAAGAAACTTGAAGCTGTGCTCTGATACCAATATGTCACGCCCCTATTCCGTAGAATCGATAATCGTCCTCTAGGCGTAGTGTCATGCGTTCCTAGGTTGCACAACGCACAAGGCCAAGGTATTTTATATATAACGAGCACATATTCAGAGTACGCAGATAATTGAAACACAATATTGATCATGGAAAAGTTCTCTTTATTGATAATGAACATCTTTTACAAACTCATGAATGAGTCAGATAATTATCTCATGTGCTTATAAAAATTGATGCAAAATGAGATAACCGTCATGTACATTACATCCTTTTACTAAAACTTGAAAGCTATAGACACCTTCGAGCGATGCTATCGCCTTTTCACGGAGCTGTATAAGGAATGTGCACGAGCTCCTAAAACTTTAAAACACGATTCAAGGGCATGAACATGACGTGCCGGTAGGTGGACTGGATTGGAAAGTCGTTCTATCTTCTTACAGGATCTCCTTGGTGCGGGAAACCTGTTAAAACGAGGGCCAGTACATCGAATGCACTGGTGAAGGCGAGCCCAACTATACCAATCAACACATTGTTTATATGAAACATGCAAGTTATTATGTGGTCTTTCTATCTTGTCTTAGTTTATTTTACAAGAAAACATTAGATATGGAGTTCACTGAAATAAATATGCCACAATTCGGTGACTTTTACCTGCCCGTCTGAACCACCTGCACAACATTTACCATGACCTTCCCTGACACGAAGACAAAGTTAGCTTGCATAGTTTAAATATACGAGAGGATCACTGGCATGATGCCATAAAGAATGAGTTATAATTACGGGACAAAAATGGTATGCAACTCAGGTGGCAAGCCCAGCTACATGCCATTTCGTCCTCCAACAGATGATTATTCAGAATATTTTGTCCGGATCAGATCTGTCCCAGTGCCCGGGCAACCGTCCGCAGGAACCAGAAACTTTGTGCACAAGTTGTCCGTGACAAAACAAAGTCTAATACTAAGTTATCAAACGGTACAGTTTAAGGCAACACAAGCACGAGACAAGTTATATGGTATAAAATGTTTTGCAAAGTCTTCCTGGTCGATTTTTTGCATAACAATATATGTTCTATACATAGCACAATCATAGAAAAAGTAGATCGTGCAGTAGACGTCGCACGAGTGGATTCTTGAAAGCACCTATTTCCTTTTTCTCTCCCCAACCAACTTGTGAGTGGCTATAATTCGATTAAGTTGACCCTTCTTCCAAGTTTTCACATCTAAAATCTTGTCCTCTTAATTGTTCCGATCAGACGATACCATAATAACAAAAGATGTCAAGTTAAAAAGGAATAGACTTGGATTACTTTATGCTTGTCAATCAATATGTGAATGGTTACCTTGTTGTATGCTAGTTCATTTAGAATGTTCTTCATCATGCTTCAATTCTAGTTAGAAATAATAAAATCTATCAAAATCGTTCAAGAAAACGCAAATCTAAAAACTACCTCAAAAGCACGAAAGCAACAAGGCGACAACGAAAACTAGGAGAAAAAACTTGCAGGGGAGAGGTCCTTTTTGACTCTGCCGCTAAGTCCGTCCTTGGGCATGGTCCACTGAATATGAGAATCGATTCCGAAGAAGCTATTCCATAACGAGAAAAAGTTTTTGATTCAATCTATCCTGATCAAACGATACCAAAAGTATTTCTTAGCTGTGCTCCCCGAAAAGGGAGAACGGGACACCACATCCTAACCAAATAATGGAAAGTTTCGCCCACAAAACTTAGGACTAGAACCTACCATTATGAAAAAATAAAGGAAAATTTTCCTTTATCTCAGACTCAAGCTCCCACGTCGACTCTTCGACCGAATGATTTCTCCAAAGCATGCGCATGAGAGGAACCGAACGACTTCGAAGCAGCTTCCCCTTTCGATCCAAGATCCGCATAAGGTATCCAACATATGTCAAGTCTGACTTCAAGTTCAGTTGATCAAGATCCACCACATGACTTGGACCGTACACGTACTTCCTAAGCTGTAAAACGTGGAAGATATCGTTCACTTCAGATAATGACGGTGGCAAGGGAATCTAATATACGACTGGGGCGACACACTTAAGTATTTTGAACGGGCTGACGAATCTTGGACTTAGATTCCTTTTTGATCCAAATCTGGTAACTTCTCGCATTGGCGAGACTTTGAGAAATACACGACCTCCTTCTAAGAACTCAAGAGGTCGATGATGCGCGTTTGAGTAAATCTTCTGACGGCTTTGTGCTACCTTCAGCTCTTCTTGGATCAAACGTGTAAGCCCCCTCATTTTAGGATAGGGGTAATTTGATAATTTATAATTATTTTTATTATTTTGTTTATTTAGATAGATTTAAAGAATTAATTTCTAAAATCCTTTTTAATATATATGACACTTTGCCATGGCTTTGATATTTTGAGCAATGCACGACCTTTTTCCTTCCAACAAATTTATAATATTAATATTGATTGAGTCTAATATAGTTGGAACATGGATGTTGCATTTATTTGATCTCCCCAAAGCTCCAAAAATACCGACGAACGTCTAGAATTACGGTTACCGTAAAATTGCCTCCTTTTGACTAGAACTTGACCCAAATTCAACCCAAATACATGTAGGCATGTAGTGCACCCAAATATTTCCATGCATATATATATATATAATATTTATATTAATTTATTTCTAGTTATAGGAGATCTATTTATAGAAAGTGGTATAGGTGGCATCCTAGTTGGCAAATAACTACCTAACCAATTTTTTAACCAACCCAACAACCAAACTTTATCCAATCCTAACCATAACAACCAACCCCCTCTCATATTTAGACAAGAGTAGGGCCCCCTTGTGGCCGACTCATACTAGCAATGGGAAACTCCCTCCTATGTTTAAATCTATTTAGAAAGCTCATATATATATCAACTTATCATCAAACCCTTACCCTAAAACCTAATATAATTATTTTTCCCCCTCCTAGCAGTTGACCATCCTCTCTTCTCCCTCCTTAGCCGATCCCAGCAACCCCTCTCCCACCTTTCACCCCCCACAACTCCTCCATCAACTTCTACATCATAAAACTCTCTGTTTTCACCATCTCTCCATCCAAAAAATATTAAACCTCCAAGAAGAACCCTATCTTCCCCAAAAATATATCAAGAACCTATTTTCATCATCAATAATCCATCAAGAAGGGAGTAGCAAGACAAACACAAGTAAAAAGGAGTATTTTTTTGGACAAGAAGAAGCACCATCATCCAATCCTCCAAAGTTTTGGGTAAATTTTTAATATTTCTTTCTCAAATCCCATGACATGATCATTTTAGGTTATATAAAATTATTGATTTAGAATCCATATTATTCCACCTTATTCTTATATTAGAAAATATAAATTTTTATGATAGGTTAGTGATAATTCGCTTGTCGGTAGAACTAGTTTGAGATATTTAATGCGATTATTTAAGGGAATCATTATTAATTTTTAAAACTGAATTACTATGTGTTTATTTTCTAAAAATTAATTATTTGAAAATTATTTTTGTTATTGTAATGTCAAATCTGAACCCTATAATTAAGGGCCACTAGCCTAGGTTTTCGAGCAATTTTGTGGCATTGTTTTGCTAGTAAATAGAGGATATTTTAGATGGAATAAAAAGATAAATAATTTCTAAGATTAAATAATAATATAATATAATATAAAATATTTTTTCATAAATATAAAACCTACTAATGGACTGGCAATGTCCCGAACAGGTTTCAGACAAAACTAGTCAACCTAAAGTAGCAATAATCTTAAAATATATTATTTTATAAAATATGGGAATTAATTATTAAAATGAATATAAATTATATTTAAATCAAGATTATATGATTTATTATTATTTATGTTTATGTCATTTAATTTGGGACGTAAACTTAAATTTTGGAAGTCAAAAACCAAGAAACTAGGTTCCGATACGTAGTAAAAGTAAAGTAAGTTGTTAGAAATAATAACGGGCTTGGTTATGCATGTCATCAAATAAATTATATAATTAATTTATAATTACAAATAATTCATGATTATACCCTTAAGCGTATTAATTGATTGATAGGTCAATTGAATCCCGAATGAGTGGACGCGGGATGATCTTTACCACCACTGACTACAGAACCAGGCAAGTGTACCTTGCCAAGATATTTACAGTTCTAAATTATTTATTTAATATTATTTATGCATTAGACATTATATTTTTGTGGCTTAGTTGATGTACTTGTTGAGCCTAGGACATTCATACGATACTTTGTGTCCGAACAAGATTCGGGTACCGATATCCTCTGCGGAGTCGAGTAACGTAGTCAGAGAGTCATATTTATGAACCGATGTTGGTAAAAATATTATTTGTACATCAAACCATAGGACACTGGATACGATATTCATGTGACAAAGTCTTTCTCGACTTGTTCGAGGTACTTGGACTCTGGATATGACTACTAGATGCATGATATATGGATAATTATAGTGATACATAGTGACTAAGACTTGTGCTGATAGTTAGAGGTCATAATCTTGCGTGTCTTGATTGAGAAGTGAGGTTACATTGGGTGGGGAAAGTCTCCATCGTGCTCTAGGCATATTTTACTTATTACTATTTATTGTGTATTAGGCTTTAGGTTCCCTCTACGGAATCTAAGGTATTATATATATATATATATATATATATATATATATATATATATATATATATATATATACTTCCTCTTGGTTCCCCCACATGGAGCCTTGAGTTTGCTATTAGATTACAGAAGTGTCCGTTGAGATCTTCCATGATGGTTACAGTAGTTTACCTTGGATTATGATTTTATTACACTGTTTACTTCTGGCTTATTTTTTCTTATACCTTGTTACGTCCCTCTGAGGACCTGGTCCCCTGTTAGTTTTTGCAGCATAGACGATTATGGAGCCTTTGGAGTTGCTGATGTGTGTTGCTTGTCATGCGAGAATTGGTGCCAGATACTTATATAATTTCTACCGGAGTTATGGTTATTTATTATTATTCCTTATTCATCTGCTGATGTGGCCTAGTTTTTATAGACTCATATTTCTTTCTCGAGTCTATTCGAGCTTATGTGTTATTGGACGGTCGACTTTAGCACATGTAGTTTATTCTTGATATTTTGTTCTTTATGTGGATTATAACATAGATATTTTCAGTATTCTTAGATAGTTACCCTTATTATACAGCTTATACGTATTTGGGTCAGACCAGAGTCTGGTCAAATGTGTAGCTGGCATGTTACGTATTCCTAGTCCTACGTATTTTGGGACTAGAGCTTTGTAAAACGGATCTTTTGGAAGGTTTGTTCTACGAGCTCCGGGCAAAGAATTTGTCGTTCACCAACTTTATCCCAACATATAGGGGATCTACAGTTCCGCCCATACAATGCCTCATACGGCACCATTTGAATGCTGGATTGATAACTATTATTGTATGCAAATTTGGCTAATGGTAGATACATGTCCTAACTTGACTTCAAGTCCAAGACGCAGAGCCGTAGCATATCTTCGAGAATTTGGCATAAAAAATCTACAGGCCGAATAAAAATTATGACGCATAAAACATGATCTATGCGGCCAGATAGAAAGACGCATAATAATTTACATACGATCAGAGCAACCAAGGAGCAAGAGGCCGCATAATAAGCTCCTGACACGGTCTCCAATGTCAGACATAAAGTTCTGACAGCTTCAAAATTCATGAAAGGGACGACATGCAAAAAGATAGAAAGTTACATCTGCATTGATGGCCTCGATAGACGTGCCACACCACGTGTCCTCCCAACTGCGGCCTCGTCAATATGCGGCTGCAGTGTCCATTCGACCAAAGCCAGATGAGATCACGTATGCAGCCTGGACGAGCATGCGGCCTGAGTGTCCATCTGACAAGGGCCAAAAAGGAAGCATATGCGGCCACAACGCCCTATGTAGCCTCGCTAACTTGCGGCCAGAGTGTACATTCGACCAAGGCCCAAACGGGAGCACGTATATGACTACAAAACTCGTGCGGCCTCACCATCATACGGCCAAGTTGTTATGTGGCCTCCAGCTCACAAGATTTTTCTATTACAACTGCAAAGATCTCCACACAGTGGGTGCTGACTACGTGTCCAGCTAACCAAGTCATGCCTACAATGGGTTGATAACAACCCCGAGATCTCTTCAATAGCATATCTCAACCAAGACCATATTACAATCGGCCTATGGCATGCGACGACAGTTTCAACCATATTCTGTTGAAGAAGCCTTATGCGGCCACCAAACACAGACATATATGACATCCATAGTCCATCAGCACGATGGCTATAAATAGGAGCAACTTGAACGTTCAAAAGGCTGGCTATTTTTGAATCTACAGTCAAGCAAGAGAGAAGAGGTTTCTACTCCTGCATTGGATCGTCTACGGAGTAAAGAGAGTTGTTACACTCCTAACCCTCTATCGTCACTGTAAGCCCCCGGATTTTCAGAATTTTAAATTTGGATTTTTCCCCAATTTTTCTGAAATTTTCGAGAATTGAACCCTAGGCCTTTGTTGATTTAATAATTTTTTATTTCGGTTAATTCCTATTAAAATATTATGGAAATAATATTTTATGGTGTAAAATGGGAAACCGGACATAGGGTAATTTTTGGTGAATTTATTGGACTCCGGAATCATTTTTAAAGCCCTAGAAACCAATTTAGAATTTAACCGAATTAAATCCGTGTGACGCCCGACATCCCCAGGAGAGCCGAAGCCCAGCCCAAGGAGCGTTGACCCGTTGACCCAGCCCGAATCCTAGGTCTAACCCTAGTCCAATTTCGGCATGTATAAATACATGATTCCCTAGGTTTTTCTCCACAATTAAAAAGAAAAGGAAATAGAAATCCCTAATCCCTAATTTCTAATACCTAACCCTAACCCTAACCCTAATCCTAAGCCGCCCCAAGCCCAGCCGCTCCACCGCCGCCTCCTCTGGCGGATCTCCGGCCATCCTCCACCGCGAGCCGTCTCGCCCGGGCCTTTCCTCTTCTCCATCCCGCTGCCACCGCCGTCCACCGCAGACCCCCATCGCTCCGCACGGCCGCCTACGTCGAACCCGACCTCCCTCCGCCCCGGCTGAATACCCCCACTGAAACCCTAGATCCGCCCTCTGCTCAGCCGCTCGACGAAGCCCTAGATAACTCCTCCCTCGACCTCCACCTTCCCTCGACATCCTCCCCTCCTCTCCCAACAGCACCGACGAACCCCTTCGCCCGGCCGCCCCGTACCCACAGCGTCGACGCCCAGCACCACCACCATCCTCCACCTTCCCTTCTCTACTCCGATTCCACCGCAGACCTCGACGACGAACCCTAGCCACCACCGTCGAGCCCCAAACCCCGAGCCCCTCAGCCTCGGCCTCCACCTCGTTGTCCTCCTCCGGCGCCGCCCTGAGCCGCCTCCGCCGTGTCCGCCAACAGCAGCCCCTGACTCGGACACAGCCTCCTCCCGGACACAACAGAGACCCTAAACCCTAGACTGGACACGACTCATCCTGGACACAGTGGATACAGGACACGAAGCTCGACACGGACACGGGAAAATTATCGTTCACGGGGCCCTGTTCAGGTAGCGTTTCCTCTCTCCCCGTAATTCCGTTTTCGATTCCGTCAGTTGCGTCGCGTAGACTGTGTGACCCCCTCGGTGCCCGTGCAACTCGCTCGGTGCATCGCGTCCTGTGGTGATCGTACACCGCGATCCAAAACAGGAAAAAACAACGCCCTGTTTCACCCCGGAACTGAGTTCGTCCCGCCAATCGGGACGACTTGGTCGCACGCGGTCTTTACCGAACTGTGCGCGACGTTGATACGGTCGTGTAGGATTTCGCAGAAGTCGATTCGGAGGTGCGTGCACCCCGGAATCAACGCGTATCCGCCGACATCGCCCCGTATCCGTCGGTTCTGGAACACGCTGTAACTTTGTGTACACACGTCGGATCGAGACGAAACTTGCGCCATCGGACTCGTAGCAATACGCTGGTCCTGTGACCCAAGTTTGGTTCGATTCTGAGAACGTTGGCAAAATCGCGTATCGTGGGCCCCATAGGCTCCACTTGACGGGCGATTTTATGATCGGCTCATCGGAATCCAATTTTGGAAGTTCCGTTGGGTTCGTATCATCGTTCCTGACTTGTTGACACTAAGTTTGGCGAATTTGGAGACCTTTGACCCTGACGCGCTTTTCGGTGCAAAGTGGCCCACATGTGGACCCCGCTTTGACCCAAAAATATCGTTTTTGCCCTTGTGTCCAAATTGGACTCAAGGACAGGCGTTTCTAGCTATTTGATATTTTCTGAATCTAATGGTGATGTTTATTTCAGCAACCGGAGTAGTACCTGCCGATCACACTGAGACCAGAGCCACAATTGGAGCCAGGACCCCAGGCAAGTGTACCTTGCCAAACTCTGCAGTATTGTTATATATTTTTCTTGCTTCATTATATTGCTGTGCATGCTTAACCTAGGACCATGTGACGTACTTAGCGTCCGATTATTAGTCGGGTGCCAACACTGTACGCGGTGTTGAGTACGGTCATCTAGAGATGGACATTCGTGACACTATATATTCTCGTACTGGTCTTACCAAGTACACTTTAACCCAGGACACTTGACACTATTCATGAGACAGGATCCTCCCGAGATATTCGTGGTGATTCTGTATAGGATGCAGGACATGGACATTATATTCTTAGATATAGTATGACTTGTTGCATTAGATATGATCCCGCTTGACATGGACATGAGACGTTATGGTCATGAGAGGCGTGGTTACATTGGGTGGGGAGAGACACACAGGCTACAGGCTGTTTCATATATCTATCTACTACTATTGTGAGGCCTCAGACTCTCGTAGCAGAGCTAGGCACATTACGTGTTTATTACCGCTACCGGCTCCCCGACACAGAGCTTGTAGTGGCTTCGGCCTGAGCACTAGTGATGCTCTCACTTGCATTTCACATAGATGGTTATATAGCTTACCCTATTTATTGCATTTTCTGCTGCACTGCATTTATTTTTGGCTTGTATTTTTCTGTACCTTGCTGTCCCCTGAGGACCTGGATCCGGACTTTGTCCCCAGGACTAGCAGAGGAGATCCACTTAGAGTTATACAGTACATGAGCTTTATCAGGAGCAGAAGCAGGAACAGGAGCAGATACAGGAGCTGTACCGACATCTGAGGGCGAGTTCATACCCGAGGACTTCTCCTGAGTATTGGCGTGAGATATTCTTTTATTTCTGTTTCTAGTTATTCTCTTTCCAGTCTATTTCATTTGATGTATCAGACATGTTCTCGGATTGTTCTCCGAGACACTTTTTATTGTGATTTGTCCGTTTATTTATTTACATTATTCTGGCATTTGATCTGTGTTTATCTGTTGTGGATGAGATTAGTATAGACTGTGACTATCATTATTGGACCTGTTTATTGTTATATTACAGCTTAAGTATGCCCTGATGGATCCATTAAATTGGGTTTGTCCATCGGTGCGTGCTGCTGGCCATTATCACGCGTCCGGTCCCTCGGTATTTTGGGACTGGGGCGTGACAGTCACCCCCTAGAAAATAAATTTGTACTTAGATTGTCTCCTAGGACCTCTCTGTACTTTCTTTTCATTTGTTAATTAAATCAAGTTCTCTTAAACTTTGAATTTAATGGCGAACAGTAGCCTCAACCGATTCGACGGAGAGAATGTTGCTTATGATGGAAACACAACAAAAGCATGTCGAGGTGTAGCAAAAGCATGCTGAGGCGTAGCAAAGACAAGTCGAGGCACAACAAAGTCAGTTTGAGGTACAGTTCGAAGCACAGTTTCATGCACAACAAATGCAAATAAATACACTATAATATTCGCTACTGAAAATACTCAAATTAGCATATTAGGATTTAGTGTGCAACAGAGGATAACATAAGTTAAATAAAGGTTAAAAGCTATAAAAAATATATTAGAAAAGCTGAGGAAAATTGATAATTTTTATAATTTTCTATAATTAATTATAAATATTGAAAGTCCAAAACTATTTATTTATATTTAATTCTAGGCGTTAGAAATTTAGAAAAATATTGGATATGAATTTAGACCCCAAAATTTTATAGTAAGCCTAGAACATTATTTTAGGATTTCCCTATTTGATAATTATTTATATTTAATTAAACTAAAACTAGTTATTAAATAGGTTTTCAAATTAAAGAAAAAAATAAAGCAAAAGCCCAACAAAAACTACACCCACATGGGGGGTTCGTATGTCCTCCACCCTTGGGTCAAACCTAGTTTGACCCTGATTTTCCTATATAACATTTAAGAATTTTAGGGTTTAGCTGGGAGGAGGTTTCCAGCAGCAACCATAAATGTAATTTCGAGTTTAGAGGCAATTTTAGGGAGCAAACAAATAAATTTTGTTTTAAAAATTTACGGGTATGTTCTCCTTCTTCTTAGCTTTCCAAAACATATTTCCAAGTAAAAAATGTACTGTCCCATCCCCGATCCGAACGGACGACGTACTACGTAAATGCTTGTGGCTAGTTTGACTCAAAATATGAACTTAATATAAAAATGTTCCTTTCGGCATTGATTCGTGGCGGACGAATAAAAGATAATCATTCCAACTCATGATTTTGCTTCTGTTGGAATAAGTCCTAGATGCAGCGGACAACGTCTCGGCGAGTGAGCTCTATATAAGAGTCCCTTCGATGGGACCAGTCGACTGTTGCTTTTCTTGAACGTTTTTGTTGTGAGGTTTTGGATGAAGTATTTTCGTATCGTTTTCTGCTTTCATTTTCTAAGGAATTCGCTAGGACGAATTAAGAACGGATTCTAACACGATGCTAGTGCCATTGCAGAAACGCGCATAGTTGACATTATTCGTAGCAAAGTGAGTCTCCTTCCTCGGCACATTCTCTAATCGGTGGGTGGTTCGGTTCCTTCTTCTCTACTCGGTCGTGTAAACACTCTATTTTTCTCGAATATGTTCATATCGACGATGTTCGATTGAATATAAATACATAAATATTAGCCACAATGCATGCTCACCACTAAGAAATATAACATAGGATAACTGTAATTATCGAGCGCATCTATGCGTGCGACCTATAACACAAGGTTCGTGCGCGAAGCCGGCAGTTGTGGTTAGAGCCACATAATTATCAAAAAGAGAGAGAATATTTGAATCAGCTATGGAAAGTAGGCGCCAACACGTATGATGTTTCCAGAAAGCAAAATTTTTAAATGAGGGCAACACTTATGTGGACCATCAACGACTTTTCGGCCTATGGAATGTTATGGGGATGGAGAAATCATGGTCGTATCTCATGTCTATATCGCATGGACCATACTAAGGCTTTTCATTTAAAACCCGAGGAAAATCGTGTTTCTTTGATTGTCATCGACAGTTCCTGTCGAAAGATCATCCGTTCAGGAGGAACATGAATGTGTTCCATGCCGGTATTGTGGAGAAGGCCGATCCACCGCCAAGGTGGTCCGGAGACACGATATGGAAGGAGGTCAGATATTTTTCAAGTGCTATCGAAGATCCTACAAGGGGGTACAACTGTGATGGATTTGGTCAAACTCATAACTGAACAAAGAGGAGCATATTCTGGGACCTGCCATATTGGAGTACCAATATGATCAGACATAACCTTGATGTCATGCATATCGAGAAGAATGTGTTTGACAAAATAATTAATACTGTGATAGATGTAAAGAAAAAGACGAAAGACAATCCTAAGACCAGGTTGGACTTAGAAGAAATATGCAGACGACCTGCGTTGCATTTGATAGAGGAAGGGAATGAGAGGGTGATGCATCCTAAGTCATTTTTCTTATTGGACAATGAGGACAAATGAAGACTTTGTAGGTGGATCCATTGACAAAGCTTAGCATATTCTTCAGAGATCTTTGTTCTACTAAGTTGCTCGTCAATCATCCAGAAAAGCAGGATAAGAACATTGCGGTGACACTTTGCAAGCTTGAGACAATATTTCCTCCTGGATTCTTCGACTCCATGGAATATTTGCCGATTTATCTTTCCTATGAGCACACATTGGTGGACCTGTCGGTAATCGATGGATGTACCCGTTCGAGCAAAATTTGAACCACCTCAAGAGGAAGGTACAAAATAAGGCACGGGTGGAGGGTTCTATTTGTGAAGCATATGTTCTCGAGGAGATTACAAACTTTTGTTCGATGTATTTCAAGTCTCATGTTGCTACTAATAGAACGAGAGCTCCCAAAAATAACGACGAGTATCAAGAATCTAATGAGGCAATACTGAAAGTATTCAATTCTTTCGAAAAGCCCTCGGGTAAAATGAAGAAGAGATATCTGAATGACAACAAGCTTAGGGCCGCTCAGTTGTATGTAATACTCAACTACGACGAGGATGAGGTAGAGAAACTGGAGGGGTATATAATTAATACGTCGACGTTTATATCATCTCAATACAACTATTATACTAATTCGCATATGCTTCCTTGCATTTCAACACATATAATGATGTGGTAAGGTTGAGTAGACCATACATAACATATGAAGAAGTAGAACAGGAAATGAGACTTCGTTTTCCTTCATGGTTGACAACATATGTAAGGATCTCGGTAATTACTTTTTGTGTATGTATACTTGCACAATAATTAACGTTAAACTTAATATTGCTTATTTGATATTTAGGTCGATCGTCCAGAGGCAACACTTGAGAATGAATCTATTAGAACTCTAGCAAATGGACCAATTCATGCCGTCAAGATCTGGCCAACTTACTGTGTGAATGGATTTAGATTCAAGTCAACAAATGGCCCAATAAGAGACAGCTTTATGGATCTCTATTCTACGAAAAATAGTTGTTTGTGTATCAAATTTTTGAACTACAAAGATGTCGATCCAGGCACTGATTTCTTTGGCATCTTGCGAGAGATTGTGGAGTTAACATATAATTATGCCACAGAGTCTGCTAATATCGTGTTATTCAAGTATGAGTGGTTCGATCCCATCCAAGATCAAGGTTGAAAAATTGACAAGCATGGTCTTATGGATATAAACTACCGGCATCGATATCAAGGATATGAACTATTTGTTCTATCAAGTCAGGCTCAGTTAGTGTACTTCACAACTTACCCTAAAAGAGGAACCCGAAGGTTGGATTGGTGGCAGTCTGTAAGACTAAAGCTAGAAATATCTTTGACGTTGACGAAATAGCTTATCAGGAAGACGACTTACCTCTTGTTGCAAATATTGTAGATGTGGACTCAACAAAAGTTACTCATGACATATTTCATCAAGTAGAAGAGGTAAAGGTATTAGAAGACTATGACAAAGTAGATGAAAGTAAAGATGAAGAGGAAGAGGGAGAGGAGGATGAACAAAACGAATTTTCTGCGAATTTTTGGCCTAGTTCTGTGATACTTATGTTTGTGATTGAAAATTAAATAAAATTTATTTCTACTTTTTGTGTGGCCTAGTTGTGTGATACTTATGTTTGTGGTGATGATACATACATATCTCTGTGTATTTTTGGCCTAGTTCTGTGATACTTATTGTAAGCCCCCTGATTTTCAGTAATTTTTATTTGGATTTTTCATAATTATTCTGGAATTTTTTGTAATTAAAACCTAGGATTTTGATAATTAAATAATTTTTAATTTTTGCTAATTAATAATAAAATATTATGGAAATAATATTTTATGGTATAAAATAGAAAACCGGACATAGGATAATTTTCTGCGAATTTATTGGACCCCGAAATCATTTTTAGAGCCCTGAAAACCGATGTAGAATTAAACCGAATTAAACCCGTGCCAAACGCCCAACATCCCCATGAGAGCCGAAGCCAAGCCCAAGGAGAGTTGACCCAGCCCAAATCCTAGGTCAAACCCTAGTCCAATTTCTGCATGTATAAATATATGTTTTCCAAGTTTTTCTCCACAAATAAAAAGAAGAAGAATACAAATTAATAAAAATCCCTAAATCCTAAAACTAACCCTAACCCTGGCCGCTACCCCCCTTCCCTGACCCCCTCCGGCGAGTCTTCGGCGCCGCCTCTGCCCAGCCGCGTCCACTCCGGCGCCCCTAGCCTCCGCCCGTCACCTTTCCTCTCCTCCCCACCACCTCCATAGCCATCTCCCCGCCACTGAGAACCCCCGTCCCCGATCATCACCACCGCCCGACCTCGGCCCCCTCCGCTCAGCCCGTCGACGAATCCCCGCCTCCTTTCTCCCCTGGCTCCGCCCCGCCGAGCCACCGCCTCCCTCACCCGCCCAGCGCCGCGACGTCGCTCCATCTCCTCCTCCTTACTCCTCCTTCCTCCCCCGACCCAGCACAGCCCGCAGCGTCCTCCGGCCGTCCCGCTCCGCCCGACCGCCTGCGCCGCCTCCCAGCGCGCCGCCGCACCGACCTCGGCCGCCTCCGCTCCCCCGGCCTCCCTTCGGCCAGCCCCGAGCCACCGCCTCCGGCCAACAGGAGCCAAACCCTAGTTCAGACACGATCCTGGACACAGTGTCCTTTGTTTCGTGTCGGACACGGAAACTCAGTTTTCTGGAGCCCTGTTCAGGTAACCTGTTCTCTCTGCTCGTTGACCCATTTTTGATTCCGTCAGTTGTGACGCGTAGACTGTATGACCCTCTCGGTGCCCGTGTAACCCGCTTGGTGCATCGCGTCCTGTGGCGATCGCAAACCGCGATCCAAAAACAGAAAAACCAATGCCTTGTTTCACCCCGGAACTGAGTGCGCCCCGCCAAACGGGACGACTTGGTCGCACGCGATCTTTACCGAAATGTGTGCGCCGTCGATACAAATGTACAGGATTTCGAAGAAGTTGATTTGGATATGTGTGCACACCGGAATCAACGCGTATCCGCCGACAACGCCCCGTATCCATCCATTCTGGAACACGCTGTAACTTTGTATACACACATCGGATCGAGACAAAACTTGCACCATCGGACTCGTAGCAATACGCTGGTCCTGTCCCCCAAGTTTGGTTCGATTCTGAGAACGTTGACAAAATTACGTATCGTGGGCCCCACTTGATGGGCGATTTTGTGATCGGCTCATCGGAATCCAATTCTGAAAGTTTCGTTGGGTTCGTATCATCGTTCCTGACTTGTTGACACTAAGTTGGACGAATTTGGAGGTTTTTAACCCTGACACACTTTTTGGTGCAAAGTGGCCTACATGTGGACCCCGCTTTGACCCAAAAATATTATTTTTGCCCCTGTGTCCAAATTGGACTTAAGGACAGGCGTTTCTAGCTATTTGATATTTTCTGAGACTGTTGGTGATATTTATTACAGCTTTTGGAGGAGTACCTGCAGGATCCACTGACACAGGGACGATTGTTGGTATTCGAACCCCAGGCAAGTATACCTTGCCAAACCCTGCAGTTTTGCTACTTATTTCCTTGACATATTTATACATTATCGTGCAAGATACCTTGCCAACTTTTGCTCATTACTTGCATGCTTTCCTTTTCAGTAGTTACTTTCTTGTTGTATATAGTTCTTGATGCATTTTGATTTATTCCTGCTGCTCTAGTCTTATTTTCTCGTTTTACGTACATGTACATTATATGCTCTTTTTCGTAGATCACTATTTGTTCCATAGACATATTGTGATGGTATATGGTTACTCTACATTCCTTGAGTTGACTTAACTAATTTCTTTAGTTCCTAGATGCTCGTTATTAGGCATTGACTATATTGGAGCATTCTCGACTGTGAGTACCTATTGTGCTGCGATAGAGACTTGTTCATTTGACTACTTCATTCGTGAGCTCCCATTGGGCTACGAAAGAGCCATACTATAGATTGGGAGTCCCCATTGGCCTACTTTCTATAGGACCGTGATCTCCCATTGAGTTGCGGTTATCCCTATTTTGTAGTCATGGTTGATAGCACCATCGGCACGCCACCATCTTAGATGTAGTGATTTCTCGTGTCTTATTTGCTTTCTTGTGTTTACTTTCTTGTCTATCTTGCATGTTCATTTACTGTACTTTTGGCTCGTATTCTTTTGTATCTTGTTACGTCCCTCTGAGGACCTGGTTTTGTTCTCCAGATTTAGTAGACGAGGAGTACCCGCAGCTTTACGGATCGACACCAGACGAGGGTACGATAGTAGTTGATGGCCCTGCTTACATTTAGTTACTTTCTAGCATGTTTTAGTTATATTTCCTTGCCTCTATTTTTCCATTTATCGGCAGTGGATTTGTCTCCACCCGACTTAGTATTATTTTTTGCTGGATATTCGACAGTATCTTTACTTTCAGCATTTATTCCAGTTTTATGATTTAGTTCATATACTGTTCTTATGGATGAGATCTAGATACCTGACATTATATGTATATTCGTAGATTCTTGGAATTAGTTCACATTAGACAGCTTAAGTATGCTCTAATGGATCCATTAAATTATGTTTGTCCATCAGTGTGTGCTGCTGGCCATTGCCACGTGTCTGGTCCCTCGGTATTTTGGGACTGGGGCGTGACACTTTTATTTGTGACGGTGATATATACTTATATTTTGTGATGGTGACACTTTTATCATTTAGACTTTTATTGTGGCCTAGTTCACAACTTATGTATATTTCTTTCTTTCTGTCATGTAATCTAAATATCTCTGTATATTTGTTTTATTATTATATGTTGTTCTCAGATATGTCTGGACGACACGGATCATATTCCCGCAGTAGATCCTCTAGACGTCCACTTCAGGACACAAATACTTCTTCCCGATCCTCGTCCCCGAGTACTCCATACTATCAACCAGCTGTACCTCAGACTGCGACTGCGACGACCGCACGTGGCAGTACTCCTGGGATCAGCAGTTCCAGGCCTGAGAGTATCCCGTCTAGTGTTCCTGCTCCGTCCAGTGTTCCTGTTGCTGATGGTACCACGGAGACAGAGGAGGAGATAGAGGTCGAGCCAAATCCGTCTCCATATCAGAGAGATCCTCCGTGCGCTCCGCCGGATGAGACAAGAATGGAGATTTGGGCCGATGGCCTACAAAGTAAGTTAATTAGTTATTTGTTTCTTATATATATATATATATATATATATATATATATATTCACTTTTTAATTAGTTTAATTATCAATATATATATATATATATATATATATATATATATATATATATATATATATATATATATATATATATATATATATATATATGTATATATCGTCCCCCGGCGGTACAGAGAGCACTAAGACATTTTCTGAGGTAAAACTATGGTGTGCCATGGATAAACTACTCGGATGCCTCGGAAGAGAGAGAGACGTTATGGTTTAGGCACTTCAAGGTAAAAGTATATTTAATTTTAACATAATTAATATTTTTAGGTTAATATTTTATAACTAACTATTGTACTTCTTGTAGAGAACATATTTCTATCCACCACACCGGGCCGCACAGATCGAGCAATAGTTTCCTTCCGTTGCTGCCAAGCTCATCCGTGATGCTATGAATGACCAGAAGGCTCATGATCGTGAAGGAAAATTGATCCAAAGCTGGATCATGCCTGAACAGTGGACTGCGATGAGGGCTAGATTCAACGATGATAGGTATAGAAAAAAGTCGGAGAAGGCCAAGGCGGCTCGGCAGAGGGCGGGAAAGTGGTGTGGTGGGTCGATTCCGATGATGGAATATTTTTGTCCCTTGGTACATTTTTATTGTATACGCACATTTTTTAATCATCGTGGCCTAATTTTTTTACTTAATAATAAATAATATTTTTTTAACAGGTCCAGAGGGGCGAAGATGGTGACAGTGTTCCTCGCCACTCATAGGAAAGGGGAACAACTTATCGATGATATGGCGACACAGAGATACGTAATTATTACTGTCACGCCCCAGTCCCAAAATACCGTGGGACCAGACACGTGGCAATGGCCAGCAGTACGCTCCGATGGACCAACTCAATATAATGGATCCATCAGGGCATACTTAAGCTGTAAAACAAGTCTACGACAATCATGGCACAACTAATCTCATCCACACAAGATATAAAATATGATCCACAGAATAAATAAGGAATGTAAATCATCAGCCAGTCTCACAAAGTACTTCGGGGAACAACCCGATAAATATCTAGTACAATGGTTCAACAAACCAGAAAGTAAATGACTGAAATAAACAATAAAAGCTGAGCATGAACATGGATGCTCAAGAGAAGTCTTCAGCTAAGACCTCGTCCTCGGATGGTGGTACAGCTCCTGGATCAGCTCCTGCTCCGGTCCCGTAAACCTCGGGATAAACCTCGTCTGCAATATCTGGGGACAAAATCCGGATCCAGGTCCTCAGGGGACATAGCAAGGCACAAGAAAGCTCATGCCAATAAATAAATAAACAGTGCAGCAAATAAATAACTAAATGAAACAATGGGGTAAATATGTAACCATCTAAGTGAAATGCAAGTGAGAGCAGCACGAATACTCAGGCTGAGACCACTACAAGCTCTGTGTCTGGGAGCCGGTAGCAGCAATAACTATGTGTTTACTATGTGTTTACTATATTTTATATATATATAATCAGCCTGTAGCCTGTGTGTCTCTCCCCACCCAATGTAACCACGCATATCATGTCCATAACGTCTCATGTCCATGTCAAGCGCGATCATAGCTAAATGCAACAAGTCATAATGTATATAGAATATAAAATCTATGTCAAGTCCTGTATCCTATACAGAATCACCACGAATATCTCGGGAAAATCCTGTCTCATGAATAGTGTCAAGTGTCCTGGGTCATATGGTACTTGATAAGACAAGTACGAGAATATAAAGTGTCACGGATGTCCATCTCTAGATGACCGTACCCAACACTGCGTACAGTGTCGGCACCCGACTGATAATCGGACGCTAAGTACGTCACACGGCCCTAGGTTGAGCATGCACAGTAATATATATATAACAAGGAAAATAAATAACTAAGCTGCAGAGTTTGGCAAGGTACACTTGCCTGATGTTTGAATATCAACTGTCGTCCTGGTATCTGTGGATCCGGTAGGTACTACTCCGAAAGCTGTAATAAATATCACCAACAGTCTCAGAAGATGTCAAATAGCTGGAAATGCCTGTCCTTAGGTCCAATTTGGACACAGGGGCAAAAAGGTCATTTTCGGGCCAAAGCGGGTTCCATAGGTGGGCCCACTTTGCACCGAAAAGCGTGCGGAGGGTAACAGTCTCTAAATGGGACAAACTATGGGTCAAACAACTCTAAATGTCAATACGATCCCAACGGTATGTCCAAATTTGGATTCCGATGAGCCGAACGTAATTTGGTCCAAAAAGTCAACTGTGGGGCCCGCCAATTGGCGATCTGGTCAACCGTCTCAGAAATGCATGAAAATTGGGTCACAGGACCAGCGTGTTACCACGAGTTCAGTGGCGCAAGTTTTGTCGCAATCTGACAAGCGTGCACAAAATACTCGCGAGTTCCACAAAAGTGGCGACACAGAATTTGTTCGCGGATACGGCCTGATTCCGGCACGCACAAGCATCCAAATCAGTCCCCACAAATTTTCATGTGTCCGCTTATGCTGTGTGCACCATTCGGTACACTTGGCACAAGGCGGGGCGGCCCCGTTTGGCGGGACGCGCTCCGATCTCCCACTTTTAGAAAACCGGAAAAAGTGGGTGCGCGCAGTTTTGTGACGACTACAATTTGGTCCATAGCAACTAATAGCACAAAGTTATAATACAGAAAATAAACTAGGTCATGTAATCTATAGGTATCAAAAAGAATCGTCGAATTCGGATCTCTGTGGTGGGAGATACGAACTCGACAATATGGGTGGTCATCGCAAGTTTCTGCGATTGCAGAATTTTGTCTGCTCGCGCTGACTTGGGCGCTGTTTTTCACCTAGGGGCACACGTTTTCCGAGGTTGACTATAAAACAAATATTGGAGAGGGTTAAGGGAAGATCATACCTATGAAAACGGATCTGCGTTTGGTCGAGCGAGTCAACGGGAAATTACGCCGGAGCGAAGGTGCTTCGAGTGGAAAACTGCCGTTCGCGATGTCGGCGTCGACGGGATGGTTGGATGGCTTGGGGGGCTTCTCTGGCTGCGGTGACGGCTCTAGATGGGAAGAAGAAGTCTGGAGTTTTAGATTAGGGTTTTGGAGAGCTATTGATATATATATATATGTAATATATTAGGTGAAGGGATGGGTTTAGTCGCGGGTTTTGAAGAAAAAGGGGGTGGTTCACGGAAATATAAAGGGGCGGGTCCTCCTGCAAGTGTACCCGCTGGTTCACAGCACTATTTATGCTGAAGGGAGTTCCAGCCATGCTAAGTTGCTAAGGGGTCAAGTGGATTAGTAGTTTATGAATATTATTATAATATTAGTTAATTTAAATCCTTATTTTCTTTTCTTTTCTTTTCCTTTCTTTCTTCCCTTCTTTAAATATAATATATATACATATATATATATTTGTATATACATATATATATATTTATACTCATAAGAAAATTTATATAATAGGATATTGCACATCGTTAGGCTAGCAACTGCTCAAGGGGTCTCCTACATGGAATAAATTCCGAAAAATTCCTGATGGTCCCACAAGTCCTCTAAGTGCCCGAACACCTAACATAAAAATTATTAAAAATCTATTTCTCCTATTTGGACCTAATTACTATAATTTAATTAATAATTAATAAAAAAAGGGTATTTACGATTTCTAGGAAGGGGGTTTTACATTCTACCCAACTTATAAAAATTTCGTCCTCGAAATTAAAATGGGTTAGGGTCTCTCTATCAAATCTCATTTGATTACAGTCTAAAGGGTTCCTCTCAAGTGAACATTGCGGTCTCTACCCAACTTAGATTTTACCCATCTATCATCTAAGGCTATACATCTAAGAAAGTTATGCCCTAAATTATGTTGTTGAATCCTCAAGGTTTTTAACACCAACATATCATCTGTGATATGTCCTCAATCAGCTATAAAGGCAGTCATCTAGTAGTATGATTGGTCTATGGTGTATATCTAGTACTCTCTGCGTGTCAACCCTATTACTAGGCACGAGGTTCGTCTTTCCGAAATAAGGAAAGACAGAGATCATTAATAAAGAGTTCAAGGGAATGGTAACATAAGACAAGTACGAGGTTCAAGGAGATTAAAGAATTCAAAAATAGGAGAGTTGTCCGGGCAGTTTATGGATTGAAATCCTATTGGTAAATTCCTATTCGCATGTTCATATTGGAACGGTTATGTGCCCGATATGATATGCTCTGATATGTCTAGAGGTAGGTATACTAGTCAGCTATATATCTCAATCCACGTCAAGTAATCATGCGAAGGGCGAACCAAGCGCACCAAGGTTAGCTAGACCTTAATACACTGATTCTGAAACGTATTAGTGTACATGTCCACTAATACATATGTCATGAACAAGCTCGATAAAGAATGAGCTTGCAAAACTAGGCTATAGAATAGCAGCATAAGTCCAGTACAGCAAATTTAAGTACGCTAGATGATGATGAAAGGAGGTACCAAATATTCAAGTTCACAAAACAAAATAAACAAGCAACCATAATAATAACAGACTCTACAATCTCTACAGTCATTAATTATAACAACATTCTAGGTTATAAATTATTAGCAAGTTTAAATTAATTACTAGGTTAAGGCTAGGTCACGAATCAACATGCAAAAACTAAGCAAATCTAAAAGCAGAAAACTATAAAAACTTACGCGCATTAGCTACTCCATTATTCTGTGCGTCCTCCAAAGTCATAGCAAAAGCTTGTCCGCGTCCTTGCGGTGGATTCCTCTGCTGTGGCTGTTGGGCTCGCTGGAAGAGTGCTGCCTGTGGAGCCAAGGGTGGCCTTGGTTGATACCCTCCTGGCGCTGGGAGAGCTTGTCTGTTTAATATTGGTGCTCTCTCTCGATGATGAGGACAATCCTTGGCTAAGTGTTGGTTGGTTCCGCAGATCAAGCATAATCCTAACTTGCGTCTGCAGTCCCTCTCAGTATGGCCTACCTTGTGACAGTATTGACATGTGGGTGATATCTGCTGAGAGGCTCTGGGTGGCTGGTGTATGTGAGGTCTCTTTGCAGCTTCTTCTTGTGGTACTTTGGCTGATGTGGAAGACCGTTTCAGACTGGTCTCTCTCCTAGTGACGCGTTCCATGCGTCGGGCTGCTGCAAGGACGTCTGAGTAGGATGTAGGTGCAACGGATCCAATTAGTTTCTGTAGCTCCAAGTTTAGTCCGTCGAAGAACTTCTCAGCCTTTTCTTCTTCTGTCGGGATCAAGGTAGGGGCGAAGCGACTTAGACGAATGAATTCTGCGTTATACTCTTCCACGGTCATGCTGCCCTGGATGAGGCGGTTGAACTTGTCCCTGAGCTCTGACCGTGCAACTGCCGGGATGTACATCTCTTGGAAGAGTCTGGAGAACTTCTCCCATGTGACTCTGTCTTGTCCAAGTCTTCTTTCTTCTGCTAACCACCAGTGGTGCGCATTATCAGTTAACTGCATTCTGACTGCAGTCATCCACTTCTCTCTCGGAAGTTCAGTGGCTTCCAGCTGATGCTGAATGTTTGTGAGCCACTCATGAACTTCCGTTGGCCCTTCTTTACCAGAAAATGCGCGAGGCTTGAGATGACGGAAGTCGGTGATAGATCCCGTCGATGTTTGCCTCGCTGCTGGATTAGCCTGCTCCAATGCGGATACCAGGCTGGTCCTTAGATACTCGGCCTCCTGCCGATGGGCCTCTTGCTGAATCTGTTGCTGTGCCTGCATCATGGCATACATCATCTGGAACATTTGTTGCCCGTCCATGGCTTGTCCTGGCGGGAATACTGGCATCTGGGGAGTGAACTGAGGTGGTGGTGGAATGTCATCTCTCCGGAACCTTAGATTAGGCTGTCCGGTTTGATCACTCTGCGATGCTTGTCCACCATCCCCTGGTGTCACTTCGTCTCCATAAGCAACCACTGCGTCGTGTGGTGTATCCAAAGGGATATCATCTCTGTTCCCGGAATCCATTGCTCTGAAATCAAAGATAAACTATAAGAACGCTCAGAGGAATCAATACAGGATGCAGTTCAAGTAAAGAATTTCGAGTTTGATATAGAGTTCAACAAATGGTTAAATAATGGATGAGATCCTATAGTTTATACTATCCTTAGGGCAGGCTGGTCCGGTCCCTAAGTTGAAACCAAACTATTTAGTCGTAGACCTGCATGGGCCACCACAAAAACCATGTCACGCCCCAGTCCCAAAATACCGTGGGACCAGACACGTGGCAATGGCCAGCAGTACGCTCCGATGGACCAACTCAATATAATGGATCCATCAGGGCATACTTAAGCTGTAAAACAAGTCTACGACAATCATGGCACAACTAATCTCATCCACACAAGATATAAAATATGATCCACAGAATAAATAAGGAATGTAAATCATCAGCCAGTCTCACAAAGTACTTCGGGGAACAACCCGATAAATATCTAGTACAATGGTTCAACAAACCAGAAAGTAAATGACTGAAATAAACAATAAAAGCTGAGCATGAACATGGATGCTCAAGAGAAGTCTTCAGCTAAGACCTCGTCCTCGGATGGTGGTACAGCTCCTGGATCAGCTCCTGCTCCGGTCCCGTAAACCTCGGGATAAACCTCGTCTGCAATATCTGGGGACAAAATCCGGATCCAGGTCCTCAGGGGACATAGCAAGGTACAAGAAAGCTCATGCCAATAAATAAATAAACAGTGCAGCAAGTAAATAACTAAATGAAACAATGGGGTAAATATGTAACCATCTAAGTGAAATACAAGTAAGAGCAGCACGAATACTCAGGCTGAGACTACTACAAGCTCTGTGTCTGGGAGCCGGTAGCAGCAATAACTATGTGTTTACTATGTGTTTACTATGTTTTATATATATATAATCAGCCTGTAGCCTGTGTGTCTCTCCCCACCCAATGTAACCACGCATATCATGTCCATAACGTCTCATGTCCATGTCAAGCACGATCATAGCTAAATGCAACAAGTCATAATGTATATAGAATATAAAATCTATGTCAAGTCCTGTATCCTATACAGAATCACCACAAATATCTCGAGAAAATCTTGTCTCATGAATAGTGTCAAGTGTCCTGGGTCATATGGTACTTGATAAGACAAGTACGAGAATATAAAGTGTCACGGATGTCCATCTCTAGATGACCGTACCCAACACTGCGTACAGTGTCGGCACCCGACTGATAATCGGACGCTAAGTACGTCACACGGCCCTAGGTTGAGCATGCACAGTAATATATATATAACAAGGAAAATAAATAACTAAGCTGCAGAGTTTGGCAAGGTACACTTGCCTGATGTTTGAATATCAACTGTCGTCTTGGTATCTGTGGATCCGGTAGGTACTACTCCGAAAGCTGTAATAAATATCACCAACAGTCTCAGAAGATGTCAAATAGCTAGAAATGCCTGTCCTTACGTCCAATTTGGACACAGGGGCAAAAAGGTCATTTTCGGGCCAAAGCGGGTTCCATAGGTGGGTCCACTTTGCACCGAAAAGCGTACCGAGGGTAACAGTCTCTAAATGGGACAAACTATGGGTCAAACAACTCTAAATGTCAATACGATCCCAACGGTATGTCCAAATTTGGATTCCGATGAGCCGAACGTAATTTGGTCCAAAAAGTCAACTGTGGGGCTCGCCAATTGGCGATCTGGTCAACCGTCTCAGAAATGCGTGAAAATTGGGTCACAGGACCAGCGTGTTACCACGAGTCCAGTGGCGCAAGTTTCGTCGCAATATGACAACCGTGCACAAAATACTCGCGAGTTCCACAAAAGTGGCGACACGAAATTTGTTCGCGGATACGGCCTGATTTCGGCACGCACAAGCGTCCAAATCAGTCCCCACGAATTTTCACGTATCTGCTTATGCTGTGTGCACCATTCGGTACACTTGGCACAAGGCGGGGCGGCCCCGTTTGGCGGGGCGCGCTCCGATCTCCCACTTTTAGAAAACCGGAAAAAGTGGGTGCGCGCAGTTTTGTGACGACTACAATTTGGTCCACAGCAACTAATAGCACAAAGTTATAATACAGAAAATAAACTAGGTCATGTAATCTACAGGTATCAAAAAGAATCGTCGAATTCGGATCTCTGTGGTGGGAGATACGAACTCGACAATATGGGTGGTCATCGCAAGTTTCTGCGATTGCAGAATTTTGTCTGCTCGCGCTGACTTGGGCGCTGTTTTTCACCTAGGGGCACACGTTTTCCGAGGTTGACTATAAAACAAATATTGGAGAGGGTTAAGGGAAGATCATACCTATGAAAACGGATCTGCGTTTGGTCGAGCGAGTCAACGGAAAATTACGCCGGAGCGAAGGTGCTTCGAGTGGGAAACTGTCGTTCGCGATGTCGGCGTCGACGGGATGGTTGGATGGCTTGGGGGGCTTCTCTGGCTGCGGTGACGGCTCTAGATGGGAAGAAGAAGTCTGGAGTTTTAGATTAGGGTTTTGGAGAGCTATTGATATATATATATATGTAATATATTAGGTGAAGGGATGGGTTTAGTCGCGGGTTTTGAAGAAAAAGGGGGTGGTTCACGGAAATATAAAGGGGCGGGTCCTCCTGCAAGTGTACCCGCTGGTTCACAGCACTATTTATGCTGAAGGGAGTTCCAGCCATGCTAAGTTGCTAAGGGGTCAAGTGGATTAGTAGTTTATGAATATTATTATAATATTAGTTAATTTAAATCCTTATTTTTCTTTTCTTTTCTTTTCCTTTCTTTCTTCCCTTCTTTAAATATAATATATATACATATATATATATATTTGTATATACATATATATATATATTTATACTCATAAGAAAATTTATATAATAGGATATTGCACATCGTTAGGCTAGCAACTGCTCAAGGGGTCTCCTACATGGAATAAATTCCGAAAAATTCCTGATGGTCCCACAAGTCCTCTAAGTGCCCGAACACCTAACATAAAAATTATTAAAAATCTATTTCTCCTATTTGGACCTAATTACTATAATTTAATTAATAATTAATAAAAAAAGGGTATTTACGATTTCTAGGAAGGGGGTTTTACAATTACTCTTATATTTTTTTAATTTTGATATAACTTAGCAAAAATATATGTAATTAGTAATAAGTACCTAAGATATATAGTAAGTAGTACGCTTATCGATAGATACATATTTTTCTAGGATGAGTATAGGAGGCTCCGCGAAGAGTCGACCCAGTCCACACCTAAAGAGGGGGGTAGTTCCTCGGAACCCCCGGCCCACCCAGCTCCGTCGGATGATGAGTTGTGGATGAGAGTCATTGGTGGTCTACATAGGGGTGCATACTACGGTACGGGATTCTACGGCGCCTATGTTGTATCACGATCCTCTAGGACACCCTCTGTCGATGTGCATATCCTACAGCCCTCCCAGGAGTCGCAACGAGCCCAAGAGAGAGTTGACCTTCAGATAGCATCTCTGCGTAACGAGTTGATGCAAAGGATTACGGTGCAGCCGCAACCGAAGACGGACGATGCGACGCTCATAGCACATTTTGAATTGCTGGAGCGTAGTATCATAGAGCTGAGGGATCTGGCCACGTGGACAGAGCGCAATGTGACATCGCTATAGGAGTCACAGTTGACCGTGGGTGCCACACTATCGAGGATGCAGATGTTACATATTGAGATAAGCAAGCGAGTGGAGACCGTGGGTGCTTCATTATCGAGGATGCAGGCATCACATCTTCAGATGGGTGAGCGAGTGGAGCATAGTACTAGGAGGTTATTATCTATCATGGATACTTGCGACGCTCGACTGACAGTTGGAGCAACGACATCCTCCTGGTCTGCCTACATCGTCATCTATATCGACTTCTGCATCGGGTTCTGTGACGCTTACACATGAGCATTTTGACGTGCTATTATATCAGTAGCTATTTTTTCGACATGTGTGTATTAGCCCATTCATGGGAGTTTGTACTTATTATTTGTATACTTTCATTGTATGACTTATTTGTATATTTTTATTGTGACTGAATATTGTGTGACTACATTCGGGCCTTAGAGATTTTTATTTATTTATTTCATCGTTGTTGTTGTGTGATTGTACCAGTGTTCAGTGTTCCACCGAAGAGGTCGGCAAAACCAGGGAATTCAACGGAGGGTTGCTCCGGGTCTGTCTATTTATTTGAAATGTGATCATACTGCAGGCATGTTATATTGTGATATTGCAGGCATTTATTTATTTTTATTTTTTATTTTTCAGCCTTAGCAACATTCAGTGACTTTTAGTGACGTCCATAGGAGTCGTTAAAGACGTTGCTAAACTGTCAAATAATTTATTTTACGTCGCTGACCATCACTAAACGTCGCTAAATATCACTGACATAGAAATTTTGGCCATGCCAGCTTTTCGTCGTTGATTATGTCGCAAGTTGTCGCTAAATTTAATGACAATTACCGACTAAAAATAAAATGTCACAAATTTGGCGATTTGAGACGCTTAGAGTCGCCATTTTTGCGACTTTTAAATGTTGCTAAATTACGTCGCTACAACGACATTTTTTGACGCTATTTGATCAGCGACTAACTTTTTGGCGACTAAATTAAAATGTCGCTAAATACGTCCTTACTTAGTATTAGCGACATAATTTTGCAATTTGATGACCCTTTTCTGCATCGCTAATTTGGTTTATTTTGGTAGTGGTGGCACGATTCTTCTATCTCTTTTAGCTAAGTATGCAGTTCTACTCTTGTTTAGCATACAATAGAAATCTATGAACATTCTCTTACTCTTGTTTATTAGCATGGCAGTGGTTCGTTCGATAGTGGTATTCATGTAACTAAGCATGCAATATTCTATTCTTTAACTTAGTATGACAATGGTTCTATCTCTTTTAGACAAGCATACAAGTTCTCTAGTTAAGCATGCAGTTCTCGTTCTATCATTCTCAATGTGAACATTATCTTATTAAGCAAATAAATATTTCAAAAACTCAGATTCATTATTAAGCTGTGCAAGAATCAGAGAATAAATTAGTGTCCACTCACCTAAATAAGTCATCTTCTGGTTCAACAAGGAGCTATTTAAGAAGGTTTTCTTTTTGAGTCAGCAAACCGAAATCTCTTGTAAATAATGCCAATGCGGAGTGGGGCTCTACATTTCTGAATAAAACCTTTTACCACGAGGCAAGCTTTGTACTTGATTTGGTCATTTTCTTCATTCTTGATTTTGAACACCCATTTGTTCTTCAAGGCTTTTTTGTTCTTCGGTAGCTCCACCAAGTAATAAGTGTGGTTCCGTCACGCCCCAGTCCTAAAATACGTAGGACTAGGAACACCTAAGTATGTCAGCCGTATGCATATGACAGCTCTAATATATGGATACCATAATACACACGTACATTGTACTATTAATAATAACTCACATGTGGTATATATATATTGTCACAAGTCACATAAATACTAATCTCATCCACACAACAAGTCATAGAAAAAAAAAAACTAAACTAGAATAATGAGTCTGAATAATCCAAAAAAATAGTCGGGTGGAGACAAATTCACTACCAATGACTATATCAATACTAAAATAAGGGAGAAGGGTAAATCTCCAATATAAATAAGATAATGATATAAAGGTATCAGCGAAGCGATCCATCGCTAGAGATAATCAAGGATGCAAAAAAGGTAAGGCCTCCTCGGAAGAGATAAGTAGTAAGTCCTGATCTGTGCTCCTGCGAATAGTCATGAACATCTACACAAGGAAAGGGACCAGGTCCTTAGAGAGACGTAACAAGATATATAGAAGCATGCCAATTTGAATATAGTAAACATGCATAATAGGTAAAAAATATGTAAGTACGCTGTACAAGACAGTCTATATGAATGCATAATGAGGACAACTTTTCAACGTATGGGCATTGGTAGGCTACTCGATCTAAATCTCACAACTCACACACACGTCAGGGGATATCAGAAATCGACATACTTCGGGGGTAGCGACCAGCGCGACACCAGAAATCTACATACCTCGGGGGTAGCAACCAGCGCGACACCAGAAATCGACATACCACGGGGGTAGCGACCAGCGCGACACACTACTGTAGTGCGTGCTAGATACTACGGTTTACCAGAGTGGTTATAGCCCATACGCTTAATGATTGTCCTCCCCTCCCATGATACTATGTGTCAAGTGTGTGTCAACATATATATATATATATACTTATGACTGAAAGAAAACACACATACAATGAATATACAGAAATATAATAAGCATGTAAAGTATTGTAAGCAATTTGGCAAGGTAACTTGTCTAGCAAGAAGAGCTGCAAAGTGTAACGTCCAGGAGTCGAGCACACAGGATCAGAAGCTACGGCCTCAGAATGAACATCTTCAGATGCTGAAATAAATATCACCAACATTGCCAAAATAAGCGAGATAGCTAGAAAATACTACCCTTTCGTCCAATTTGGATACAGGGGCAAAACGGTAATTTTGGGTCAAAGTGGGGTCCACATGTGGCCTACTTTGTACCGAAAAGCGTGCCAGGGGTAAATGTCTCTAAAAAGGACAAATTATAGGTCAAACCAATTCTAAACGTAAATATAAACTCAACGGTACGTTCAATTTTGGATTTCGGCGAGCCGAACACAAATTCGCCCAAAAGTCAACCGTGAGGCTCGCAAATAGGCAGTTTGGTCAACTGTCTCAGAATTGCGTGAAACTTGGGTCACCGGACTAGCGCGATACCATGAGTCAAATGGCACATGTTTCGTCACATTCTGACGAGCGTACACTAAATGGTGCGATATTTTACAAAAGTCACGATACGGGGACTTTTTGCGGATACGGGTTGATTCTGACGCGCACACGCGTCCGAATCAGCTTCCGCCAAAGTCCACACGTCTGGATATACCATACGCGCCTTTCGGTGCAATTGGTATACGACAGGGCAGTCCTGTTTGGCGGGGCGCACTCCATATCACAAATTTTAGAGTTTCGAAAACAGGTTTTTCCGTAATTTTTAACTTAGTTTAATTCTGCGTACAACATCAATTAAAATATTATAATTAATAAAAAATAATCTAGGTTAGGTGGTCTTTTCGTAGCAAGAAGAAAAACTAAGTTCGTATCTCTGTGGTGGGAGATACGAGTCCGTAAATATTGATGGTTACAATAATTTTTCTGAGAATAAAAGTGGTCGTTTTTCTCAAACTTGGTCTCAGTTTTTACCTAGGGTTACGCGTTGTTCGAAGTAAACTAATGCACAGAGTTGGAAGAGGGATAGGTCATGAATATACCGGTGAAGACGGGGTCTAGTTTGGTCGAGCGATGGCGCGTGAATCGAGTCCTGAAAAGGGCTTCGTTGCAGTGATCTGCTGCGCAGGGTGCTCGCGGTGGCGTGGTCGTGGACGGCGGACGCGGTGGTTCTACGGCGGCTGAAGTTCGGCGCTGGGTAAGGTGGTCGGCGGCGGGCTCGGGATTGAGATAATGATTTGAGTTTAGGATTAGGGTTTTGGAAAATAGTATATATATATATATATATATATATATATATATATATATATATATATATAGGGGAGATGAAAGAAAATGGGGGATCATCCGCACGCACGGGTCTTAAGCTGCTGCTGCTGCTGCTGCTGCTGATATGGGTGCGGGCCGGGTTAGGATATATAATGGGTTAGCGGGTAGGGTTTGGTTAGGGTTTTGGGTTTGGGTAGGAATTATATTGGGTTAGGGTTTATAGCTAATGGGTTTAATAACATTTGTTTTATTTTCTTTTCTTTTTCCTTTTTCCTTTTTCTATTCTATTTTCTTTTATTCTTTCTTTTCTTTTATTTCTTTTAATAAAACTTATATATATATATATATATATATATATATATATATATATATATATATATATATATATATATATATATATATATATATATATATATATATATATATATATATAATTCTAGAAATTTATTTTAGAGCATACAATAAATTTATCAATCATCCTCACGGTCTCCTACATGGAATAAATTTAGGTAAAATTACGGTTGCTCCATAAAATCCTCTATTGCACAATCACCTAGAAATAAAAATCTAATAAATTTTATTTTTTCTAATTATCTAATAAATACTATAAATAAATTAAATAATTAATCCATTTTTGAAATTTTGGGGTTTTACATGTTCTTATGCAAGAAATCCATCTCCTTTTGCATAGCTTTCTTCCACTTGGCACGATCTTTATGAACTTGTGCTTCATGGAAACTTTCTGGTTCACCAGCATCTGTAACCATATTATACTTTGAAGCAGGATATCTAGTTGAGGATTGTCGTTCTCTCTCTGACCGTCTCAACTGATGTGCTGGTGGCTGATCCATATGCAACGGCTCTATATGTTCATGCTCCCCCTAATCAAAATTTGGGTAACCTATAATTTTTTTTCTTCCTGCACATCTTAAAAATCATTATTTTCTGGCATAGAAGAAGGAATAATAATAGGTGTGGAGATTGGATGTAGGACAATGTGAGTGTTTTGTGGCTTTTATTTTTTTTGTCAAAATCAGCAAGTATTTTATCTTCACAAAATACAACATTCCTGCTTCTCACAATTTTCTTATTTATAGGATCCCACAACCTATATCCAAATTTATCATTTCCATATCCTCAGAAGATGCATGAAATAGATTTATCATCAAATTTTGTTCTTTTCTTCTTTGGTACATACACAAATGTCTTTCACCCGAACATACGCAAGTGAGAATAATAAATATTATTTCCACTCGAAACCCTTCCAGGAATATCTTCATCCAAAGGAACTGAGGGAGACAAGTTTATCAAGTAGCAGGATGTTCGTACTGCTTATCCTTATAATATTTTTGGTAATTTAGACAATGATAGCATGCTCCTTATCTTTTTCATAATTGTGCGGTTCATTCTTTCTTTAAATCCACTGTGTTGTGGTGTGTGTGGGACAGTCTTTTGGTTTCTAATACCATATTTAGAGTAATAATCTTTAAACATCCTTTAAGTATACTCACAACCATTATCCGTGTGAATATACTTCAAGAGCTTTCCGGTTTCTCTTTCAACTTTGGTATGAAAGTCTTTGAAAACTTTAAATACTTGATCTTTGGCTTTTAGGACATATACCCACACCTTTCTAGATGTATCATCTATGAAGGTCACAAAGTAGGAGGCACCACTAAAGGTTTTTACATTTATGGGTCCACACACATCCGAATAGACTAAGTCCAATATGCCAGTTTTCTTTTTGTTATAATTTTTAACAAAAACTACCCGGTATTATTTTCCAATTAAATAATGATCACAGTATGATAATGTTGTACCTTACATGAATGGAAGTAGTTGTCACCTTGTGAGAGTTTGTAGTCCTTTCTGGCTCTTGTGGCCAAGACACTTGTGCCACAAATCCATAGAGTTACCTTTTACTGTTCCAAGTTTATCATTCTCTAAGTGAAACTGAGTCTTATAAAGAGTACAACACTTCTTTCCTCTCGCCAGTACAAGTAATCCTTTGGTAAGCTTCCAAGATCCTTTACCAAAGCTGCTGTATTATTCTTCATCAAGCTTGCCGGTGGAGAGAAGATTGAGACAAAGATCGGGCACAAATCTAACATCTTTTAGAACCATCTTTGTTCCAAGGTTATTGGTAACACAAATATTTTCAATGCCAAGAATTTGAGAAGAGTTTTTGTTACCCATTTTTACCATTCCTAGGTTACCTTCATGAAGCAAAGTAAAGTAGTCCTTCCGGAGAGTTGCATGGTAGGAGGTACCAGAATTAATCATCCATTGCGAGTCTTGACAAGTGATATTTGCACAGTCTTCTTCTTTACATGTCGATAAAAGTATAATTTTATTGTCACTGACAACTGCTGCACTTTTATTCTTTTCTTGCTTTTCATTGGTCCTTCCTTCCTTTTGTTCTCGCTTGAGCTTGCAGTATTCCCGTTTTATGTGTTTACTCTTCCCGCAGTGATAACAACTAATGTCCTTCCTGGCCTTTGATTTTTCTCGTGACTTGTCTCGGTTCTGAGGTTGTCGGCTTTTGCTCCTCCCCCTATTCTCGGTGACAAGGACATTAGAATGGGATGATCCGGATGACTTTCTTCGAATTTTGTCATTCAAGAGACTGTTTGTAACTTGGTTCATGGATACAACTCCGTCAGGTACGGAGTTACTAAGAGACACCACCAGAGTCTTCCAACTATCTGGTAAAGAGCTAAGCAGAAGAAGGGCTTGACGCTCGTCGTCTAATACCATCTTCATAGCTGCAAGCTGATTAACAATACTTTGAATTTCATTCAAATGTTCAGATATGGAATCACCTTCCTTGAACTTGAGATTGACAAGCTTTTGAATGGTGTCGATGGTCTTTCGGTCAAGCTTCTTTCAATCTTCCACAGTCATGGACTCCGGCTTGGAAGATTCACCTTCAACCGGTGCGAAGAGGTTCTAGCAATAGAGAAGGTCTATCATCTTCGTCTTCCATATCATCCAGTTGCGGCCATTCAAGCTGATCATTCGAATGCCACCGATATGAGTCTCTATCTCAACACAAGAAGATTAGCAACCTGTGCTTTGATACCACTGTTGGAAAAAATGAGACATATTCCATCTTTGGAATAAAATGAGAAATAAAATAAAAATGAAAGAAAAGAGAAAATTAAGAGAGAGAACACACATAAGATTTACTGAGCTTTATCTCAATTTGAGCCTACGTCCTCCGCCCACCCCTTCTTCACCGTTTTTACTATAATCAAATGAAAGATTACAAGGGCCTTCTCTCAAGTTGGTATAACTTAACTTGAGAATCACTTTCTCTCACAAACTCACTTAGGTGGATTACAAGCGTGAGAATTTACTACCAAAATATGATAAAATAGCGACATTTTTAGCGATGCATTAATAAAACGTAGCTAATATTAAAGACTTGAGTGACTCAAAAAATAAACGTCGCTATATGTCGCTGTTGGCGACACATAGCGATGTTTAGCGATTGCACTTTGATTTTTTAAAGAATAGTCGCTATAAGTTTCGTTAATGTTGTTAAATGTAGCTGAGTTTTTTGATTTAGCGACGTATTTACCGACATTTCTTTTTTGATTTTTAGCGATGTTTTTAGCGACGTCTCTAACGTCACAAACTTTTTAATTAGCGAAGTTTAGCGATGTCTATTGATGATGTTGCTAAACTTTTTAATATAGGGCTCAGGATTTCATTTCCCCCATTCTGTCGATTCGATCCCAAAAATTCGAAACTCCTCCCTCCGGCGAAGTACCCCACTATGACGTCCTCCTCCTCCCCCCGTCCTTACCCCCCCCCACCATCTCTCCCACAGCCCCCTTACTCAGGGTCCCCACCCCCCGAGGGCCCCCCTCGCGTACGGCTCCCTCCGGTGTGGCTCCTCCCCTCCGACGACCTCGGGCTTCTCCTCCTCCTCCTCCTCATCCTCCTCTAGGTAAACCCTAACCCTATCTCTCTCTCTCTCTCTCTCTCTCTCTCTCTCACTGATACAGACATGATATGACACTGATATAGACATAACACACACACACTGAAACAGACACAACACACACACATACACTGACACACATACGACACACTGTCACAGACAAACACACTGAGACAGACACAACACACGATTGCCTCCCTCGCCCCTACCTCAATATGGCTGTGTTCGCCCCCCAACCCCGACACAGAAGACCAAGACGTGGCTCCTCCCCCTCCGGCGTAGATCCTTCCCTCTGGTGTGGTCCTCCTCCGTCGACCCCTCTCTCAGGCGCTCCTTCCCCCTTCCTCCTGGCTCGGTAAATCCTAACCCAGACCGGACACAACTAGGACACACACAAACATATTGGACATAATCAGGACACATGAACACACATTAATGAATGGTACTAACTATAATAGTATATCACTAACTTAACTAACTGTTAACTCATATCATTTATAACTATCTAACTAATATTACAACTAACTGATATACTAGCTGATGCATATCCTAATTTACAATGATACCTATACTAGCTGCTACAACTAACAATAATAACTACTGCTATTAATACATGTATATTATTAACAAAGGGTTGCTTGCACACACCTCAACTCCAATATACCCCCATTGAACTTTGAGAACTGATACACATTAGTATCACACACACTAATGCAGTCATAGGATCAATGCTACTGTGGTTTCATAACTTACACCCCCACTTGAGATATCACTCCATCTTACTTCACTAACACATAGGTTAATACTTATTTAGTCTCTCTCTCTCTCTCTCTCTCTCTCTCTCTCTCTCTCTCTCACACACACACACACACACACACACACACACACACACACACCTGGTGTTAAAGTATATCATGAATTCACTTGTGCACACACATTTGAAATCAATCATACCCGTGCCTCCTAACCCATTGCACTTCTGGAAATTGATGACATAACAACTGATACTGTTGTTGTGTGTCTTAACATTCAATTTCTCGACCAATATTTACTTCAAAACTATTAAATAGCAGACAGTGTACACAGTGCACTGCCTCACTGAGCCCCTTGCTCACTTTCGAGTATCACCACACACACAATCACTCAATCTCTACTTCAACCACAGTTCCCTAAATATCCTTCACACTGCTCTGGCCTTACCCTACTACCCTGTGTAGTATCATTCCACCACATTAATAACATCTCACTCGATACCCATCCAAGCACATACACTTGCACCTCATTACAATTCAACTCAACTGCAGGGAATACCTCCTTCATTCTCGAGTACTGCAATATCTGTTGTTGTTGCTTGGTTGCAATTGCAACTAGAGGCAGTGCACTCACCCATCCTCCCTGTTTTCAAGAACCACACCACTCATCCTTAGCACTATGGTAGAACCCCTCATCTCTGCAAACCGAGCCCCAAATCTGAACCATGGTCTACACCACTCCTCCCCTCTAATCCTGAACTCACCAACTGCAACTGAATATCAGCTCATCTCTCCCACCCAACACAGCAACTCCATTATTATTTTTTGCTGCTATGTGAAACTGATAGACTCCTCCTCTCTAAACACCCGTCCTCAAACATCACTACTGATGCTATTGTTCATAACAATACAGTGTGCACTGAAATCTCCCTCTTCCTTACACACGCACACACACACACACACACACACACACACACACACACACACACACACATATATATATATATATATATATATATATATATATCATTAACATATATCTATCATTAACTGAAATCCATGATTTACTTTTGTGATAGTGAACTAGTGGCCACTTGATCAGTCAGGAATGATATTCATAGGCAACTATGAAAAAATGTAGCTAAATGATTCGGGGTATGAAGAGTTTGTTCCAAGCAAACTGTTGGCCCTCGATAACTGTAAGCTCTTTAAAATCATGCTTATGGAGTGATGCTAAATTAAGTTGGGTTTGCAGTATCGATAAATAAGTATTTGCAATTTTATATTCGAATAGTTTATAAAATATTTAGTATTTCCTAAATTAAGGAATTAGTTAAGGAATTTTGTACTATATTTTTAATGTGGAACGTAACATCTATTTTAACTATATGGATACATATAATTATATCTGTTATCAATTATATTCTTTGTTTTCATCTATCTTACCAGATGACACCCATGACCCGAGCACATGCACGTCGCTTGAGAGAGGCACCTCCTACTGTTAAGGAGGAAGTGATACCTCATACTGTTAAGGAGGAAGTGAATGTTAAGGAGGAAGAGATACCTGCTACTGTTAAATTGGAAGCGGTTGTTAAGGAGGAAGTGACAACTTCTACTATTAAAGGGGAAGTGGTACCTCCTACTATTGGGCAGACACCTGCTCAGAAGGGGAGTTCCAGTCACCCAGCAACTATAGCGGAGATTGATCACCAAGACGCTGCTTATGCGAAGTATGTGAGGGACTGGGTTCTGCCCCAGCGTATTGGATTTCCTTAAGAGATTGAGAAATTTGATAAGACTTATGGCGTAACTGTGATAGTTTTATTATGCTTATTGTGCGACTGTGATACTTTTATATTGTGCTTTCTGTGTGACTGTGATACTTTTATTTGTGTTTATTGTGTGACTGTGATATTTCATATACTTTTGCCATATTTCGTACCCAGAAAATTCAACGGAGGGTTGCTCCGGGTCTGTCTATGAACTATTATAAGTATGTGTATTTATTTTATTCATATTAAATGTATGTTAATTTACCGGTGTTGAGTGTTCCACCGAAGGAGTCGGCGAACCCAGGAAATTCAACAGAGGGTTGCTCCGGGTATATTTATACAAATTAGAAATTCATAAACTGCAGGAAGATTAGTTTGAAAACCATTTTACATTCTTTTTTTTATTTTTTCACTAAAAATTTAGCGACGTTTAGCGTCGTTTAACGATGTTTATATACGTCATTGAATATGTCGCTAAATACGTCACTGAATACGTCGCTAAATACGTCGTTGAATGTCGCTAAATTGCTGACATGGCAGTATTTGCCAGGTCAATAAAATATCAAAAAATGTGTTGCAAAACGTCGCTAAACAAAAAAAGTTTTGCGACGTTTAACGACACAAAATACGTCGCTAATTTAGCAACGTTGAGTCGCTAATCGTCGCTAATAAGAAAAATATTAGCGACACAAATACGTCGCTAGAAAACGTCGCTATAGCGACGTTTTGTGACATTTTTTTTGTCAGCGACTAGCTTAAATGCGACTTCATTAAAACTTCGCTAATTACGTTGCTAATTTTTTAGCGACATTTTTAGGTCATTTAGCGACGTTTATAGACATCGCTAATTTGACTTATTCTGGTAGTGATTTCAAGTTGTGTATTATTTTTCTTGCTACTTTTTTGTGTTCAACCTTCACCATCTCCCATCTATTTATAGGGAGGATATGCCTCTTGAGTATATCACATTCGTTGCATGGAGAAGTCTAAAGGGTCCCCTTCCTTCTCTAAAGATTCGTTCATCTATCATCAATATTGCATGCAAGCTGAATCCATGCAGAATATGAATAGATAGGCTACTTCAGATGGTCATAACTTCTTTAATACACCTCCTAATAACCTAGTTTAAAGCCTGGATGAGATAAAACTTTTCTCAACAACTTATTGAAGACTGAGCCAAATAATGATTGCAACATATCCAAAAAGCCTCCCAAAATTGAATCTTGTCACAGAAACTGCACCCAGAAAAATGACTAAGTACTTGGCCGAACCCAACCATGGGTGACCGATTTCCATGGATCAAATCTATGTTTATTCATCATGGGAATGGACCTCGTTCCCATCAAAAAATTGGCATCACTATGGATCCAGAATTGGCAGCGGCTGGCCATAATCAGTCGAGTGGAACTATCGGGAATTGAGGAATAATCTGACAATTCGATACTTGCATTCGTTCCTCCGGTCAACAAGGCCGTTACAGTGTTTTCCTTTCTGAGACTCGGTGCTTGGCTGCTTCAGCTTCTGATCTCACTAAATCACTAGGATTTGACTTTAATGTGGCCGTCTCTGCAAATGCATGGTAATTCAGGAGGACTAATTGTCCTATGGAAATCTGAGTTGCAAGTCACTGTCCTTTCCTCAAGCTCCAACTGTATTCACCTATCTGTCTAATGGCTTCCTACTACTCAACACTGGGATCTAATGTTCATCTATGGGCCCCCGAATGTGAGGGACAGGAGATTATTCTGGGATAGTATGTAACTATATATACTTTAACTCAGTTACTCAAATCGTCCATGGTTGTGTGTTGGGGATTTCAACTCAATATTAAATGGTGGAGACAAAAGAGGAAGGAAACCATTTAGTACTATAATCATAATAAGTATTTCATTGAATGGTTTGATAAGTCAGGTGCTTTGGACTTGGGATACATAGGTCCTGCTTTTACGTGATCTAATAGAAGATATGTTGCTATGCATATTTCAGAAGATTGGACCGAGCTGTTGCAGACTCTTCTTGGAACTTACTATATCCTAAAGCTGGGGTATTTCATCTTCCCAGTATAAACAGTGACCACACCCCTGTCTTCTTGAAGACTCAGGTTATCAATAGAAAAAGATTCTATCCATACAGGTTTTGAAATAGCTTGGACTCTTGAGACAGACTACCAACATATCCTATCCAACTCTTGGGACTCAACGACATCTATCTCAGATTTCTCAGCAAGACTTCTATACTTTCTACCAAGTTTCGAGGACGAAACTTTTTGTTGGTGGGTAAGTATGTAATATCCCTCTCCGCGTCGGCATTATGTATCAAGGTGAGTGGGCAGAAATTCGTTCTCTGATTCTTGTATGCCTTAATAATAATCTGAGTTTTTGCTTGCTTATTTTCATAAGAGAATGATAGAACCTGCCTTGCATGCTAATAAGAGAACTCACCTAGCTTGTCTTTGAAACGAACATGTCTGCATAACTATAAGATCCTGAAATGCTTGTTTAAAAAGTATGTGTTTGCATGAACATGTTCACTATCGCCTATGCTCCTAGAGAACCATATCGTGTGCCTGAATATGTTCAAAAGATAAGACGGCTTGTCCCACAACAATGAAATATAGCCTGATGGTTCGTCTCGTTCGCATACTAGAGTTTATTTGATAGTGTTTCATGCATTCACATCGGTCGGACAATGGCTATTGGTGAAGAGCTGAACTGCACGTGTCACGGCTGCTACAGAGATTGTGGAAAGCAACCATGAGTCACAGCTGCCAATAGCATCAGATAAATGAGTCATTGGTAAGCTGGACCAACCGCTACCGATCCTGAGATACCCGGGGACCGCACAGCATATAAGATAGTTTATTGTGTTGGCTTGGATAGATGGACCGCCCATAAGATGTGCATTTGTCCCTAGAGTCTCACGAGACATGCTGCACACACCCTGAAACAGAACGAATGGCTTGTCTTGCTTATATCGCATATAAAACTTTGTTTCCAAAGATATTTTCATAAACAAAGTAATATGACTCTGCTATCAAACTGCATGAAATGAACATAGGTAAAATTAGAAAGATCACTAGTAATGTGATATTTTAAAATATGATTACTTAGTATTGGTTTTAGTGAATGTTTGCTTCTGTTCAGTTGTTTATTGTCATCAGTACTTATAAAAGTGCTGACCCACCAAAAGTCTACTTGCTTGTAGGTACTGGATCGTCCGAGGGAGCGATAGGCGTGCCCCATCCCCGAGACCCAGAATTCGTGTTTCGAATGCCTCGAGTTGCTATTGTATAAAGGGGCATAATGTATGGAACGATACCTTTTCCTAAGAGAAACCTAAGTCCCTCGATTTGCCCCAAATACTCAGTTGGCTAAAAGCATTACATTGCAATAATGTCCCTCCGCTGCTTACTTAATTGATGCTATGATAACCAAACACAACTTAAACGATGAAGCCTTGTGCGGGCGCAACCCCAGGCTCGCACGACATCACATCCCGGTATCAAATAGCCATACGCTCCCGGTCGGGAAGCGCCGAGGCGCGGTGATTCGCGTCCGATCGTACCGCGGGAAGAACGGTGGTCGGGCGACCCTCGGGGCCGGGGCGTGACATAATGGTATCAAAGCAAAATCGATTCTTGGCCCAGATTTTGTTGCTATGACTCTGAGATTTGATCGATATGGTATTGCAATAGAGCGTTCCATACAATAAGTCCATAGATATTCTCAAAGTGCAAATGTTTTCTGGACTTGATTTTCTTGATTGTTTCGATTGAGTACGGCGAGGGATGAGGACTATCGCTGCTCGAAATATCGAGAAGTTTATCTTTGAAGTTTCGAGGACGAAACTTTTTGTTGGTGGATAAGTATGTAATGCCCTACTCCGCATCGGCATTATGTATCAAGGTGAGTGGGCAGAACTTCGTTCTCTGATTCTTGTACGCCTTAATAATAATCTGAGTTTTTGCTTGCTTGTTTTCATAAGAGAATGATAGAACCTGCCTTGCATGCTAATAAGAGAACTCTCTGTCACTACCACATCCCGAAAACAGGGGTATTTTTGACTTTTTATAATATTTAATATTATGGTAGTTACAATTAATTAATTGCATGATAGTATATTAATTTAAATAAATGTGTGATGTGTAATTTAAATATAGTATTATATACAGTGTTCATTTATTTTAAGCTAGTAGACTTGACCTAGAAGCCTAGTAGATGACCACCTGTCTGAATTATAGAATTTTGTATTTAATTATTTTTATCTAGAATTTAATTCTTGGAGTTTGTATTTAATTACCGTATTTTATTTAATATTTTTGCGCATTGTCCTTGCTTTAATATTTGGAGCACTACCCTAGCTTTTGCCTCCCAACAAATTTCACCATCTTGCCCTAGACATGCCCGCCTTCCATTCTGCTATTTTTGCAACTCATAATTATGCTCCCTGTGCATTGTTTCTAGCCGCACAAAAATCGTCGCGGACATTATTTAATAAATTCCTATTTTGTGTCGTTGTGCGTTCCAATCGAAATTGGAGGCAATCTTGACCTATTTTTCGTGCGGCCCAAATTAGGATAATATTCTGTTCTGAGTCTTCTTCATTATTGGTATTGATGACCTGACCTGATTTTGGCCCCATGTACTCCTAATTAATTTTTGAACACAGCTTGCATTTATTTCTAATTAAATTGAGGATACTATTTTAACCAATTTTGAAAATCCCAATTTAATTCCAGTGCCCTGCTTTTTGAGCCCACACCAAACTTACAGCGCCCCCTGACCCTACAAAATACTGGACACCGAATCGCCCGCCAAATTTTCGTCATTTCATGCGCCTGTGCAAATACCCAAATTTAAGGGGTTAATTTGCAAATTTGTATTTTTGTCATCACCTCATTTGTTTAAAAACAACGAGGAATCCCTATTAATTTTTAATTAAACCTCACCCTCATCCTCACATGAAGAAACCCCTCTCCTATTCATGTTAAATCTTATCCATCCACTTTGAATGGATGGATCCCAACCCTTCAATCCCCAACACACTCCCCTATAAAGCCATCATATCACCCTCACACAATCCCCAAGGCAGGCCCTAATCCCCATGCCTAGAAAACCCACCCTCTCTCTCTTTCCTCCCTCCTTCTCCATGCAAACCCAACCGAGCCTCCTCCATAGTTTTTATTTCTTTTTCTTCTCTTCTTCTTCTCCTTCCTTTCTTCCACATCACTTCACCCTAACCCAACTACTCGGTTTCACCCTCTGGCCGGGCACTGCTGCCACCCCGGCCGAGCAGACAGCACCCCGCGGTCCTCCGGCGGCTGACCGTCCCACCGGCCACGCCGTCGAGCCCGTCTTCCATAGCACCCCGACTTCACTGCTCTTCCCCCACAGTTCCCTCCGCTGCATCTACGCCGTGCGTCCCGCCGGCGCTGTCGATCCGGCCTCTGCTGCGTGCGTCCCCGCCACTGGACGTCGACCCCCGCTCCCGTGCGTCCACTCCGGCGGAGCAGCCCCCGCCCCGGCCAGGAAGGACAGCCACTCCGGCCTGCTCCACTTGACTCCGGCTGTGCACAGACAGCGCTGCTGCTCCCTCACTCGTTTGTGCAGTACCCCTCGCCGCTCCGCCTGCTACAGCTACTCCGGCCAAGCCACTGTAAGCTCCTCCCCTTCTTCCTCCTTCACTATGTATATGGTTGTGTGTGGTTTTAATAAATGCATGGGAAGAAGGAAACGTTAATTGGTTTGTTTGCTTGGTGGAAATATTGTCTGTAGTTGTGCGAAAAGTTCCTCCGTGGAAGATTATTGATATAACATAGGAAGAAATGTTCACAGTAGTTATTGGGTAGTCATGATTTCCATATAGGCTAATTATAGTCATTAGATTAAAGGGTATAAGAAAAAGAGAATGAGAACTGCTGCACCTTGTCTTGAAATACTATTTTGAGTAAAAGGACTATGAACTTATTTCGGCCATTCTGGTTGTTGTTGTTGTATATATATGGGAAATTTAAGCTGAATTTGAAAATGTAATATATATAGATAAATTGAGACCAATTAGACATATATTTCTTAGAGTTGGACAGAGGAAGAACTTAAGCTTATATGATTGTGAGAAAACATGACCAGTATACTATCTCACGAGAAAGAAAGAGAGATAATGGGTCAAGGTCTTACTAGATCCATGTGCTAAATTTCGAATATGAGGAATTTGTTGGTTGATTGAGCACACATTGTACATTCTTGCTTATAGTGAGTATGTGTTGGTATATATATTTAATATAATTTATATATATATAAATACGTATTCTAGTATATATAATTAATTTGGGTATATGTATAAATATATGTATATATGCATATTTTGTATATACTTAATATATTCTCAATATATATATTGGTTTATTTTTATAATATCTATTTAATGAAAAGTATATATATACTAGTATAAATTAAATTCATGTATTAGCATAGTCATTGTACTTTGGAATTTAGTATATATATAGTAAAATTCTAACTTGGCTTATTTTTATCAATATACCTTGTATAACGTATTTCCTAGTAGCTATTGTAATTAAAACATACAGTATTAATATTACTTAAGGTATATATAAATACACTTATCTATTTTTGTACCAAATGTATTTGATGTATATGTTAGTACAATGTGTACACTTCTATGTCTCTAATAGACGACCCTAGTTGACTGAGTCCCATGCCTGACATAGCCCCTGAGTTAGTTTTTGCTTGTGTGTTTAGTATAGCTTCTGATACAAATATTGTATTGTTTATTATATGTCTTTAGGACTGTTGGTTCCTCCAGGCGATATTCTGGAACAGGACCTCGGTATTCACCAGCTAAGGACCAAAGGCGAGTACATTCTCTGATTAGTTTCTAATTTATGATATCTCCTATGTTCACTGTATCTAGTGTAAATATCCATGTTCTTGACACGTTGGTTACACGGATTGGTATACACGGATCTCGTCATGAGATGTTATTCCTTATTCATGGTGTAGCTTGTACAAGACTTGTTTCCTTGATATCTTGTGCATGTACAGACACTGAGACCCGGGGAGATTTACTACCTCCCTAGGGAATCCCGTGCCATAGCGTACCATGATTGGATCTACTATACCAGTCGGGGGTTTGGGGAGTATTTTAGTGTAGATATGTGATCATACCCAACTTTCCATGCATCATAGCTCACTCCACATCTCACGTCGGGTGCGGCCTGACCATCTCCATGCTTCATAGCTGTTACGTGTGATTAGCCTGACCTATACATGCATCATAGCTAACCAACGGTTAGCCTGACCTTCGTGAATCATAGCTAATCACATGTAACCAGCCTGATCAAGTTCCCAAGCCGATCACATGTTAAAGCTAGTACTCACACACTTAGTCATAGGATTCTTGCTCGTTGACATATTGTTTCCCTTCTTGCATTTATTTACAGTATTTCCAATATTTCTTTTATTGTATATTTTTTCGTACCTATAAATGCATCTGGTATATTTCTATCTGGAACTGCTACATAGTTTATATCATTAATAAAGAACTGCTATTTAGAGATGTACTTTGCTCCTTCCTGACTGGAAAATATTTTTCCAGACTGTGACCTTAGTAGACTGGTTTCCGAGACACTTGGAGATTGGAAGTTAATGATTGCAGGTATGATTAATTTGTCATTAGACTTGTCTTGTATTTCTTGCTTACCTTGATATCTCATCGTGCTTTAGTTTACGTGATTGAGTATTTCTAGCATTATTTTATGATATCCACGTCTCCTTATGGAGTTGGGTATTTGTGAGTTGATTAGATAGTTACATGACCTAGACAGCGTTCTACCGCCGATGCTGCGGCGTAGGCTGGATGTACCCACGCACTCGTGCCCCTATATCGGGTGCGGGTTGTGACATTCTCCTAGCTTGTCTTTGAAATGAACATTTCTGCATAACTAAGAAATCCTGAAATGCTTGTTTAAAAAGTATATGTTTGCATGAATATGTTCACTATCGCCTATGCTCCGAGAGAACCATATCGTGTGCTTGAATGTATTCAGAAGATAAGGCGGCTTGCCCCGCAATAATGAAATATAGTCTGATGGTTCGTCTCGTCTGCATACTAGAGTTTATTTGATAGTATTTTATGCATTCGTATCGGTTGAACAATGGCTATTGGTGGAGAGCTGAACTGCATGTGTCACGACTACTACAGAGATAGTGGAAAGCAATCATGAGTCACAGCTGCCAATAGCATCAGATAAATGAGTCATTGGTAAGATGGACCAACCGCTGCCGATCCTGAGATACTCGGGGACCGCACTGCATATAAGATAGTTCATTGTGTTGGCTTGGATAGATGGACCGCCCCTAAGATGTGCATTTGTCCCTAAAGTCTCACGAGACACGCTGCGCACACCCTAAAACAGAATGAATGGCTTGTCTTGATTATATCGCATATGAAACTCTGTTTCCAAAGATGTTTTCTTAAACAAAGTAATATGACTCTGCTATCAAACTGCATAAAATAAACATAGGTAAAACTAGAAAGATCACTAGTAATATAATATTTTATAACATGATTACTTAGTGTTGATTTTAGTGAATGCTTGCTTCTGTTCGGTTGTTTATTCTCACCAGTACTTATAAAAGTGTTGACCCACCAATAGTCTACTTGCTTGTAGGTACTAGATCGTCCGAGGGAGCGATAGATGTGCCCCATCCCCGAGACCAAGAATTCATGTTTCGATTGCCTCGAGTTGCTATCGTATAAAGGGGCATAATGTATGGAATGATGCCTTTGCCTAAGAGAAACCCAAGTCCCTCGATTTGCCCCGAATACTCAGTTGGCTAAATGCATTACATTACAATAATGTCCCTCCGCTGCTTACTCAATTGATGCTATGATAGCCAAACACAACTTAAATGATGAAGTCTTATGCGAGCGCAACCCCAGGCTCGCACGGCATCATGTCCCAGTATCAAACGGCCATACGCTCCCCGTAGGAAAGCGTCGAGGAGCGGTGATTCGCGTCCGGTACGCTGAGATACGGTAATTCACGTCCGGTCTCGCCGCGGGAAGAACGGTGGTCAGGAGGCCCTCAGGGCCGGGGATGTGGCGCTATTCGTGTCGCACTGCATGTCTTGTCAGAGGGTAAAGGCCGAGCACCAGAAGCCGGGCGAAGAGATACAGAACCTCGCTATACCGGAGTGGAAATAGGAACATATAATAATAGATTTCATTGTTGGCTTGCCAAAGACGCAACGGAGGAATGATGTCATCTGGGTTATCGTCGATCCACTCACCAAGTCAGCCCACTTTTTGCTTATCAAGTCTACTTGGAGTTCCGACCGCTTGGCTTAAATCTACCTCAACAAAATTGTTCGGCTCCATGGCGTGCCCGTATCCATAGTCTCCAATAGAGATGGTCGATTCATATCACATTTCTGGGAAAGCCTGCATTCAGCAATGCGGACGAAGTTAAAGTTTAACTCCGCCTACCATCCACAGACAGATGGCCAAACAGAATGTGTTAACCAAATCCTTGAAGACATGCTACGACTCTGTGCCTTGGACTTGAAGACGAGTTGGGACTTGCATCTACCGTTAGCTGAATTTGCATACAACAATAGCTTTCAATCCGGCATTCAGATGGTGCCGTATGAGGCATTGTATGGGTGAAAGTACAGATCCCCGATTTGTTGGGACAAAGTTGTAGAACGACAGATCCTTGGCCCTGATCTTGTAGAGCAGACTGCCCAAAAGATTCGTTTGATTCGGGAATAGCTAAAAGTAGCTCATAGTCGCTAAAAGAGCTACGCTGATACGCATCAACGGCCACTTGAGTTTCTAGAAGGCGATCGGGTATTTCTCAAAGTCTCACCCATGTGAGGAGTCACCAAATTCGGAGCAAAAGGAAAGCTAAGTCCGAGATTCGTTGGTCCGTTCAAAATACTAAAGCGAGTTGCATATCAGATTACCCTACCACCATCACTGTCCGAAGTACACGATGTCTTCCATGTTTCTCAACTTAGGAAGTATGTGTACGACCCGAGCCACGTGGTAGATCTTGATCAACTGGATCTTAAGGCAGACTTGACATATGTCAAACAACCTGTGCAAATTTTGGATCGTAAGAAAAAGCTGCTTCGAAGTCGTTCGGTTCCTCTCGTGCGCATGCTTTGGCGAAATCATTCGATTGAAGAATCCACCTGGGAGCTTGAATCTGAGATGAGGGATAGGTTCCCTTCATTATTTTCTAGTGGTAGGTTCTATTCCTAAGTTTCGGGATGAAACTTCTAATTAGTTGGGTAGGATGTGGTGCCCCGTTTCCCCTGTCGGGAAGCGCCGAGGCACGGTAATTTGCGTCCGGTCCTGCCGCTGTTTGATGATAAACGATAGAAATTGAAACTAGGTTTATACGAAACCCTTTCTTTGTTTACAAACAAGAAAAAAAGAAGTACAATTAATCCTATACGAGGATGTTAAGTACAAAAATGATTCTGGGGAAAAATTGCTATAGGAGTCTGATCTGCAATCGATCACTTTGTCCCTTAGACCACACGATGACGAAGAAGTGTTGTAGAAGAAGGAGAAGCTTCAAAGATTGCAGGAAGGATTGAACTCTCGTTGCCAACACTCTCTGTATGTGCTCTCTCTCTGATCTTCTCTCTGTTTTTTCTCCACTGATTCTGACCTCTCTTCTCTCCACCATCGAAAGTCTCTATTTATAGAGCCCAGGTACAGTAACTGTCCAGTCGACGTAGAAGCCAAACAGTGGAGAGAGTTGCACCTTTTACACGGTAGTTATAATAACTGCTACCCACGTCTGAATGATCTCCTGAATCCGCATGTGCCGCGTGTCCCATTATGAGATAATGCGTATAGTCGCTTATCGAAGATCACGTGTAAACCTCCTCACCCAAAATTAGGGCCACTTGGCTTAGATAGTGAAATTAGGGCTAGTTTGAGCCAATTTGAATTAGAACACGGCATTTATTTAATTACGCATTAATTTCTATCGCGTAGCGCACATTACCGTTGCTTCTGTAATTGGAGCACCTCACTAGCCATTATCTTCCAACAAACTTCACAACCTCATCCTAGACATGTCCGCCTACTATTCTGACCCTTGTACAATTTATAATATTGTTCTATGATGCTATATTTTAGCCGCACAATAAACGCCGCGGACGTTATATCTTAATTCAAAATAAATTCCAATTTTGTACCCTTGTGCGTCCCAATCAAAATTGGGAACACAATCTTGACCGTTTTGTGCAAACCGAATTTTATTAATATTCTATACTATCCCTCTACGCCCCTGACACTTGTGGCCCACCTAAATTTAATCCCATGTACTCCTAATTAATTCTAGAACATCGTGCGCGTCGATTTAATTAATTAAATCTAATTTTTTGCCTTTGTGCAATTTTCTAATTATGGGGGGTTTTATGCAAAACTACATTTAGGTGTCCCCACCATTGGACAATTCACAAAGAAATCTATTTTTTCCCTTCACGTGTATTTTTCTGTAATTTTCAGCATCAGCAACGTGCGCACATCGCCCCGTATATTAAATCTACCCTTGCATTTAATTAATGTAATTCTAGCCTTCCCAAATACCCTCATGTGAGCCCAAGGCCCATCCCAAGGAGATGTTGACCAAAGTCAACATCAAACTCTAGGTCAACCTCAAAATTCCACCTCCTTGCATATAAATATACCTTAATTTCCTTTACCTAAAACCTAAATCAAAACCTAAAGAATACCATCAGCCGACCCCCCTTTCAATTACTGTTCTCTTCCTCCTCCTTCCCGCAGCTGACTCCGGCCACCCTGGCTTCGCCGGAGCTCGCCCCTCCGCCTACACTCACCTCTCTTATTCCCTCCTTCCTCCTCTTCTTTTGCCCCAGCCACCGGACGAACCACCATGGCCTCCTCCCATTCATCATCTTCAACATCCCCCTTCGCCGGAGCCCGAACCCGGAGCAGCCGAGCGTTACCACCACCACTGTCATCGACTCCACACGACGAACCCCCGCCCTCGCTGGAAACAGCAGCGCCGAGTCCACCATTGCTGTTTCCTTCCTCCTCCTCTACTCCGGCCGTCCTCTACGGCCTCGACCTCCTCCATAACTCGACCAGGGCAACACCAAATGCTACCATCTCCCTCCCTGTACTCGCCTCCACCACCCATGACGGACTCGACCTCCTCTCCACCCTGCCTCCTTTCTCCCCCGCCTCTACACCGCTCCTCGACGACCGAAACAGCACCCAGGCCACCCTACAGCAACACCACCGCCGAGCCGGACCTCCCTCTCCCCTTTCTGTCATCTCCTTTCTACTTCCCCCTGTCGTCCCTGCTCCCTGACCCCTCCTTTCCCCATGGCCGGACCCCCTACTGGCCGGAATCCGGTGATCATCACCATTACCACCATCCTTCCATCTCCTCACCATCTCATCCTCGTTGTCGTCGTCGTCATCCCCCCCATCATTGTAGCCATCGACGTCATTATCATCGTCGTAGCATCGATACCATTATCACCATATTATCTATCACCACCACCTTACACATCATCATCCACGTCATCAACACAGTCATCACTATCATCTTCGTCCACCATCCTCATCATCCTCGTCATAATCATCAGCATCACTTCATCGTCATCTCACCATCATCTTCACCTTGAGCATCGAAATAATCATCCCCATCACCCATCAGCATCATCGCATCGTCGTCATCTCATCATTAGCCTCACCATCACACCATCGTCCTCATCATCCTCCTCGTCTCAATTCATCACCATCACCTCATCGTCACTCCACCAGTCATTATCATCATCAACATTGTCGTCCTCACCATCATCGCCGTTATAGTCGTCATCATCGTCGTCATCTCTCTTCGTCGACGTCCAGCCAATCCCGTGCACGTATACCGAGGTTCGAACCTGTCCCACCTTCTTATTTCGTATGTGTGCTGGTGTATATGTTATTAGGACATGTGTATTCCTTATGACTGCTAGCTGATACCCGACCCTGAGTCGGCGAACCCAACCCGTATACGCACACGTACGCGTATACTGTTCCATTTAGTATATATATATATATATATATATATTTGGTTAGTCATTAGCATATTATTAGTTGGTATATATATTTATGCACATATTTACTATAAGTATTCAATTAGCTATGTAAATAAATTGTTGGTTATATTATTATATAATTATATGAAAATATATGTAAATAAATGCTAATTGATAATTAGGACTATATATATATTTAGACTATACGACCCTAGGACACCGTGGACTATCCTGTATTTGCCCTTGACCATGTTGACCCTAAGAACTTACGAATTGCCTGCCTTGCGTACCTTAACGTACAGGCTTAGACACCTGTCAGTCGATTGTCTGATTGTGTACAGCACTTGAAGATGAGACCCCGCGTAATTCAACGCCTAATTGACCGTGTGAGATGACTAGTATTATTCCTAGTGTACCCCTGAGTCCCGTATAAATATGGTTGTGTGTGCACTAGTGTAATGACTAATAATTTTATTGTATTATATCATATGTATGTAGAAGCATAAAAAATACGCCGGATGACTACGCGGCATATTGGTGCAGAGCAGCATAGGCAGAGGCCTTCAGAGCCATCAAGCGTGCAACAAAGCTCTTTTCCGCTAGAACAGAGCGTGAAACATAAAAAAGCTCAAAGGACCATCCGCGTAAGGCAGTACGTCCAAGCCGCTTCAGCGTAAACATGGTGCTTCTTCGCCTCCAGGGCGTTAAACTCATCCCCTTTTCATACGCAGCATGGAGGTGTACAAGAGACGCTTCGTATTCTCCGAAGTGAACCTGTCAGATCCTGCAATGAACCTGCCAGAGCCGGCAAAGAACCTGACGTTTGGACTTCTGGCAAAGGGATACGGCTCGACTACCCAAGCGACGGCTATAATGATGGCACTGCACTGCCACCCAGGCTGTCAAATACCGCCATCCCCTTCGCGTAAACTGCTTTTTCAAAGCACGAGGGGATATGCTGCCTTATTTTACACAGGCAAAATGCGAGCTGTTTACGTTCTGCAGTAGACAAACCGCCTGCTACGCTAAAAGCTGCACTCCGTACGAGGTTCGAGGCACGTCTTTTCGCCTAATGCACAGTGCGGTGACAGTTTCAAGAGGCACATCTCTGCGACTGATGCGCAGAAAGGGTTGCAGGTCGTCAAAGAACACGCCTCCACATTTAATGCATGGGATGATGGCAAATCTCGATATTTAATGCGAGAGATTTGATTATATCTTCAAAAGCCGTAATTTCGGCTAAGACGTCCACGTCAGCACTGTGGCACGGTACGCAGCGGCTTCTACGCCCATCCAGCGATTGTGCCCCTTCGGCTTCTACGTCTGCTCGACCCATGTGCCCCTTCGGCTTCTATGCCTGCTCGGCCCCTGTGCCCCTTCGGCATCTATGCCTGCTCGGCCCCTGTGCCCCTTCGACTTCTACGCCTGCTCGGCCCTTGTGCCCCTTCGGCTTCTACGCCTGTTCGGCCCCTGTGCCCCCTCGGCTTCTACGCCTGTTCGGCCCCTGTGCCCCCTCGGCTTCTACGCCTGTTCGGCCCCTGTGCCCCCTCAGCTTCTATGACTGTTCGGCCTCTACGACCACTCGGCTTCTATTTCTGTTCGGCCTCTACGACCACTTGACTTCTACGCCTGTTCGGCTTCTATGCCGGTTTGATAACTATTTGGCTTCTATGCCATGGTGACAGACATTTGGCTTCTATGCCAACCTCTTCTACACGATGGATACCTACCTACGTGGCTTTTACGCCATGATCTTCGTAGCAATAGTACGCGTTGTGTCCCTTAGTTGGACCCGCGTCACACGCTCATTCAAAAGATCATCTATACGCAGGTATTGGTTACTTTAACGGTTGTGTAAAAGGGTGCTGTACTTTCCACTCCTCGGTTGTTACACCGACGGAGTGGTCACTGTCACTAAAACTCTATAAATAGAGACCTCTATTAATGAGGAACAAGGTCGAGAAAATTGGTCAAAAAAGCCAATATCAGATCCGAGGTCGAAAAACTGAAAACTTGAAGATCAAATCAGGTCAACAAGAATCGGAAGATCGAACCCGAGAGAGAGAGAGAGAGAGAGAGAGAGAGAGAGCATCCGGAGCTCAGGCAAAGAGTAGGGATCGACGACTTTGGCATCGTGCATCCACCCTCTTCTGCAACCTTCGAAGCTGCTTTCTGTCTTCTACGACACTTCTTCAACATCGTGTGGTCCAAGGGCTAAAGTGATCGACTGCAGATCAGACACCTATAGCAATATCTACCCAGATTAAATAAATTGTACTCCCATATCCTCGTATAGGATCAAATTGTACAAGTTTGTTTGTAAACAAAAGAAGGCGGGTTCTGTGTAAACCCCATATTGAATACATCTTCATTCTTTCGTTTAATACCACAAACAAGATGACGACTCTGCTGGGGACATCTTTCTCTTCTGACGAGGAAGCAATTGCTCAACACGATGCAGTATTCGTGGGATCCGTGAAGAAGACACTGGTCGTCCAATTCGACCAGTCTGCCTACGAAGACATGCTTCGAACCGGGGGTAGCTCTCACTCTCTCTCCGTCCAAGACAACAGGAAGCCGCGTAAAGTGTGGATGCCCAAGACATCCTCTACCGTTCCTGTGGACTCTCCGATCTCTCCGACCAATAAGGTGGTAGCACCGCTCCCTCCGTGCCCTACACGTAAAATTCAGTCTCCTGCTACGCGCGGTACAGACGAAACTTCGGGCAAAGCCTCAGCGCTGACCCAGAAGTATTCACTGCGCTCTACGCGTAGGAACCAGTCTCCCGCTACGCGCGGTACAGACAAAACTTCGGGCAAAGCCTCAGCGCTAACCCAGAAGTATCCACTGCGCTCTACGCGTAGGAACCAGTCTCCTGCTACGTGCGGTAGAGACAAAACTTTGGGCAAAGCCTCAGCGCTAACCCAGAAGTATCCACTGTGCTCTACGCGCAGAAACCAGTCTCCCGCTACGCGAGGTACAGACCAAACTTCTGGTGATGCCTCAGCGCCAGGACAGAAGTACAAATCACGCTCCAGGCACAAGACAATATCTGACCTCTACGAGGAACCAGATGAGCGCCGTGATTTCCGCGAAGGGAAGCAGGCAGCGGAATACTCGACTCCTCGGCCGTTACGCCAGCGAAGGAGCAATCTGCCTACCCTTCGGATTACGCGGGAAGCCGACGGCCAACTGAGGACCTCTTCAGCCTTACGCCACTCTGAGCGAATCTCCAATTTACGCCAGGCAAAGTCCAACGACGTAAAGCAAGCTCGAGTTGCTACTCCCCCTGACCTGCGCAAATACTTAATACAGAAGCGTAAGGAGAGGGGACCTTCCAACATATCTATTACGCCCCCTAGCGAGCAATGTTGTAATAATCATAAAATTGTGATTGACTGTTACTGTTCTAAAGCAAAACGGTCGGTTTTCGACTGATTGAGCTACTCTCAGTCTTTCCCGGAAGAAGAGCCCGCGTATGCTTCCGTGAACATGGCTTCTCACATACCTAGAGGAAGGCCGAGCTCAAGACGTCATCCCTCAGGGCCTCTGAGCCGAAGAAGATTCGAAGACCTCCTCAGGAATACTGAAGCTGGGGTATTCCAAAACACCCGTGCAAGGTCACAGCAACCGGCTTCGTGCTCATCTGATTCCGACGCTGGGGGTCGCCAATCTCCCAGATCAGATGCTGAGAGTATAGAGTCAACTTCTGCAGCGACCTATACTTATCCTTCGAGGACGCCCAGGGAAATGGGAGTCTACACCATTGAAGACGAACGCGAGGAAGCTTCACCGTCAGGAAATGCGGAACAACGCATCACTATGCTGGAAATGTCTCTGAAATAAATGCAATCCATAATGGAGAACATACACCAGATGATGCTAACTCAGCACGCAACTGCCATGGCTCAAGCGTCGGTCCCGCCAACTCAGATACATGCGGGGGTGGACTTACCACCATCCAACCCAAGCCAAGAGCCTGCTCTAGATCAAGAGTCAGCAGTTCCTCCGCTTCCTCACTCGGTGAATATATTACCTCCTGTTGGAGTCACGATACAACCAACTCCACACTACACCGTAGCCCCGCTTCCAACTGAAAATCTGATGCAGGCAGTACGGGAGTTGAAAGCCCAGTTTGACGCCTTGAAGCACAAAAATCAGCTCAAGAAACTGGGAATCAACCAGCCTTACCCAGCTATCTGGGAAGAAGTCTATTTTCCTCCGAAGTACAAGCCTCAGACTATGGCTCTGTTCGAAGGAAAAATATCGCCAAGTCAATACATGAACTATTTCAGTATGATGACGGTGTTGCTACAAGGGAACGATGCCCTCCTCACTCGGGTGTTCAAAGGCTGCCTCTCAGGAGTAGCCTATCAGTGGTACCGTAGCTTGGCGGACAACTGCATTACTTTCTTCGAAGACTTTAAAGCTTTATTCTTCACACGATTCTATGAGGGTGGGATGGACATGTCTATGTCCTCTCTCATCGAAGTCAAACAAAGGGAAAATGAGGACGTTCGCACCTTCGTCGAACATTTTTGTCAGGCCACCTTACAAATGCCTCCAGGAGTTCCGGACTCGGCATTAGTAGACATTTACAGGTAGAACCTCCTTTCCGTAGTCTCGGTGTTTACAGGACCATATCAGTTCCATGAGTGGCCTTCGTTCATCGTCTCGGCAGTGGCCGCCGAAGACAACAGTCGCAAGGCGCGCGACAATGGCATCATGATCTCCGCCTCCGATAGAGGCAAAAGGACATCTTCCAGCAGCGACCATCCTCGCAGCTCCAAGGAAAAAGAAGCTCTGACAGTCAATACGTCCAGACAAAAGACGGCGGCGACCACGCAGACGAAGCTCGGGACTTCCAGGCCCGTCGAAGTCTACTCTTTCGACGACGACGATATCCCTAGTATATTCGAGTGTCTCGTCAAAAGCGGCAATATCACCCTTCCGGAGCTAAGGCGGCCCCAAGAAGCCGACAGTACTGACGACCCCAAATACTGCATCTTCCACAGATATGTACACCACCCAACAAAGGCGTGTTACATACTGAAGAGGAGGATCCAGGGGTTGATCAATGCTAAGGCCATCACTCTGCACAATACCGAGAAGACGGTCACGGCCAACATGATCTCTCTACGGTTCGGCGATCTGCCTTCCCAAGAGGTCATGAACGATGTCACGCCCATTTTCCGAGCTACGATGGACATCGTCAATCTTCCTCCATCTAGAGATCAAAATCAAGACCTGGTACCCCTGACCACCCGGCAGGGCGAGATTATGTGGGTTCATCCGAATTTGGTGTCAGAGCTCGAGGAAGAGACTAAAGCTACTAAAGCTACGTCTAGAAGAAGCTCCAAGCGCAAACCATGCCACATGGTCGCAACTTCTTCACCATCAGACGAGGACGAGGTACTTGCTGCAACCCGTTCAGGGAAAGCCTACCTCAACGACTGCGGAGCAAGTCAGGAGGATGCACCGGCGGACGCTTCAACTGCCAAACCTTCGGGACCAGGCCCCGTCATACCAGAGGCCAGCCCTTCAAAACCGACGTCGGCAGACAAAGGGAAGCAAAGAGAAGTGCGCTTTGATAAACCTGTGAAAAATATTCCAAACAAAGGTTTTAAGAAGCCATACAACTTCGATATCCTGGCCCAACTGGCTAATACACCAGCCAGGCTCTCCATCTTCGAGCTACTCAGGCTCTCCCAAGACACTCGTCTAGCCTTGAGTGAAGCGCTGATGCAGGCAGAGGCATGCTTGACCCAGCTCAAGTCCCCCGACGAAGAACCAGTGGCGTGTCCTCAATGCCATAGTGTGATGGAGGTGGTCCCAAATATCACCTTCACCCAAGACGACATGCTGTTAAAACATAATAAGCATGACAGGCCCCTCTATTACACCGGGTATGTCGTTTCCATGGAGGTCGATCGGATTCACATAGATTCGGGATCGTCGATCAGCATCATCCCTCACAGTCTGCTCAGACCATTGAGGATTCCTACCAGCGAACTAACTTATACCTCCACTACAATCGTGGGTTTCAACGCCGGAAGGAGTAAGCCGTTGGGGAAGATTCGCCTGAGGATCCAGATTGGCAACCTCAGATCAGTGGCCACATGTTACGTGATCGATTCAGAGGTGTCCTACAACATTTTACTGGGGAGACCGTGGATCCACGATCATAACATCGTTCCTTCAACTCTATATCAATGCCTTAAATATGTAGACCCTCAAGGAATAGTACAAACGGAGGTTGCTGACCTAAACCCGTTTAAAGGAGTAGAGTCCTACTATTCCGATGCCGTGTTGTACTCTCAAGACCACACGGAAGAAGTATCGGGCGAGACAGAGAAGGATCCCACCGGGAGCCAGGAAAACCCCCAGCCGCACTGCCGCTGTCGATCAGAGTGAAAGGACGAACCACTCGTCCAAAAGCCATAGAGCGTATGGCTATTCACCTGAACAAATCCAGCTCAGGAAGGGGAAGTAATTCTCCAGCGGACACTCTGAATCAGAAGCCTCCACCTTTGGTCATCAACCTTCGGCGCAACGGGCAGCCGACCGATGTAAACAGGACCAGGAACGGAGTTCCAGATGATAATAAATACCCTCTTTTCCAGTACATTAATGCTCAGATTCCAAATCAGGAATCCCTGCACCGTGACGAGGTAGAACCCATAGCACAAAAATTCTTGGAAGCTATAAACTCCTACCGTCCGTATGTTTGGGAAGTAGCGTCATCATCCAAGGTCATCACAACGTATGGACCCCATGAGGATTCTATCTTCATTGTCCCACCTACCTGCAGCAGTCAGTGCCCAATATTCTTCGGTCGCATGTGCAATCAACCGGCTAACCAAGAAGATCCTTTCGATGATGATACTGGGAAAATACAAGTTCACTGATACAGCCCGCAGGCATTGAAGATCATGCAAAACATGGGCTACGACTTGAAGCGGAAGCCAGGCCTCAACTACGGAAGAGGCAGATGAACACCGCCGTGCGGCGACCCCCGCTATCAGCAAACCCGTTTTGGGTTAGGATATGCCACCGCCCTTGCAACTTCTAAGTCAGACGAGGACATCTTTTTCTCCTCCCAGAACGGCTCGTCACCCCCCGACTCACCTGATGCTCTCGAACAAACACTATCAGTAAATATGGTGGTGACAGATCCCTCAGGAGCAGATGGGCAGGATTCTGAGCCGTTTGAGAATGACTCTTGGGCTCAGCAAATGGATACGCAGTGGGAATTCTGCTTCGAGCAAAGAGAACCTCCCACCAAAGACGAAGTTATCCAAATCGATGTTGGGGGTTAACCTTCGCCAAAGCCGATATTTATCAGTGACAATCTTCCCCCAGCTGAAAGGTAAGAAATCATACAGCTGATAAAGGAATACGTCGACGTCTTTGCATGGGATTATGGGGACATGTCGGGCCTTGACCCGAAGGTGGCTACTATAAGCTCAATATATTGACCGACTCGAAGCCTATGAAGCAACACCAACGCCGGTTTCGCCCGGACATGATGGACGCCATTGAAGCTGAAGTCAAGAAGCTGATAGCCTGTGGTTTCATCCGGGAAGAACAACATCCCGACTGGGTCGCCAATGTTGTCCCAGTCATAAAGAAAAATGGGAAGGTACGTATCTGCATCGATTACCGAGATCTGAACGCAGCCTGCCCCAAGGATGAGTTCCCTCTTCCCATCACAGACATCATGATCGACAATACTTGCGGTTTTGAACGCATGTCTTTCATGGACGGATTCTCGGGATACAATCAGATCAAGATGCATCCTGAAGACGAGAAGCACACTGCTTTTCGTACCCCGTTGGGAGTGTATTGCTATACGGTCATGCCCTTCGGATTGAAGAACGTCGGGGCTACATACCAACGGGCTATGAGTAACATATTCCATGAGCATTTATGTAAAACAGTAGAATGTTACTTGGACGACATAGCCGTCAAGAGCCGCCTCAAGGATGATCACATTCAAGACCTGAGGACGGTATTCGAGTTAATGCGCTAACATCAACTCAAGATGAACCCTACGAAGTCCTTTCTGGGTGTATCTAGTGGCAAATTTCTGGGGTTTGTCATTACCGCTAAAGGCATCCAGGTGGACCCTGACAAAGTCCAGGCAATCGTGGAAATACGACCGCCCCATAATCTGAGGGAACTCTGGGGATTTCAAGGCCGTCTGGCTTATATCCGGAGGTTCATATCTAACCTCTCGGGGAGATGTCAGCCCTTTTCGCATCTCATGAAGAAAGGGACCTTCGTATGGGATGAAACCTGTCAGCAAGCATTCGGGGATATCAAACGCTACCTCACCAGTCCGCCAGTTCTGGTGCCTCCCATCATGGGAAGACCATTCTTGTTGTACGTCCGAGCAATGGATCATTCGCTAGGAGCTCTTCTCGCACAGAAGAATAATGTAGGGCATGAACAGGCTATCTACTACCTCAGCAGAATGATGGTCGGAGCCGAACACCAGTACAACCCAGTGGAGAAAGAATGCTTAGCTCTGATGTTCGCTATCCAAAAGACGCGGCACTATGTCACCGGCCAGACTATCCACATCATCTCCAGGATCAACCCTCTGCGAGTACTGATGAGCAAGCCGAGCGTTCTTAATTCCTGACTCGCAACTTGGGCGATGCTGTTAACACCATATGACATGGTATACGTACCGCAGAAGTCCATCAAAGGCCAAGCGCTGGCCGACTTCCTAGCTGCTCATCCGATCCCGGAGGCCTCCAAATTATACGAAGAGATTCTCGACGAAGTTGTAGAATGTAATTCCGCAATGGAAGGTGACGCATGGCAACTGTTCTTCGACGGCGCCTCCAGGACTGGTCCCCAGGGAAACGTGGTTTCAGGGGTAGGAATCGTCCTAGTCACTCCTGATAAACTCGTCATCTATCGGGCGTATTCTCTTAACAAACCATGCTCCAACAATGTGGCAGAATACAAAGCCCTGTTAATTGGACTCCAAGTCGCTAAAGAGCTAGGGGTCGAGTCCCTGGAAGCTTTCGATGATTTTCTGCTTATCGTCAATCAAGTCAGAGGAATATATGAAGTCCGAAATTCAGACCTCATCCCCTATCACCAAGCGACGGTCGAGATAGCCATGACATTCAAAGGATTCTTCCTAGAGCATGTGCCTCGATCCCAGAATCTGGAAGCTGATGCCCTAGCCAGTCTAGCGGCAAATTTAGCCACTCCTATAAGAAGGCAGAATTCGGTAATCCTTCTTAACAGAGATTTATTCTGCGTGAAGAACAACCTTCACATAGAACGCAGCCACGCTGTGAACACAGATCCCCCTGGAAGAGACTGGAGGAGTCCCTTCATAGATTTCGTCGCATACGGAATCTTGCCAGAGGACCCCAGAGAAGCAGTATCCGTCAAGAGACGATCGTTACGCTTCTACTTCGATGCATCTTCACAATGCCTATATCGTCAGACTTACGACGGACTGCTATTAAGATGTCTCTCAGACGACGAAGCACAGCAGATTATCCGGGAAGCTCACGACGGCGTATGCGGAGCGCATCAGCCCGGTCCTAAGCTGCAGGATCGTATCAGGAGAATGGGCTATTACTGGCCCACTATGATCACAGACGCAATCAGCTATACAAGACAATACAGAGCCTGTCAGGTCCATGCAGACTTCATACATCAACCGTCTGAATATCTATATCCTACGATTGTATCCTGGCCTTTCGAGGCATGGGGTATGGACATCGTTGGTCCTATTCACCCGTCTTCTTCCAGAGGTCACCGGTTTATACTAGCCATCACGAATTATTTCTCCAAATAGGCGGAGGCGATCCCTCTTGCTAAGGTAAAAGTGTCTGACGTAATCAGCTTCATCAAACACCACGTTATTTATCGCTTTGGGATTCCCCGAAGGATAATCCATGACAATGGGCCTCAGTTTATCAGCCAAGCGTTTCATCGATTTTGTGATAAAAATCGAATACGTAATATTGCCTCTACGGCATATTATCCAGCTGCTAATGGTTTGGCGGAAGCTTTCAATAAAACCATTATCAAACTCCTGAAGAAGTTCGTCTCTTCGAACAAAAGAGACTGGAACGAGAAGCTGAGCGAATGTCTCTGGGCATACCACACAACGGTACAGACACCGATAGGTTGTACCCCCTTTTCACTAGTCTACGGGAGCGAAGCAGTTCTTTCCATCGAAATCCAGATCTCGTCACTCAGGATAGCCGTAACTAATGAGCTGACCCAAGAAAAGAATGACCTGTTAAGGCTTCAAGAGCTGGAAGGATTAGACGAGAAACGCCTTCAAGCTCAACAGCGCATCGCGCTCTACCAAGCACGCATTTTCAGAGCTTTCAATCATGAAGTAAAGGAAAGAGTGTTCAAGATCGGCAAGCTAGTCTTAGCCGTAAGAAGGCCGATGATTCTCACTCACAGGAGTAAAGGGAAATTTTAGCCCAAGTGGGAAGGCCCTTATGTGATCGAGACAACGTTCTCGAATGGCGCTTATAGGTTAGCCCAGCCTAATGGAGACCTATTAATGGCTCCTATCAACGGTAAATTCCTTAAGAGGTACTATGCTTAACCTCCTCTACCCCAGGGTAGAATACGGCAGGAATCCCAATTCTGACAAAACTACTTCCACAACGAACCTAGTTAGGTCATATTCTATCATGTCCGTATGACCTCTGAAAAGATATGTCCTGCTAGAAGTTTATCGAGAGTTTATCACGTCCATACTACCTCTGATATCACTCTTACCTAAACCTGTCATTTACATTCCGAAATGATGGGTCCACAAAGTCAGAAAAGATGCATTTTATTTCCAAAAAGAGTAGAATTACATTGGGGAAGCTAAGAGCAAGGAAGGGTACATCATTGCGGGAGAGCAGTCAGATCGCAAATCAACTTCGCCAGTGCAGCTACCTTCTCGCCCCTGAAAACTAAGGCATCAGCGCGGGCCCGTTCCAGCCGTGCCTCAGGATTGTTCGTAAAGGCCAGCTCGGCCCTTGCCCGGAGAGAGCCAGCTCGGGCAGCTTCTGCACGATCTAATTCCTGTCGAGCAGTGCTCAGCCGACCGGATGTTACGCCTAGACCTACCAGCGACTGAGAAGCCCACTCCTTTGCCCGAGCAAGTTTCTCTTTCAACTTCCTGACCCTCGCTGCGTTCCCTTCGTGCTCGGATTGGCACCGCATCTCAACAGCAAGAGCCTCCTCCACGACGGCTTTTCTTTTATCCTTCTCCAGCTCATGCGCCTTGATGGAACTATCCAAGCTCTCCAGCTGTTTGGTAAGTCACGCAGTCATGGAGTCGTATCTGGCCTGGACTTCGGCTTCAAAACTGCCCCGAGTCAGCTGCAAGTATTCGTTAATGGGTTGCTCCAACCCATTAACCATCGCCTCCAGGGCGTCAGCTACCCCGGAATCGCCAAACGCTCTGACGGCCCCAATCGAAAACTGGGAAGCCTTCTTCAAGCTCTCAAAATCCAGATTCTTCGCCAACACCATTGTTATCAGCGTGTTCAAATTGGCGTAGAAGGTGCCGGTATACAGCTCAGTCAGTGCAACCAGATCTGGTTGGATGCCAGGAGTGGCCGCGATATTGGCGAGTTCCCCTCCAAGGACGATTGCAAACAAGGTGGCCACAGCCGCCGCCTCGACAGGGCGTGCGACCGAAGAAGGTGCGGCAACGACGGTCGAAGTCATGCCATACTCACAAGAGGCGAGATCACGACGACGAGTTCGTCCTCCTCTTGAGGTGACGAAACTACTCCGGGCGTACTGGCCCCCGAAGCCACTTCCTCATTGAAGTCGAACGCCTCCGTATCATCGTCAGGAGCCCGAGCGGAGCCAGAATGCGCTTCAACGCTATACTCCCCGTGGGCGCCATCCCCTGAGAAGAGGACAAGAAAGTTGACATCAATATGATAGTAATCTTTCTAAGAGGAGACATAAAGATGACCTTTACCCGTAGCCAACGGTATATATGCCGCGTCTGCAGCCGATGTAGCTATATCGTGCCTTAATGACGCAATACGAACTGTCATACCTGGAGAAGGAGGTGGGCCAACCGACATTGCCTGGAGCTCCACCAAGCCTCCGCTGAGACGTGTTCGAGGTTCGTCAGCTGGAACCTCGCTGGTCATGCTCACGGGCGCAGCAGGAGTTTCCTCCGTTGCTGGCCTAGAGGAAGATTCTCCTATTTGCCTCGGCCACGCGGGCAATTTCATTCCACTACCAGAGGCAGTGGCAGCAGTGGCAGCAATTGCAGCCTCAAGCAGGAGTTCTCTGACACCGCCAGCCGAAACTGAGGGTCCCTCTCCGAGAGGCCAGGAGTCTCCAATCAAAGAGGCATCCCCAACAGGAGAGGCAGCAAGTTCCTCTCTAGGAGCCTCTATGCCAGGAATCCGGAGAGGGCGGCCAGCCGTCTTCTTCTTTCTCTTGCGAGGGGAAGTTTGCTTCGAGACAGAAGCCCTTCGCTTCCCTGAGATCGCTAGTGCCCTCGCAGGCGGAGGCACTTCGCACCTCGGCACCGACACTAGAGGCTCATCCGGAATGACGGACTTCTCACCCTCGTCAGATGAAATTGAGGGGACTTCGATTCTTTCCCCAGGCTTGGAAGTAGGCACCCTGAAGCTTCCACGTATGTCAAAATCACGATGGAGGGTGTTGATCGCCACGTAGAATTGAGCATACGAATGAAGGATGTGCAGCTCCGTAGAAAGGGTGGCGACCGGCATAATGAAGATTGCTCCCGTATAACCCGTGATGAAGTACCGCCATCCCCTGGCTCCATCAATGAGTCCGCCCCTGGACCTGAAGCTGGTAATGGCATTGCCCACGTGCAGCTGATCGTACCCAAACTGCCTGGCGAACCGACTGGGCAAGTAAGGCTCAAAGAAGCAATGATCTTCGCTTCTGTATAGCAAGTGGGAGGGTCTGATGCAGACCAACCAATTAAAGGCCTCCGGAGAAAGATTGGTCTTTTCTTCGCCTAAATCCTCGAGCCTGATCCCCGACTGATTATGATGTACAGAAGGGACAGTGCAGAAGAGCTTCCAATAATGGCCAAGGCCCAGCGTCAGTCGACAGTCCATGACTGTGTTCACATTCCAGAGGGATCCCTTGTAGTTCAGCAAGAAACTACCCCCGCACTGCTACCAGGACCGGAAGACATCACCCGGGGGTTGTGGAGAATTAACCATCCCATCAAATACAGGTATGGTAGTTCCACCCGGGGAAAACTCTTACGTCGAGCTTCGTCGACGAGCAGTCCGTCAGCCATGGCTCTCAGGCCAGCCTGTATACGGCACACCATGGCAGGAAGCAAGCCCAGCCTTGCCCCGAACACCAGACGGACGGCGCGCCACAAGATGTTCCGATGAATGCGGTCCGCGGACGCGGTGCTAGGCACCACTACTCGACGCAGCCATAGGGAGAGAAAGCCAGCCAGCTTGGCTTCCTCAGACAAAGGCCTGAGGCAGCGCCTCAGGTAGCTATAGGCCTTAGTGCCTTCAGGGTACTTTCCTATCCCGTCAGCGAGGAAATGATCTGGAGCTTTATCCTCCTCTATAAGATCCACAACGACCTTAGCACTGAGCACGCCCAAACAGTTCACGGGCTCGTGCTTGTCCCCCGAAACCTTCACCGACTTGACGGCCCTGGCCCGGTGGAAGAAGAGGTAGGACATCCACTTAGTGGTGTGAGCCAAGTCAGAGGGCTCATTATAAAAAGCAGTGCATGCGAGGTAGTGGCACATCAGCTCCTGATACACCTCCACCACCCAAGGATCCGAGTCCTCCAACTCCCGGTTGGTAGGAACATACTCTTCATACGGGATATCCCCCATCGGCAGTCTCGAGATCGTTGCCATTTCGTGGAGGGCCAACCCTAACTCCCCCAGTGGAGTGGCGAAGGTCCCGGTGAGCGAAATGTATCGCTCCATCAGTGCCAGAAAGAGGTTAGGGTTGGGAGGCAACCCAACACTCGTCACGCTCACGGCGGCATACAGTCCGATGACTTCCAGCTCTCTCCGAAAATGCTTCAAAGCCCAGTCAACTAGGCAGGACCATCAAAGATTTGTTGGGGTAATCCACCCGTTGCATCGAGGATTCTCCTTGGGGTATACCCCCCCTCGCACCATGAACTCATTACAGAAAGTCGGCAATTGCACCGGCTGGATCGTTGAACTGTCTTCACTCGGGACGAAGCCCGGGCACAGTCCCCTGAACAACGTCATAACGCCAGTGGGGCGGCTGACGAACGACCCCCGGTCGGCTCCTTTCAGGTGAAAGATCTTCCCTGGTTTCCCGTGAAGATCAGGAGTCAGCGTCCACGACATCCTCCTGCGATGTGTGGCATGGAAGAAAGCCGAGATGGGATAATCTTTCGGCATCGTGGGCAAATACAAGACCACGCTCTCGGCAGGGAAAACCCAGGGTTCTCTCTTGGGCTTCATCTGTGACTGCTTGTCTATCATGTCCCCAAAAAGGAAGGCCGGCTTGATGTACTGCTCCCCATCTACGTACGTTAGGGGCTCCCCGTTGATCATGCTCAGCAGCATTCGCTCGCCCTGAGCCGATATCAAGATCCTCCTCCCTTCGGGATACTGGGGTCCAGAGATAGAAAATGTCACATGCGACAGATCCTCCAAGTAGTTCGAGTGCAGCATCCCAGCAGCGGATCCCATCACCTCGGCCAGCGAAGACTCCTGCAAGTTGACTGCAAAAACGCAAGAAAAATACGTTATTACGAACCTTGCAACATAAGGGCCAAGAAGCGACAATCAGTGCTTTATGCCAAGACTGTACAAAATTTAGTCCTCCTACGCCAGGAGTCATATCCCGAAAGCGTAATTGGCGGTATACCATCCGTACTTTACGCCAGATTGCCAAAAATCTAGTTATTACGCTGGAGGTCCCATCCAAAGCGTAAAACTAAAATTTTATAGTATACACCAAAGCCTTCGGCAGCCAGAGCTTTTACGCTCATAACTACGAAGATATGGAGTTTTTACGCTGACACATTAGAAATATGGGCATAAAAGATGAAAACGTCTTCGTGCGTCATCTTCCTCAAAGAGGCTATCAGCACAGAAGACGACCTGGCGCGGTCACGTTCAACGTGTGCGAAGGATTTTTTGTAGTTCTTTGTCATTCCCAAATGGCTATACCTCTAAAGTCGGGTGCGCTACTCATCGGCAGAATGCTTCGCTCAGAGGGAAGTTCGCCTCGCCCAACCGAAGACTCCCTCGTCGGGGCAGAAGGACGAGAAGAAGAGCCTATGCTCTTTTCCTTGGTGGAGAGGGTTTGTTTCGGCGCCATTTCTGGAAGCTTGGAGTGCTCGGAGAAAGAACGAGGGAAAAAAACTTAAAATCAAAAGCTCTCTCTCACAGAAGACGGATAAAAAGTTTCTCTCTCCAAAGCTCGGGATATATATAGAGTTCGGGTCGACTCCTCGAATCCTCAGGCGGCTCCTCGAAACCCCCAACCAAATCTTACAAATTAATATTTGGTTATGATTGGGTGCTATGTCAGCCCACTACTCTCGAAAGACGGACAGTCAACAGATTCGAAGAGTTTTTTGCGCAAAAGCAGGTCAGCGGTTCCTATGCTAAGGGGCTTTTCTACGCTCGACAGCAACAGATCTACGGTTTTACGCTCGCAAGCTACAAGTCTATAGTTTTACGCCCGGATGCCTTTGTGTTCGGTAGCTTTTATGCTCGAGAGGCCATAAACCTATGACTTTTTACGCTCAGCAGGTACCAAATCAATGATCTCACGCTCGGTGGCGCTTAGTTTACGCTCGAAGGCAACAGATCTGCAACCTCTACGCTCGGAAGATTTCTTTCATTCACAGGCTACAAATCTACAGTTCTACGCTAAGGAGCTTTCTACGCTCGACAGCAACAGATCTACGGTTCTATGCTCGCAAGCTATCAGTCTATGGTTTTATGCCCGGATGCCTTTGTGCTCGGTAGCTTTTACGCTCGAGAGGCTACAAACCTACAACTTCATGCTTAGCAGCTCCAAATCGATGATCTCATGCTCGGTGGCTTTCTACGCTCAATAGGCCTACGAACTCAAGATTTTTAGCTCATCTACGCTACGGATATCTGACTTTTCGCATATCCGAACTCAAGACGGTCAATTACAGGAGTTCATACAGAAGATACTCCTTCTTGGCCTCAACATATCCCAAGTACCCGAAGCATACAAGAGTTCAAACATTAAAAAATTACTCTTCTGGGTCAATTGGAGGTTAATCCAGACTCCAGTCTGAATATCTCGTCTATCAAGATGGCTACTCAGTTAGACAGCCATTTCTTGACCCTGTTCCAAGGGATTTTTCGGGAAATCATTCTTGAAGATAAAGTCTGAACAAAAATTTTGTTTATCAGAAGTTCAGAGCTCTACGTGGTTCCTCAGTCCTAGCAACAGGACAGTTCTAAAATGTTCAAAATGCTCTACAGCGTTCTATGGACTATTCGCTATGCGTAAATGACAGGACCTAGCACTCTTTCTACAGAGTCAGCGTAAAGATTCAGATGTGTCGAAGCTACACATATTCAGACTTTACAGCAACATATGGCAAGATGATCATATGAAGAAGCAAGACGATTTTATTAAAAGATCAAAGTCATGATTACATATGAGGGAAATCCAATCTACAAGGGTTTTCTTTTCATTTTTCATGATTACAACTGAGGAAAACTCCGTCTACAAAGGAGATATCCCCTCGTCGTCTGAAGATCGCCTAAAAACTATTCTGACAGGTTCTCACATGGGTGGAGATCTTTCTCTTCTTCGAAGACAGTTCATCGACTACCACAGTCATGAACAAGAAGATCCTCCATACGCCATGGTCGATCTAGTTGAGGCTTCTTTAGCCCAACTCGATCGAGGATGACAGATTACGGTTTGTCTAATCTCGTCCGCGGGGGTCTCAGGAGAAGAGATACAGCTTGCAAGCAGTATGGTGAAATATGATCCTTCCCTCTTCCCGGAAGAACCACCATACAAAGTTGCTGATTATCCCGAGCAAGGGAGGCTAAGATATCCTTCCATGATCCATCGTTGCAGTGGACACTTGCTCGAAGACGCCGTCTTTTTTGGCTCCTTACACGCTGGAAGAACATGATCTCCTTCTTCCTCAAATCGACCCGGCGAACTCTGGCGATCATCTCTGCGTGGTAATGAAAATGTGGGAAGAACAGGCTAACTCCCCCAGCCTTTTTATAGGCGAAAAGGGGTCACACCGGTCCCCAATAAATTCGCTAAAAAGTCGACATCGACCGTTTCAACGCTTCATTCAGAAATGTTTTGAGTCACGAGGTGCGGTGCATGCTTCATTCAAAGCGTTCCAACTTCCGAGGAACTTGAAAGCTTTGAAGGAGGTCTTGTAGAAGCATGAAAAATACGCCGGATGACTATACGCGGCGTATCAGTGCAGAGCAGCGTAAGCAGAGGCCTTCAGAGCCATCAAGCGTGCAACAGAGCCCTTTTCCGCTAGAACAGAGCGTGAAACATAAAAAAGCTCAAAGGACCATCCGCGTAAGGCAGTACGTCCAAGCCGCTTCAGCGTAAACAGGGTGCTTCTTTGCCTCCAGGGCGTTAAACTCATCCCCTTTTCATACGCAGCATGGAGGTGTACAAGAGACGCTTCGTATTCTCCGAAGTGAACCTGTCAGATCCTGCAATGAACCTGTCAGAGCCTGCAAAGAACCTGACGTCTGGACTTCTGGTAAAGGGATACGGCTCGACTACCCAAGCGACGGCTATAATGATGGCACTGCACTGCCACCCAGGCTGTCAAATACCGCCATCCCCTTCGTGTAAACTACTTTTTCAAAGTACGAGGGGATACGCTGCCTTGTTTTACACAGGCAAACTGTGAGCTGTTTACGTTCTGCAGTAGACAAACCGCCTGCTACGCCAAAATGGCACTCCGTACGAGGTTCGAGGTACATCTCTTTGCCTAATGTACAGTGCGGTGATAGTTTCTCGAGGCACGTCTCTGTGACTGATGCGCATAAAGGGTTGCAGGCCGTCAAAGAATATGCCTCCACATTTAATGCACAGGATAATGGCAAATCTCGGTATTTAATGCGAGAGATTTGATTATATCTTCAAAAGCCGTAATTTCGGCTAAGACGTCCACGTCAGCACTGTGGCACGATACGCAGCGGCTTCTACGCCCATCCGGCGATTATGCCCCTTCAACTTCTACGCCTGCTCGGCCCCTGTGCCCCTTCGGCTACTATGCCTGCTCGGCCCCTGTGCCCCTTTGGCTTCTACGCCTGCTCGTTCCCTGTACCCCTTCGGCTTCTATGCCTGTTCGGCCCCTGTGCCCCTTCGGCTTCTACGCCTGTTCGGCCCCTGTGCCCCCTCGACTTCTACGCCTGTTCGGCCCCTGTGCCCCCTCGGCTTCTATGCCTGTTCGGCCTCTACGACCACTCGGCTTCTACGCCTATTCGGCTTCTACGCCTGTTCGGCTTCTATGCCGGTTTGATAACTATTTGGGTTCTATGCCATGGTGACAGACATTTGGCTTCTATGCCAACCTCTTCTACATGATGGATACCTACCTACGTGGCTTTTACGCCGTGATCTTCGTAGCAATAGTACGCGTTGTGTCCCTTAGTTGGACCCGCGTCACACGCTCATTCAAAAGATCATCTATACGCATGCATTGGTTACTTTAACCGTTGTGTAAAAGGGTGCTATACTTTCCACTCCTCGGTTGTTACACCGACAGAGTGGTAACTGTCACTAAAACTCTATAAATAGAGACCTCTATCAATGAGGAACAAGGTCAGGAAAATTGGTCAAAAAAGCCAATATCAGATCCGAGGTCGAGAAACTGAAAACTTGAAGATCAAATCAGGTCAACAAGAATCGGAAGATCAAACCCGAGAGAGAGAGAGAGAGAGAGAGAGAGAGAGAGAGAGAGCACCCGGAGCTCAGGCAAAGAGTAGGAATCGATGATTTTGGCATCGTGCATCTACCCTCTTCTGCAATCTTCAAAGCTGCTTCCTGTCTTCTACGGCACTTTTTCAACATCGTGTGGTCCAAGGGCTAAAGTGATCGACTGCAGATCAGACACCTATAATAATATCTATCCAGATTAAATAAATTGTACTCCCATATCCTCGTATAGGATCAAATTGTACAAGTTTGTTTGTAAACAAAAGAAGACGGGTTCTGTGTAAACCCCATATTGAATACATCTTCATTCTTTCGTTTAATACCACAAACAATGTACATAGGATATTGGATTTATTCTGCACGACTTCTGGAGCAGGTTATTGGTACATTGCAGCTTCCTTTCCAGGCAAGTATACCTTGCCATTGTACTGTTATTCATATTCCATATGTTGCATGTATTTTTATTTTGTCTTTAGTTCATATTTTTTAACTGTATGTAAATGTGCGCGACGGTATCGTCGCGATATATTTTATTTATGTATTGCATTAACCTTGTTCATGAGACTACCCCATTATCATGTAGCATCTTTAGGTTCATTGGCTGTGACACAGTTGTTACACGAGTTGTGAGTCTCATATAGATCACGGACTGGCGTGCAGGGTTTGACCTCCTGTACGTGTGGGCCGTGCGTTAGGGATAACTGCTGTTAGAAACTTTGTATGCTAGTAGACTTGGCAGTTATTAGAGGTCCATGGACATAGCTTATTATAGTACGGTGGTCCCATCCTTGTCCTTGTTTGGTTGCAGGATTGGGCTAGGGTACTAAGAATAGGCTATGAACCAAATTGTGTCATGGATGTGACATGCTTAGAGCATGGGGTGGGGAGAACAATAAGTACCGCATTTGAGCTCCTTTACACTTTTTCTATTGTGCGGCCGGATTCTCCGCTGGAGATACGGGCGGTGATGACCACTATATATTATATTATTATCAGGCGGGCCTCCGGCGTTCGAAAGTCGTCGTGCCTTTGTAGGCCCCTGGATCTCCAATAGAGAACCATGCCAAATCCCAGTTTTCAGCCAGATAGCTCACTTGTGGGGAAAGTTGTTCTTAACTGCATTCACTTAGATGGTTAGGCGACCCCATTAGAAATTTATTTCAGTACTTTATTGGCATATGTTTAAGTATCTTGTTATGTCCCTCTGAGGACCTGGTCCGCTGCTAGGTGTACCTGTTCTTGAGTATTTGCAGGAGCGCAGATTTGGATGGTTGTATATGCTTCGTAGATGTCTTTTCTTCGAGCCGTGATCGATAGCTGGTATACTTATATTGGGTTTGATTGTGTTATACTTATTTTGTATTTGCTCTTATATTCGAGTTGATAGTAAATTTGTTTCTATCCAACTATCCTCCTTAGATACTTCTTATTAAGATCTAGTTCCATAGATATTGGTTATTTAATTATATTTGATTTTGGTGGATGAGATTTAGATTATACCCTGTGACTTGTGACATATGTTATACCATTGTGGATTTGATGTTCATATTACAGCGTACGTGTGGGTTTGGTTTCCATATATTGGAGTTGCCATATCCATGCGGCTGGCATGCTTACGTGTCCTAGTCCTACGTATTTTTGGTACTGGGGCGTGACACGTTTTTGTGGTGGCCCATGCAGGTCAAGAGCATATTGTCTCGGTTACGTTACTGTACCGAACAAGCCTGCACCTAGGACTAGAGTATAGGATCTCATCCACAATTGACTATGACTCATCTTCCTCCTCTCTGTTCTATTTGAACGATTGTATCCTGCTTGATTCCTGTACTTCCCTAATAAGTTTCTTGAGTATATATAGCCTTCTGCTAGAATATAGGAACCCCTGTTATTAGGATGATAATTAGAGTAGCACACCTATTAAGAACACAACGAGAATATAGACACACCACTAAGTTTAGAATATCTAGTGAACCCTAGAATTTCTTATCTTTAAATTGGTTTATCATTACCCCTGTTGTATTATGAGGACCTGTGAGTAGTATAGATACAACTAGAGTTAGTTAAAAGTCTTACCATGATGTTTGACCCTAGTATTGAGGAACCAATAGAAAACCAAAATTTAAAATTAGGACTGAACCTAACCTTCATAGTTAGATAATACTAGAACTATAAACTTAGATCATTGTCTTTATTATTAGTAGACAGCACCTTAGGAAGCTAAGAGCATTAAATATATTATTTTTTTGATCATACCGTAAACACAGAGAGTAGCGTAGCATCTCCCCTTAGGAAACCTTGACATTATCTATAGCCTCTCTATTTTATTTCATATATTGTTCCCCTGAAACCCTAGCGTTCGCTACTTGTGCGACGACTAATCATGTTTTCTCTTCTTCATCTTTTAACTCGTGTCACCTGATCCTCCTGATAGTAGGCCAAGTAATTTTATCCCTTGTTAAGGATACATAGGTTGCTAGGATTATAGTTGTAGTCTAGAATTTGAACATTTTGTGCTTGGTAGTTAAAGTTTGATAAGTTTGAGTTGTTCTTACAGACTGCCACCCGATGATTATCCCTTAGTGTTAAATTGCGTAATTTGTACCCTCACCTCGATACGAGTTAGACACCTTTCCCCCCTTAACGGCCAGTAACTCTTCTATCCTTACTATTGACACTTGTTCTATAAGTACTATGACTAAGACTTAAGATGACCATGACCTATATAATAGGATACTCTAATAAGCATGAAGACCCCTTCTTGTAAACCTTAATAGGAATTCTTACATTTTCTTTAAAGCATTAGCGTATTAATTTATTATTCTAAGTTGAGTAATATGCCTCGCCACCTAGTATCACACAGTCCTCTTAACCCATTGGTGAAGTATAACCAAATGACACCAACTTTAGACTTGCATAAGAAGATAACATTTAGACTATAGAAATTTAAGGCCCTATCCCTATTTGGTCGACTAGCGACTTAGACAAGGAGGTTGTACGATAACTGTAGAGATTGTAGAGTCTTTTATTATTATTGCTTATGTTGTTTTTGCTTTTGCAAACATGAATTATTTTGTAACTTCTCTCATCATAATCCAGCGTTATATTTTCTGTGCTACCTTGAATTATGCTGCTATTATAGCCTAGTTTTTGCAAGCTTAATCTTATATCGAGCTTGTTTATGACATATGTGTTATTGGGGCCTGATCAACCACACTAATACAAATTATCTAATCAGGATCAGTGTATTATGGTCTAGCTAAACATAGTGCGCTTGATTCGCCCTTCACAATATAATTTTACGTGGATTGAGATGTATAATTGACCAGTAGACAAATATACTTACCCTCTAGATATGACAAAGCATATCATATCAAGAACATAACTGCACCATTGTGAGCATGCGAATAAGAAATTACCAAATAATATTTCAATCCACAACTGCCTTGACAATTCTTTTTTGAATTCTATAATCGCCTTGAACCCCATACTTGTATTCTATTACCCCTCCTTGAACTCTTTACCATTGTTTTCCGTCTTCCCTTGTTTCGGAAAGACGAACCCTCATGCTTGGAAATAAGTGATACACTGATAGTGCTAGGTACACCCCATAGGCTAATCATATAACTTGGTAACTCTCTATGAGTAAGGGCATATCATAGATGATATGTTTGGTGTTAAAGACTTTGATGATTCAATAGCATGATTAAATAATTTAGGGCATAGCCTTATTAGATGTATAGCCTTAGATGATAGATGGGTAAATTCTAAGTTGGGTAGAAACTGCAATGTTGACTTAAGGAGAATTCTTTAGACTGTAACCAAGTGAGGTTAGATAGAGAAACCCTACCCTAGTTTAATTTCGAGGACAAAATTATTTTAAGTTGGGTAGATTGTAAACCCCCTCACCCAAAATTAGGGCTACTTGGCTTAGATAGTGAAATTAGGGCTAGTTTGAACTAATTTGAATTAGAACACGGCATTTATTTAATTACGCATTAATTTCTATCGCGTAGCGCACATTACCGTTGCTTCTGTAATTGGAGCACCTCACTAGCCATTGCCTTCCAATAAACTTTACAACCTCATCCTAGACATGTCCGCCTACTATTCTGACCCTTGTACAATTTATAATATTGCTCTATGATGCTATATTTTAGCCGCACAATAAACGTCGCGAACGTTATATCTTAATTCGAAATAAATTCCAATTTTGTATCCTTGTGCGTCACAATCGAAATTGGGGACACAATCTTGACCGTTTTGTGCAAACCAAATTTTATTAATATTCTACACTGTCCCCTCTACGCCCCTGACACTTGTGGCCTACCTAAATTTAATCCCATGTACTCCTAATTAATTCTAGAACATCGTGCGCGTCAATTTAATTAATTAAATCCAATTTTCTGCCTTTGTGCAATTTTCCAATTAATGGGGAGTTTTATGCAAAACCGTATTTAGGTGTCCCCACCATTGGACAATTCACAAAGAAATCTATTTTTTCCCTTCACGTGTATTTTCCGTAATTTTCAGCATATGCAATGCGCGCACATCGCCCCGTATATTAAATCTACCCTTGCATTTAATTAATGTAATTCTAGCCTTCCCAAACACCCTCATGTGAGCCCAAGGCCCATCCCAAGGAGATGTTGACCAAAGTCAACATCAAACTCTAGGTCAACCTCAAAATTCCACCTCCTTGCATATAAATATACCTTAATTTCCTTTACCTAAAACCTAAATCAAAACCTAAAGAATACCATCAGCCGACCCCCCTTTCAATTACTGTTCTCTTCCTCCTCCTCCCCGCAGCTGACTCCGGCCACCCTGGCTTCGCCGGAGCTCGCCCCTCCGCCTACACTCACCTCTCTTATTCCCTCCTTCCTCCTCTTCCTTTGCCCCAGCCACCGGACGAACCACCATGGCCTTCTCCCATTCATCATCTTCAACATCCCCCTTCGCCAGAGCCCGACCCCGGAGCAACCGAGCGTTACCACCACCACTGTCATCGACTCCACACGACGAACCCCCGCCCTCGCTGGAAACAGCAGCGTCGAGTCCACTATTGCTGTTTCCTTCCTCCTCCTCTACTCCGGCCGTCCTCCACGGCCTCGACCTCCTCCACCACTCGACCGGAGCAACACCAAACGCTGCCATCTCCATCTCCCTCCCTATACACGCCTCCACCACCCATGAAGGACTCGACCTCCTCTCCACCCTGCCTCCTTTCTACCCCACCTCTACACTGCTCCTCGACGACCGGAACAGCACCCAGGCCACCCTACAGCAACACCACCGCCGAGCCGGACCTCCCTCTCCCCTTTCTGTCATCTCCTTTCTCCTTCCCCCTGTCGTTCCTGCTCCCTGACCCCTCCTTTCCCCATGGCCGGACCCCCTACTGGCCAAAATCCGGTGATCATCACCATCTCATCACCATTACCACCATCCTTCCATCTCCTCACCATCTCATCCTCGTTGTCGTCGTCGTCATCCCTCCCATCATCGTAGCCATCGACGTCATTATCATCGTCGTAGCATCGACACCATTATCACAATATTATTTATCACCACCACCTTACACATCATCATCCACGTCATCAATACAGTCATCACTATCATCTTCGTCCACCATCCTTATCGTCCTTGTCATAATCATCAGCATCACTTCATCGTCATCTCACCATCATCTTCACCTTGAGCATCGACATAATTATCGCCATCACCCATCAGCATCATCGCATCGTCGTTATCTCATCATTAGCCTCACCATCACACCATCGTCCTCATCATCCTCCTCATCTCAATTCATCACCATCACCTCATCGTCACCCCACCAGTCATTATCATTATCAGTATTGTCGTCCTCACCATCATCACCGTTATAGTCGTCATCATCGTCGTCACCTCTCTTCGTCGACGTCCAGCCAATCCCGTGCGCGTATACCGAGGTTCGAACCTGTCCCACCTTCTTATTTTGTATGTGTGCTGGTGTATATGTTATTAGGACATGTGTATTGCTTATGACTGCTAGCTGATACTTGACCCTGAGTCGGCAAACCCAACCCGTATACGCACACGTACGCGTATACTATTCCATTTAGTATATATATATATATTTGGTTAGTCATTAGCATATTATTAGTTGGTATATATATTTATGCACATATTTACTATAAGTATTCAATTAACTATGTAAATAAATTGCTGGTTATATTATTATATAATTATATGAAAATATATGTAAGTAAATGCTAATTGATAATTAGGACTATATATATATTTAGACTGTACGACCCTAGGACACCGTGGACTATCCCGTATTTGCCCCTGACCATGTTGACCCTAAGAACTTACGAATTGCCTGCCTTGTGTACCTTAACGTACAGGCTTAAACACCTGTCAGTCGATTGTCTGATTGTGTACAACACTTGAAGATGAGATCCCGCGTAATTCAACGCATAATTGACCGTGTGAGATGATTAGTATTACCCCTAGTGTACCCCTAAGTCCCGTGTAAATATTGTTGTGTATGCACTAGTGTAATGACTAATGATTTTATTGTATTATATCATATGTACATAGGATATTGGATTTATTCTGCACGACTTCTGGAGCAGGTTATTGGTACATTGCAGCTTCCTTGCTAGGCAAGAATACCTTGCCATTGTACTGTTATTCATATTCCATATGTTGCATGCATCTTTATTTTCTGTCTTTAGTTCATATATTTTAACTGTATATAAATGTGCGCGACGGTATCATCGCGATATATTTTATTTATGTATTGCATTAACCTTGTTCATGAGACTACCCTATTATCATGTAGCATCTTTAGGTTCATTGGCTGTGATACAGTTGTTACACGAGTTATGAGTCTCATATAGATCACGGACTGGCGTGCAGGGTTTGGCCTCCTGTACGTGTGGGCCGTGCGTTAGGGATAATTGATGTTAGAAACTTTGCATGCTAGTAGACTTGGCAGTTATTAGAGGTCCATGAACATAGCTTATTATAGTACGGTGGTCCCATCCTTGTCCTTGTTTGGTTGCAGGATTGGGCTAGGGTACTAAGAATAGGCTATGAACCAAATTATGTCATGGATGTGACATGCTTAGAGCATGGGGTGGGGAGAACAACAAGTACCGCATTTGAGCTCCTTTATACTTTTTCTATTGTGCGGCCGGATTCTCCGCTGGAGATACGGGCGGTGATGACCACTATATATTATATTATTATCAGGCGGGCCTCCGGCGTTCGAAAGTCGTCGTGCCTTTGTAGGCCCCTGGATCTCCAATAGAGAACCATGCCAAATCCCAGTTTTCAGCCATATAGCTCACTTGTGGGGAAAGTTGTTCTTAACTGCATTCACTTAGATGGTTAGGCGACCCCATTGGATATTTATTTCAGTACTTTATTGGCATGTGTTTAAGTATCTTGTTATGTCCCTCTGAGGACCTGGTCCGCTGCCAGGTGTACCTGTTCTTGAGTATTTGCAGGAGCGCGGATTTGGATGGTTGTATATGCTTCGTGGATGTCTTCTTTTCGAGCCGTGATCGATAGCTGGTGTACTTATATTGGGTTTGATTGTGTTGTACTTATTTTGTATTTGCTCTTATATTCGAGTTGGTAGTGGATTTGTTTCCATCCAACTATCCTCCTTAGATACTTCTTATTAAGATCTAGTTCCATAGATATTGGTTATTTAATTATATTTGATTTTGGTGGATGAGATTTAGATTATACCCTGTGACCTGTGACATATGTTATACCACTGTGGATTTGATGTTCATATTACAGCGTACGTGTGGGTTTGGTTTCCATATATTGGAGTTGCCATATCCATACGGCTGGCATGCTTACGTGTCCTAGTCCTACGTATTTTTGGGACTGGGGCGTGACATCACGGCATGCAAGCCACGTAGGTAACTACCCCTCGCATAGAGATGGTTGGCATAAAAGCCAAATAACTGTCTCGTTGGCGTAAAAGCCAAATAGTTATCTTGTTGGCGTAAAAGACAAATAGCTACCTTATTAGCGTAAAAGCCAAATAGCTATCTTGTTAGCGTAAAAGCCAAATAGCTGTCTTGTTGGCATAAAAACCAAATAGATGTCTTGTTGGCGTAAAAGCCAAGTAGCTGCCTGGTTGGCGTAAAAGCCAAGTAGCTGTCTGGTTGGCGTAAAAGCCAAGTAGTTGTCTGGTTGGCGTAAAAGCCAAGTTCTATGTAAAGCTTGATGCTGCATAGGTAGGTAACCAGCGTAAACTAGCCAATTGTCCTTCCTGACTGAGGTCTTGAGCGTATTCTGGACCAAATAGCCTTATGGCTGTAGAAGCATGAAAAATATGCTGCAGAGTTGTACGCAGTGTTTCAGTGCTGTGCGGCGTAAAATATAACTTCAGAGCCATCAGCGTACAAACAGAGCTTTTTCGATAAGTACAGCATAAAATATAAGCTCAAGGACAATCCGTGTAAAACAGTATTTTCAGGATGCCTCAGCGTACAAAGGTTGTTACACCACCTTTATGGCGTAAAACTCATCCGCTTTTAATACGGCATGGAAGTGTACGAGGAACGCTTCGTATTCCTCGAATGAACCAGTCAAATCATGCAGTGAACCTGACGTCTGACTCCTGACAAAGAGTACTTCACGACTATCCAGACGACGGCTATAATGATGGTGCGGCACAGCGACCCAAACCGTCGTTTAGTGACATTTCTTTGGCGTAAACTGCTTTTACGCATACAAGGGAGTACGCTGCCTAGTTTTACATAGGCAGATGTGAGCTTTTTAATCTCCGCAGAAGACAAACAGACTGCCACATCAAAAGCTTCTCTTCGTACAGAGCTCGAGGCATGTCTCTGCATTTAATGCTCAGAATGGTGGCAGATCTTCGAGACACGTCTCTGCATTTAATGCTCGGAATGGTGGCAGATCTTCGAGACACGTCTCTGCATTTAATGCTCGAAATAGTGGCAGATCTTCGAGACTCGCCTCTGTATTCAATGTGCAGGATGGGGGCAGATCTCTGCATTTAATGCAAGAGATTTGATTATATCTCCAAAAGCCATAATTTTGGCTAATACGTCCACATCATCACTTTTGCACGTTATGCCATCAGACTATTTTCAGCTATGGGAGCACGATGTACGCTATCTCCTCAGAATACGCCACCGGACTATTTTCAGCTATGATGAGCACGCTGTACGCTATCTCCTTAAAATACGCCAACTCAGGCTACATTTGTACTGGTGCGTATTAAGGCGATTTGGTCCAGAATTTGCCCAAGATCTCAGTCAAGGATGGAGGATCAGCTATCTTCTACGCCTACCTGGCCTCTACGCCAGAGCGGGCTCGCGCCGACGTCTTGAACTCCAGGGATGAGAGAATGGTCACTCTGGCGCAGCAGATTCGCGATTTAACTGCTTCCCCCAAATGATGTACATTTTTTTTTTGCTTTTCAATGTAATTTTGCTCTTTCTGGGAATAATAAAGAGGCTTTTATCTGACTTTATGGACCCATCATTTTGGAATATAAATGACAGCCTAGGGTGAAAGTGGTATCAGAGGTAATATGGACGTGATATACTTTCGGTAAGCTTCAGCTGGACATATCTATTCAGAGGTTATATGGACATGATAGAATATGCTCCAACTAAAAATTTTACACAAAACACTATCAGAGGTAATATGGACTTGATAGGTCTTGAAGTTCCAAATTAGTTAAATATATCTATTCAGAGGTTATATGGACATGATAGAATATGATCCAACTAGGATTTGTTTTGGAAGTAGTATTGTCAGAATAAGATCTTCGCCATATTCCATTTGAGCAAAGGAGGTTAAGCATAGTACCTTTTAAGGAATTTGCCATTGATAGGAGCCATTAATAAGTCTCCATTAGGCTTAGCTAATCTGCAAGCGCCGTTTGAGAACGTCATCTCGATCACATAAGGGCCTTCCCATTTGGGTTGGAATTTACCCTTACTCTTGTGAGTAATAATCATTGGCCTTCTCACAGCTAAAACTAGCTCGCGAACTTTGAACACTCTTTCTTTTACTTTTTGATTAAAAGCTCTGGAAATGAGTGCCTGGTAGAGCGCGATGCGCTGTTGAACTTGGAGGCGTTTCTTGTCTAATCCTTCTAGCTCTTGAAGCCTTAATAGGTCATTCTTTTCTTGAGTCAACCCATTACCCACTGCTATCCTGAGTGACGAAATTTGAATTTCGATGGGGAGAACTGCTTCACTCCCGAAAACCAATGAGAATGGGGTACAACCTGTCGGTGCTCGTACCGTTGTGCGGTATGCCCAGAGAAATTCTCCTAGCTTCTCATTCCAATCTCTTTTATTCAAAGAGACGAACTTTTTCAAGAGTTTGATAATGGTTTTGTTGAAAGCTTCCACCAAACCATTAGCAGCAGGATTTTATGCCGTAGAGGCCATATTTTGTATCCGATTTTTATCATAAAATTGGTGAAACGCTTGGCTGATGAATTGAGGCCCATTGTCATGAATTATCCTTCGGGGTATCCCGAAGCGATAAATGACATGATGCTTGATGAAGCTGATCACATTAGATGTCTTTACCTCAGCAAGAGGGATCGCCTCTGCCCATTTAGAGAAATAATCCGTGATGGCCAGTATGAACCGGTGACCTCTGGAAGAAGACTGGTGAATAGGACAAATTATATTCATACCCCATGCTTCGAAAGGCCATGATGCAACCGTAGGATGTAAATGTTCAAAAGGTTGATGTATAAAGTCTACATGAACCTGACAGGCTTTGCATTGTCTTGCATACTTTATTGCATCTGTGATCATAGTAGGCCAGTAATAGCCCATCCTCTTGATACGATCCTGTAGCTTAGGACCGGGTTGATGCGCTCCGCATACGCCGCCGTGAGCTTCACGGATAATTCACTGTGCCTCGTCGTCGGAGAGACATCGTAATAACAGTCCGTCGTAAGTCCGACGATATAGACATTGTGAAGAAGCATCGTAATAGAAGCGTAATGATCGTCTTTTGACGGATAATACTTCTTTAGGGTCCTCCGATAAGATTCCGTATGCCACAAAATCTATAAAAGGACTTCTCCAATCTCTCTTGGGAGGATCAGTGTTCACAGCGTAGCTGTGTTCTATGTGGAAGTTGTTTTTCACACAGAATAAATCTCTGTTAAGAATGATCACCGAATTATGCCTTCTTATAGGAATAGCTAAATCTGCAGCTAGACTGGCTAGGGCATCATCTTCCAGATTCTGAGATCGAGGTACATGCTCTAGGAAGAATCCTTTGAATGTTATGGCTATCTCGACCGCTGCTCGGTAATAGGGGATAAGATCTGGATTACGGACTTTATATATTCCTCTGACTTGATTGACGATCAACAGAGAATCACCGAAAGCTTCCAGAGATTCGACGTCCAATTCTTTAGCGACTTGGAGCCCGATTAGTAGAGCGTTATACTCCGCCACATTATTAGAACAGGGCTCGCTAAGAGAATATGCTCGATAGATAACGAGTTTATCGGGAGTGACCAGGACAATTCCTACTCCTGAAACCACGTTTCCCCTTAGACCAGTCCTGGAGGCACCATCGAAGAATAGTTGCCATATATCACTTTCCATTACGGAATTACATTCTGCAACTTCGTCGGGAATGTCCTCGTATAGTTCAGAGGTCTCCGGAATCGGGTGAGCAACTAGGAAATCAGCCAATGCTTGGCCTTTGATGGACTTCTGAAAGACGTACACCATGTCATATGGTGTTAATAACATCGCCCAAGTCGCGAGTCAGGAATTAAGAACACTTGGCTTGTTCATCAGTACCCGAAGAGGATTGATCCTGGATATTATATGAATAGTTTGGCCTGTGACATAGTGTCGTATTTTCTGAATAGCGAACATCAGAGCCAAACATTCTTTTTCTACTTGATTGTACCGGTGTTCAGTTCCGACCATCATCCTGCTTAAATAGTAGATAGCCTGTTCATGACCCTCATTGTTCTTCTGTGCTAGGAGAGCTCCCAGAGAATGATCCATCGCTCGAACATACAGCAAGAATGGTCTTCCTATGACGGGAGGCACCAGAATTGGAGGATTAGTGAGGTAGCATTTGATATCATTAAACGCTTGCTGACAGGCTTCGTCCCATACGAAGGATACACCTTTCTTCATGAGGTAAGAAAAAGGCTGACATCTCCCAGAGAGGTTGGATATGAATCTTCGGATATAAGCCAGACGACCTTGAAATCCCCTGAGTTCCCTCAGATTATGGGGTGGTCACATTTCTAAGATGGCCTTGACTTTATCATGGTCCACTTGAATGCCTTTAGCGGTAATAACAAATCCCAGGAACTTGCCACTGGATACACCAAGAAAGGACTTGGTAGAATTTATTTTGAGTTGATGTTCGCGCATCAACTCAAATACTGTCTTCAAGTCTTGGATGTGATTATCCTTGAGGCGGCTTTTGATAGCTATATCGTCTATGTAACATTCCACTGTTTTGCGTAAATGCTCGTGGAATATGTTACTCATAGCCCGTTGGTACGTAGCCCCAACATTCTTCAATTCGAAGGGCATGACCATATAGCAATATACCCCCAATGGTGTCTGGAAGGCAGTATGCTTCTCGTCTTCAGGATGCATCTTGATTTGATTGTATCCTGAAAATCTGTCCATGAAAGACATGCGTTCAAAATCGCATGTATTGTCGATCATGACGTCAGTAATGGGAAGAGAAAACTCATCCTTGGGGCAGGCGGCGTTCAGATCTCGGTAATCGATGCAGATACGTACTTTTCCATTTTTCTTCATGACCGGAACAACATTGGTGACCCAGTCAGGATGTTGTTCTTCCCGGATGAAGCCGTAGGCTATCAACTTCTTGATTTCAGCTTCAATGGCATCCATCATATCCGGGCGAAACCGGCGTTCATGTTGCTTCACAGGCTTCGAATTGGGCAATATATTGAGCTTATGAGTAGCCACCTTTGGATCAAGACCTGGCATATCCTCATAATTCCACGCAAAGACGTCGATATATTCTTTTATCAGCTAGATTATTTCTTTCCTTTTTTCTTCGGAAAGATTGCTACTGATAAATATCGGCTTTGGCGAAAGTTTATCCCCAACATCAATTCGGATAACTTTATCTTCAGTGGGAGGTTCTCTCTGCTCGAACCGGAGTTTCCATTGTGTATCCATTTGTTGAGCCCAAGAGTCATTCTCACACAGTTTAGATTCTTGTTCGTCTGCTTTGAAGGAATCTGCCAATACCGTATTTACTGATAATGTTCGTTCAAGAGCATCAGATGAGCCGGAGGGCGACGAGCTATTTTGAGAAGAGGAAAAGATATCCTTATTTGACTCAGAAGTTGCAAGATAGGTGGTGTACCCTAACCCAAAATGAGTTCGTTGACAGTAGGGATCACCGTGCAGCGGCATTCGTCTGTCTTTTCCGTAGTTGAGGCCTGGTTCCAGCTTCAAGTCATAACCCATACTTTGCATAATCTTTAAAGCTTATGGGCTATATCTGTGAACCTGCATTTTACCAGCATCGTCATTGGGAGACTCCTCTTGTACAGTCGGTTTATCGCGCATGCGACCGAAGACTATTGAACGCCGACTGCTGCAAGTAGGCGGGACAATGAAGATAGAATCCTCATGTGGCCCATATGTTGTGATGACATTAGATGATAATGCTACTTCCCATACATACGGATGATAGGAATCTATAGCTTCCAAGAATTTTTGTGCTATAGGTTCTATGTCGTCATGGGGAAAGGATTCCTACTTTGGAATTTGAGCGTCAATGTACTGGAAAAGAGGATCTTTATTATCATCAGAAACCACGTTCTCGGATATATTTACATTAGCCGGCTGTTTGATGCGCCGAAGATTGATGACCAAGGGTGGAGGCTTCTAGTTCAAAGTGATTACTAGAGGATCACCTACTTTTCCTGACCTGGTTTTGTTCAGGTGGATAGCCACGGGCTCCATTGCTTTTGGACGAGTAGTTCGCCCTTTCACCTTGATTGACAGAGGTTGTTTGGCAGAGGGTTCTTCTGGCTCCCAGTGGGATTCCTTCTCTGTTTTGCCTGGCACCTCTTCCATGTAGTCTTGAGTGTACAACATGGCATCGGAGTAGTAGGATTCTAATCCTTTAAACGGGTTCAGGTCAGCAAACTCCGTTTGTATTGTTCCTTGGGCATCTACATATTTAAAGTATTAATGTAGAGTCGAAGGAATATTGTTGTGGTCGTGGATCCAAGGTCTGCCCCGCAGATTATTGTAGGATACCTCTGAATCAATGACATAATATGTAGCCACTGATCTGAGGTCGCCAATCTGGATCCTCAGACGAATTTTCCCCAACGGCTTACTTTTCCTGGCGTTGAAACCCACGATTGTAGTGGTGGTGTAAGCCAATTCGCTGGTAGGAATCCTCAGCGGTCTGAGCAGACTATAAGGAATGATACTGATCGATAATCCCGGATCTATGTGAATCCGGTCAACCTCCAGGGAACCGACGCACCCGGTGTAATAGAGGGGTCTGTCATGCCTGTTATGTTTTAACAGCATGTCATCTTGAGTGAAAGTGATATTCGGGACTACCTCCATCACACTATGGCATTGAGGCATGCCACGGGTTCTTCGTCAGGGGACTTGAGCTGGGTCAAGTATGCATCCGCCTGCATTAATGTTTCACTCAGGGCTTGACGATTGTCTATAGAGAGCCTGAGTAGTTCGAAGATGGACAACCTGGCTGGTGTATTAGCCAATTGGGCCAGGATGTCGAAGTTGTATGGCTTCTCTAAAACTTTGTTTTGAATGTTTTTCAAAGGTTTATCGAAGCGCACTTCTTTTTGCTTTCCTTTGTCCGCCGAAGATGGTCTCGAAGGACCGGCCTCTGGTATGGCGGGTTTCGGTTCTGAAGGCTTGGCAGCTGAAGCGTCTGCCGCTGTATCTTCCTGACTTGCTCAATAGTCCTTGAGGTAAGCCTTCCCTGAACAGATTCCAGTAGCCAAAACCTCACCTTCCGATGCCGAGTGTACCGTAACCATGTGACATAGTTTATACTTCGAGTTTTTCTTGGACTTAGCCTTAGCAGCTTGAGTCTCTTCCTCGATCTCTGACACCAGATCTGGATGAACCCACATAATCTCTCTCCGCTGGGTAGTTAGGGGTACTAGGTCATGATTTTGATCCCTAGTGGGAGGAAGATTAACAATGTTCATCGTTGTTCGGGAAATAGGTATAACACCATCCGGGACTTCTTGGGGAGGCAGATCGCCGAATTGCAGAGAGATCATGTTGGCTGTGACCGTCTTCTCGCTGTTGCACAGAGTGATGGCCTTAGCATCGATCAGCTCTTGAATCTTCCTCTTTAGTACATAACACGCCTTTGTAGGGTGGTGTATGTATCTATAGAAGATATAGTACTTGGGGTTATTTGTACTGCCGACTTCATTAGGCCGCTTTACCTCAGGAAGGGTAATCTTGTCGCTTTTGACGAGACACTCGAATATGCTCAGAATATCGTCGTCGTCGAAAGAGTACACTTCAATGGGCCTGGGAGTCCCAGGTTTCTTCTGTGTGGTTGCCGCAGTCTTTTGCCTGGAAGTATTGATTGCCAGAGCTTCTTTTCCTTTGGCACCACGAGGATGGTCGATGTTGGAGGATGACCTCTTGCCTTTATCAGAGGCAGAGATCATGATGCCATTATCACGCGCCTTCCGACTGTTGTCTTCAGCGGCTACCGCTGAGATGATGAAAGAGGGCCAATCATGGAACTGATATGGTCCTGTGAACACCGAGATCACGGAAAGAAGGTTCTTCTTGCAAATGTCCACCAATGCCGAGTCTGGAACTCCGGGAGGCATTTGCAAAGTGGCTTGACAAAAACGTTCGATGAAAGTGCGAACGTTCTCTTTTTCCGTCTGCTTCACTTCGATGAGAGAGGACATAGACATGTCCATCCCTCCTTCGTAGAATCGCGCGAAGAATAAAGTCTTGAAGTCTTCAAAGGAAGTAATGCAGTGGTCCGCAAGACTACGGTACCACTGATAAGCTACCCCCGAGAGAGCCTTTGAACACTCGAGTGAGAAGGGCATCATTCCCTTGCAATAACATCGTTATCATATTGAAGTTGTTCATGTACTGGCTCGGTGATATTTTTTTCTCAAACAAAGCCATAGTTTGTGGTTTGTATTTAGGAGGGAAAGGGACCTCATCCCAGATAGCCGGGTAAGGCTGGTTGATTCCCAATTTCTTGAGCTGATCTTTATGCTTCAAGGCAACAAATTGGGCTTTCAACTCTCGTACTGCTTGCATCGGATCTTCAGCCAGTAGAAGGACTGCGGAGTGGTGAGGGATCGGTTGTATCGCGACTCCAATAGGAGGTAATACATTCTCCGTGTGGGGAAGCGGAGGAGCTGCTAACTCCTGATCTAGAGCAGGTTCCTGGATCGCGTTGGATGGTGGTAAGTCCACCCCCACACGTATCTGAGTCGGAGGGACCGATGCTTGAGCTATATCAGCTGTGTGTTGAGTCAATATCATCTGGTACATATTCTCCATCATGGACTGTATCTCCTTCAGAGATGTCTCCAGTACAGCAATGCGTTGCTCGGTGCTTCCTGACGGGGAAGCTTCCTCGTATTCATCTCCAATAGCATAGACTCCCATTTCCCTCAGTGTCATTGAAGGGTTAGTATAGGTCTCTGTAGAAGTTGACTCTATACTTTCAGCATCTGATTCAGGAAACTGGCGACCCCCAGTATCGAAATCAGAATAGTATGAAGCCGGTTGTTGCGACTTCGAATGGGTGTTTCGGAATACCCCAGCTTCAGCGTTCTTAAGGAGCTTGTCGAATCTCCTTGGGCTTGGAGTTCTAGAGGGATGACGTCTTGAGTTCGACCTTCCTTTAGGAACATGTGAAGCCATGTTCACTGATGCATGTGCGGGCTCTTCTTCCTGGAAAGACAGAGAGTAGTTCAATCGGTTAAAAACCGACCGTTTTGCTTTAGAACAGCAATAATTAACTACAATCCTATGACCATTATAATAGTGCTCCCTAGGAAGCGTAATAGACATGCTGAAAGATCCCCTATCCTTACGCTTCTGGATGAGATATTCGCGCAAAATAGGAGCTTTAACAGAAGAAGAAGAAGAAAAAGAAGAAGAAGAAGAAGAAGGCTTGTTCCTTCTGTTCACATCAGTGGGCATGCGGATGTTGGGAACCATAATTCTCCCTGTGCCACCCGTATACAGCAGGTTGGCCATCTGGGTAGCGGATGATCCCCGAGGAGTGTGTCTTTTCACAAACTGAGCCTTCTTTATGCTGAGGGGCCTCACCTGGCGTAATTTGGAACTCTGCTCAGGCTGGCATAAAGCTGAGGAGGTTCTCAATAGGCCATCAGCTTCTTGCGTAATCCGGAGGGCGGACAGATTCTTCCATGTTCTTTCGAGCAGTTGAGTAGTCCGCCACTTGTTTTCCCTTGCGTAGATTGCAGGGATCATCTGCTTTTCCGCGGAGGGCAGATGCATTTTTATATGCGAAGAGCGTTTGGAATTTCTGACTTGTTGCTAAGGCATTGTCAGAAATTCTGTCTGCCACGTCACCGACGGGAGACTGAATTTTACGCACAGAGCACGGAGAAGACTTCTGGACTAGTGCTGAGGCATCGTCAGAAGTTTTGTCTGCCATGTCACAGACGGGAGACTGAATTTTATACACGGGGCACAAAGTAGACTTCTGGACAAGCGCTGAGGCATTGTCAGAAGTTTTGTCTGCCATGTCACAGACGGAAGAATAAATTTTATGCGCGGGGCGCGAAGGTTGTGCAGCTACAACCTGGCTGGTCGGAGAAATCGGAGAGTCGGCAGGAATGGTAGGGGATGTCCTGGGCATCCAGACCTTACGCAGCTTCCTGTTGTCTTGGACAGAGAGAGAGTGAGAGCTACCCCCTGCTCGAAGCATATCTTCGTAGGCAAACTGATCGAACTGGACGACTAGGGTCTTCTTCATGGATCCTACTGATACCGCATCGTGTTGAGCAATTGCTTTCTCCTCAGATAAGAAAGACGTCCCCAGCAGAGTCGCCATCTTGTGTTTGATAATAAACGAAAGAAATAAAATAAGGTTTATACGAAACCCGCTCTTTGGTTTACAAACAAAAAGTATAATTAATCCTATACGAGGATGTCAAGTACAATTTTTTAATCTGGGTAAATATTGCTATAGGAGTCTGATCTACAGTCGATCACTTTGTCCCTTGGACCACACGATGATGAAGAAGTGCTGTAGAAGGCAGAAAAAGCTTCGAAGATTGCAAAGGGGAGTGGATGTTCGATGCCAAAGTCGTCGATCACTACTCTCTGTCTGAGCTCTGGATTCTTCTCTCTCAAAGATCAATTTTCGACCTTAATTCTTCGATCTTGGAGTTTTCGACCTTTCGACCCTTGACCTCTGTCAATAGATGTCTCTATTTATAGGATTTTAGTGACAGTAACCATCCAGTCGGCGTAAAAGCCGGGTAGTGGAGAGTATGACACTTTTTACGCGACGGTTACAATAATCGTTACCCACATATAAATAATCTTCTGAATCTGTGTGTGACGCGTGTCCTATTGAGGGATAATGCATATAACTGCTGCAAAGATCACGGCATGCAAGCCACATAGGTAGTTGTCCCTCGCGTAGAAAAGGTTGGCGTAGAAGCCAATAACTGTCACCATGGCATAGAAGCCAAATCAGAAGCCCTTTCGTCGAGAATTTGATCTGAAGCCCCAGGGTCTTCAATAAGGTCATCGACTACTTGGGCACTAAGCACGCTCAGAAAGATCAGAGGCTGATCCTTGCTATCTAAGACTTTCTCTGGCTTAGCAGCCCTGGCCCGGTGAAAGAAGAGGTAGGACACCCATTTATTGGTATGAGCCAAATCAGAGGGCTCATTATAAAAGGCGATGCACAGCTCATCGGCGGGACACTTCATTCAGAATGAGGATCGCCTTGCCAGACGGAAGTCGCTCTTGCTTGGGCAGAGGAGCGAGAAGAGGAGGCGGCCTTCTTTTCCTTAGAGGAGGAGATTGGTTTTGGTGCCATTGCTAAAAACTCAGAAAGCTCAGAAAGGAAACGAAGGAGAGAACTCGAAGAGATGAAAGCTTTCTTTTACAAAAGACAGGTGAAGAGTCTTCTCTCTGAAAGCCTTGGGATATATATAGAGTTCAGATGGACTCCTCAAATCCCTAACCATATTCGATATTTAATATTCGGTTATGATTGGGGACTACATCAGCCTATTACTCAGGGAAGGCGGACAGTCAGCGAATTCAAAAAGTTTTCATGCAAAGCAGATTCGTGGTTTTACGCCAAGGAGCTTTTTACGCTCGGCAGCTACAAATCTACGGTTTTACGCTCAGAGACTATAAGTCTATGGTTTTATGCCCAGATGCTTTTACGCTCGGTAGCTTTTACGCTCGAGAGGCTACAAACCTACGACTTCACGCTTAGGAGCTACAAATCTATGATTTTACGCTCAGTAGCTTTTACGCTCAGAGGCAACAAATTCGCAACTTTACGCTCGAAAGATTTTCTTTTCAGAGGCTACAAATCTACAGTTTCTACGCCCGGATGCTCTTATGCTCAGCAGCTTTTACGCTCGAGAGGCTACGAACTTATGATTTTATGCTCATCCATATTTACAGATCTATGACTCTCCGCATATCTGAAAATACGCAGGCCAGAGTATGCGTATACATATGAACAAATCTCAAGGTGATCAATTGTAAGGGTTCACGCAGAAGATGCTCCTTTTTGACCTTAAAATATCCCAAGTACCCAAAACATACAGAGTTCAACATTGAAAATGACTCTTCTTCTTGGGTCGGTTGGAAGTTCATCCAGAATCCAGTCTGAATATTTCATCTATAGTTCAAGATGGCAACTCAGTTTTGATAGCCGTTTCTTGCCCTATTTCAAGGGATTTTCGAGAAATCATTATTGAAGATGATGGTCTGAACAAAAATTCTTCTTATCAGGAGTGACAGTTCAGAATTCTACGCAGTTCCCCATTCCAAACAGCAAGACAGTTCGAATACTCGACTTAAATGCTAAGCGGTTTTCTGCGCATCTTCAGTTATGCGTATAAGACAGGACGGGACCAACTACTCTTTCTATCAGAGTCGGCATAAAGTTATCTGGACGTGTCGAAGCTACACATATTCAGACTTCATCACAGCAAAACATATGGAAAATAATCAGATGCATAGAAGAAGACGATTTTATTAAATCATGATTACATATGAGGGAAATCCAGTCTACAAAGGGTTTTTCTTCATCTTCATGATTACATATGAGGAAAATTCTGTCTACAAAGGGTTTCCTCATATCCATTTAAAGATCACCCCCGGAATCTGTTCTGCCAGGTTCTCGTTTTGGTGGAGATCTTCTTCCGTCTTCTTCAGCAATTAGTCGGTTTCCGCGGCCGATTAAAAAAAAAAATTAATGGCGGGAGGATACAAAACTGGGCCTGTATAAATTATTCAGAGCCCATCCACCATACGCCATGACAGATTGAGTTGAGGTTTTAGACCCAACTCAATACTCGAGGACAGAGCTAGTTTTTCTGCTTTCGTCCACGAACGACAGGAGAAAATACAGCTTGCAAGCTGTGTAGTCTAATGTGACCCTTCCTCTCTCCTGGATGAACCGCCATCTGAAGTTGCTGATTATCCCGAGCAAAGGAAGCTATGATATCCTTCCATGATCCATCGTTGCAGAGGACATTTGCTCGAAGACGCCTTCTTTTTTGGCTCCTTACATGCTGGAAGAACATGGTCTTCTTCTTTCTCAAGTCGACCCGACGAACTCCGACAATCATCCCTGTGTGGTGAAAGAAATATGGGAAGAACAGGTTAACTCCTCAGCCTTTATATAGGCAAAAGAGAACACACCAAATCCCAACAAATCCCCAATAATCCGCCAAGAAATCAACCTTGAAGAACGAGTCAGACTTGACTGTTTCATACTTCATTCAAAGTGTTTCAAATTACGAGAAATTTGAAAACTTTGAAGGGGGTCTTGTAGAAGCATAAAAAATACGCTGCAGAGTTGTACGCAGTGTTTCAGTGCTGTACGGCATAAAATATAACTTCAGAGCCATCGGCGTACAAACAGAGCTTTTTCGCTAAGTACAGCGTAAAATATAAGCTCAAGGACAATCCGCGTAATGCCGTATTTTCAGGCTGCCTCAGCGTACAAAGGTTGTCACACCGCCTTTATAGCGTAAAACTCATCCGCTTTTAATGCGACATGGAAGTGTACGAGGAACGATTCGTATTCCTCGAATGAATCGGTCAAATCATGCAGTGAACCTGACGTTTGACTCCTGACAAAGAGTACTGCACGACTATCCAGACGACGGCTGTAATGATGGTGCGGCACAGCGACCCAAACCGTCGTTTAGTGACATTTTCTTGGCGTAAACTACTTTTACACATACAAGGGAGTACCCTGCCTAGTTTTACACAGGCAGATGTGAGCTTTTTATGCTCCGCAGAAGACAAACAGACTGCCACGTCAAAAGCTGCTCTTCGTACAGAGCTCGAGGCACGTCTCTACATTTAATGCTCAGAATGGTGGCAGATCTTCGAGACACGTCTCTACATTTAATGCTCAGAATGGTGGCAGATCTTCGAGACACGTCTCTGCATTTAATGCTCGAAATGGTGGCAGATCTTCGAGACACGCCTCTGAATTCAATGCACAGGATGGAGACAGATCTCTATATTTAATGCAAGAGATTTGATTATATCTCCAAAAGCCATAATTTTGGCTAATACGTCAACATCATCACTTTTGTACGTTACGCCATCAGGCTATTTTCAGCTATGGGAGCACGTTGTACGCTATCTCCTCGGAATACGCCACCGGGCTATTTTCAGCTATGAGGAGCACGCTGTACGCTCTCTCCTTGAAATACGCCAATTCAGGCTACATTTGTACTGGTGTGTATTAAGGCTATTTGGTCCAGAATTCGTCCAAGACCTCAGTCAAGGTAGGAGGATCAGCTATCTTCTACGCCTACCTGGCCGCTACGCCAGTTTGATAACTATTTGGCTTCTACGCCATGGTGACAGTTATTGGCTTCTACGCTAACCTTTTCTACGCGAGGGACAACTACCTATGTGGCTTGCATGTCGTGATCTTTGTAGCAGTTATACGCATTATCCCTCAATGGGATACGCGTCACACGCAGATTCAGAAGATTATTTATACGTGGGTAACGGTTATTATAATCGTCGTATAAAAAGTGCCATACTCTCCACTACCCGGCTTTTACGCCGACTGGATGGTTACTGTCACTAAAACCCTATCAATAGAGACCTCTATTGACAGAGGTCAAGGGTCAAAAGGTCAAAAACTCCAAGATCGAAGAATTAAGGTCAAAAATTAATCTTTGAGAGAGAAGAATCCAGAGCTCAGACAAAGAGTAGTGATCGACGACTTTGGCATCGAGCATCCACTCCCCTTTGCAATCTTCAAAGCTTTTTCTGCCTTCTACAGCACTTCTTCATCATCGTGTGGTCCAAGGGACAAAGTGATTGACTGCAGATCAGACTCCTATAGCAATATTTACACAGATTAAAAAATTATACTTGACATCCTCGTATAAGATTAATTGTACTTCTTGTTTTTCAACCAAAGAGCGGGTTTCGTATAAACCTTGTTTTATTTCTTTCGTTTATTATCAAATAATCATGTACCTTTGTAAATATAGCCTGAATTAGCGTATTTCGAGGAGATAGCATACGGCGTACTCCTATAGTTGAAAATAGCCTGGTTGGCGTAAAATACAGGGATGGTGATGTGGGCGTATTAGTCCTGGTTTTAGCTCTCCCAGTCATTAAAATTGGAACCAAATCTCGTGCATTAAATGCAGAGATCTTCCCCCATCTCGCGCATTAACTGCAGAGACGTGCCTTGAGTTCTGTACGAAGAACAGCTTTTGATGTGGCATTTAATTTTGTCTCATCTTGAGCGTAAAAACTCATCTTTGCCTGTGTAGAATAGGCAGCGTATTCCTTGAATGCGTAAACAACATCTTATATCAAGGATTATGTCACTAAACGACAGTCTGGGTCTCTGTGCAGAATCATCATTACAGCCGTCCTCTCGATCGTCGTGCAGTACTCTTTGTCAGGAGTCAGGTTCACTGTTTTGTCTAACAGGTTCATTCGAGGAATACGAAGAGTTTCTCGTACAACTTCACGCTGCATTAAAAACAGACATATTTTACGCTGAAGTGGAGATGTAGCAACCTTTTTACGCCAAAGCAGTCTGGAAGTACTGCCTTACGCGGGTTGTTTTGGAGCTCTATTTTACGCTGAATAACGTTGGAGCTCTGCTGTACGCCAATGGCTCTAAAGTCATCTTTTACGCCACACAGTGCTAGAGCTCTGTTTTATGCTGGATAATGTTGAAGATCTGTTTTACGCGGGCTTCATGCATGTTAGGGAGTTTTTTATGCGTATAATTCCCCCGCATATTTTTCATGCTTCTACAGCCGCGGGGAGAACGGTGGTCGGGCGGCCCTCGGGGCCGGGGCGTGACGGGGGGAAGCAGAGACTTAGAAATTTGGTAGAGGAGATCAAACATCAACAGGACCAATCACCAAGCTTGAAAGCCAACTTGTCAATGATTTCCATATTGCTCAGGAGAAAGAGTTACACTCTGATATCAACAAGATGCTTCTACAAGAGGAGTTATATTGGAAGCAAAGATCGTGGATATCTTGGCTAAGCGAAGGTGACCGTAACAGAAAGTTCTTCCATCTATGTGCTATCAACAGAAAAAGGAAAAAATCCATCTCTATGTTGAAAAATGACAATGGAGAGATTGTTTATGAACATGAAGATATAGCTTCAACCTTCGTATCACATTTCATATCATTATTTGAATTTCATGATACTGCTACTGTCCCCAATTATATTCTGGATGGTCTGTACTGTTGAGTGATTCCTCCTTAATTGGAGAGAGGGTTTGGTGTTCCCAAGGTTAATTCACCTTGGAGAAAGTCTAATGACTTTTGGAGTTCCCAAGCTTAATGAATCTTGTATGAAACGAATCTTAGAGGAGAATGTTCATTCCCTTATAGCTATATAAGGAGATAGTTTGGGAGATGTTTGGTTAATCCTCCCTTGTAATCTTGGTGCTAGAAGTGGTGGTGCTCTTGGTGCTCCTTGCTTGCGGTGTTCTTCCGGACGGTGTTTCTACCTCGAGTTCTTCTTCACCAAAGTGTCTCCAAACTTTTTTATGAGAGTTTGTGAGCCACTTGAGTGTATCCAAGAGAGAGTTTGTAATTTGTAATCCCACTATTCTTAGTGGAGAAAGAAAGTAAAGAATTATAATTGTCCGAGGACGTAAGCACATTGCCGAACCTCGTTAATTATTTTGTGTTCTGTTTTACTCACTTGTCAATCCATAGCTTTTAGAAGCTCGATTGCAAGTTATTGCTACTCTCTTGTCAATCCATAGCTTTCAGAAGCTAGATTGCAAGATATTGCTTCCGCACTTTGTGTGTGAAAGATACCTCCATCCCCAACAAAGTGGTATCAGATCCACACAAGCTTATTGATCGTGATGGCAGAATCGTCTTCTACCTCCTCAACCATTATCAAGCTCACATCTTCAAAATAATCCATATGGAGGCCGCGGATGGAAGATATCCTCTATTGTAAGGATCTGTACGAAGTGTTACTCTGTAAGGGATAGAAGCCAGAAGATAAATCTGACAAAGATTGGACTATCTAAACCGTAAAGCTATTGGAAAGATTTGTCCATGGATCGACCAAAGTGTCTTTCACCATGTTTCTAAACAAACCGATGTTCATCAAATGTTGATGAAATTGGCATCGATGTACGAGCGAGAAACTCCTTAAAATAAAGCGTCACTCATTCGACATTTGGTGAACCTAAAATACAGAGATGGTCGAAGTATTTCTGAACACTTGAGTGATTTCGAAGAGCTGGTAAATAACCTCTCAACCATGAAGCTGGTGTTGGAAGATGAGCTATTGACACTTTTGCTACTCAGCTCGTTGTCGGATAGTTGGAACACACTTGTGGTTTCTTTATGCAACTCCTCTCCTCATGGCGTCCTTACATCAACCTTAGTGAAGGACAGTTTATTGAATGAAGAAGCGAGGTGGAAAGAACAAGGCATATCAACCGAGTCAGATGCCCTTGTTTCTAAGAATCGTGGAAGAACTCATCAAAGAAAATCCCACAACCGTGACCACTCCAAAGGCAGGCCTAGAGATCATTCCATAGGCACTTCCAAACAAAGAAAGGAGATATAATGCTTTCATTGTGGCCTTATGGGTCATATGAAAAGAGAATGCAGAAAATTAAAAAGAGAGAAAAGAAATGAATCAAATGAGAAGAATGAAGCCAAAGACACAACCGCCAATACTTCAAAAAGAGATGAGATAATCATCATTTGTGATGATGGTCTTGTTAATCTAACCTCTCAAGATTCATGCTGGAATGTAGAATCTAGCGCATCATTTTATGTTACTTCCATAAAAGAATTCTTCACATCCTACACAAGCGGAGACTTCGGAAACGTGAGGATGGGAAATAAAAAAGTTTTCAAGATAGAGAAAAAGGAGAAATAGCTCTTGAGATCAACATTGGCTGCCACTTGATTCTCAAGAATGTGAGACATGTTCTAGACATGCCTCTAAACTTGATATCCACTGGCGTGCTGGATGATGAAGGCTATACCAATGTATTTGGTGGAGGCAAATGGAAACTCAGCAAAGGCTCACTAGTGCTAGCTAGAGGAAAGAAGGAGAACACACTCTATATGATATATGTTAAGATCAACAATAAGCATGTTAATGCAACAATCGACCAATCAGGATCAACGATTGGGTCATGGCACAAGCGACTTGGTCATATGAGTGAGAAGGGAGTGCAAATTCTAGCCGAAAGAGAGGTATTGACCGGACTGAAATCGAAAGGTACACCTCTTGAACCATGCACCGATTGTTTGGCTGGACAACAACATAGAGTTTTATTTTATTATAAGGCTACAACTAGAAAACACATCATACTGGATGTTGTTTACTCTGATGTTTGTGGGCCTATGACTACTAACACTCTTGACGGTGCAAGATACTTTGTCACATTCATTGATGATCACTCCAGGAAGGTGTGGACATATGCAATCAAATCCAAAGATCAAGTCTTTGAAGTGTTCAAGCAGTTTCATGCCAGCGTTGAACATGAGACTGGTACGACTCTGAAGTGCATCCGTACTGACATTGGTGGAGAGTACATGGGAGACTTCAGAATCTATTACAAGAATAATGGAATCAGACATGAAAGATCGGTTCCAAAGACCCCTCAGCACAACGGGTTGGCAGAAAGGATGAACAGAACGATCGTTGAGTGGATCAGAACCATGTTATCTCACTCCAAGCTGCCAAAGGATTTCTGGGGTGAAGCATTGATGACAGTAGTTCACATAATCAACTTGTCTCCATCAGCTCCACTCAATGGTGATGTACCGAACAAGTTCTTGACAGAAAAAATATGTCCTACAGTTACTTGAAGGTGTTTGGGTGTAGAGAGTTCGTGCATATCCCCAAAGATGAGAGGTCCAAGCTTGACGACAAATCAAAAGAATGTATTTTTCTGGGCTACGTAGAAGAAGAGTTCGGCTACAGACTATGGATCATGTCAATAAAAAGATTGCCAGAAGCAGAGATGTGGTCTTCTTTAAAGATCAAACTATTAAAGATATTCAGGAGAGAGAAACGACTGATAGATCTAGGGAATATCCAATCGAACTACATCCAGTTCCTCAGCCCCGAGTACAAAGGGGGGATGTGGTCGAGAACAATGTAGCTGAAATCCATGATCATGTCGAGGACAATCATGATGATGACATTGTACCTGAAAATGTTCAAGAAGAGCAAGCTCCTGAAGAACCTCAACTGAGAAGATCAAACAGACAACCGAAGCCTAACAGCCTCTACAACCCACAATAATATGTATTGCAAACAGATGCAGGAGAGCCTGAATGCTATCAAGAAGCCGTGGCACATGAGAAAAAGGGGGAGTGGCTGTAAGCCATGCAAGATGAGATGAAGTCCTTGCATGAGAACCATACTTATGATTTGGTAAAATTACCAAAAGGAAGAAGAGCACTAAGGAACAAATGGGTGTATAAGCTGAAGACAGAAGAAAACAAGTCACAACCAAGATACAAGACGATGCTAGTTTTGAAAGGTTTTAGTCAGAAGCAAGGAGTTGACTATGAAGAGATTTTCTCACCAGTGGTGAAGATGACATCTATCAGAGTAGTGCTCATCTTGGCTGCAAGTCTAAATCTAGAAGTTGAACAACTAGGTGTGAAGTCTACATTCCTTCATGGAGAGCTTGAAGAAGAAATCTACATGGAGCAGCCAGAGGGTTTTAAAGTCAAAAAAAAAAGAATATCTAGTCTGTCGACTAAAGAAGAGCCTGTATGGACTGAAACAGGCATCTCGCCAATGGTATAAGAAGTTTGATCTCTTTATGACCGAGTAAGGATTCCAGAGGACCACTTTTCATCATTGTGTGTTTGTCAAAAGGTACTCTGATGGTGAACTGATTATACTTCTTCTATATGTTGATGATATTTTGATCGTAGGTCGTGACAGTGACAAGATCAGCAAATTAAAGAAAGAGCTCAGCAAGTCCTTTGCAATAAAGGACTTAGGTCCAGCAAAGCAGATTCTCGGTATGCATATCGCCCGTGATCGAAGGAATGGGAAGTTGTGGTTATCACAAGGACGCTATATCGAGAAGGTGTTGAAGAGGTTCAACATAGACAAGGCAAAATCAGTTGCTACTCCACTTTCTAATCACTTTCTGCTCAGCTCAAGGCAGTGTCCTACAAGCAACAAAGAAAAGAAAGAGATGGCATCGGTGCCATATGCCTCAGCTGTTGGCAGTCTTATGTACATAATGGTGTGCACCAGATCTGACATGACACATGCAGTTGGTGTCGCCAGCAGGTTCTTATCCAATCCGGATAAAGAGCATTGGAAAGCGGTAAAGTAGATTTTGAGATACCTCAGAGGTACTTCCAAAATGAGACTGTGCTTTGGAAATGACAAGCTTGTGTTGATTGGGTACACAGATGCAGATATGGCTGAAGATTTTGACTCCAGGAAATCTACTTCAGGATATTTAGTTACTCTTTCAGGGGAAGTTGTGTCTTGGCAGTCAAAGTTACAGAAGTGTGTTGCTCTGTCGACTACAGAGGCAGAATATATCGCAGCTACAAAAGCATGCATACAAGGAACTACTGTGGATGAAAAGGTTCCTACAGGAGTTTGGTCAAGAACAACAAGCATATATTCTTTATTGTGATAGCCAGAGTGCTATCCATTTGATTAAGAATTCGAGTTTTCACTCAATGTCAAAGCATATTGACGTGAGCTATCATTAGATTCGTAAGGTGGTGGAATCCAAGCAACTTCAGATCGAAAAGATCCATACCAATGACAACGGCTTAGACATGATGACTAAGTCTTTACCGAAAGATAAGCACATCCTTTGTAGAAGTGTAGCTGGTATGACAGAACCTTCCATTTAAGTCGGGAAGGGAAAAATTGTTGGGTGATTCCTCCTTAATTGGAGAGAGGGTTTGATGTTCCCAAGGTTCATTCACCTTGGAGAAAGTATAATGACTTTTGGAGTTCACAAGCTTAATGAATCTTAGATGAAACGAATCTTGGAGGAGAAAGTTCATTCCCTTATGGCTATATAAGGAGATGGTTTGGGAGATGTTTGGTTAATCCTTCCTTGTATTCTTGGTGCTAGAAGTGTGGTGCTCTTGGTGCTCCTTGCTTGCGGTGTACTTCCGGACGGTGCTTCTACCTCGAGTGCTTCTATACCAAATTGTGTCCATACTTTTGTATGAGAGTTTGTGACCCTCTTGAGTGTATCCAAGAGAGAGTTTGTAATTTTTAATCCCACTATTCTTAGTGGAGAAAGAAAGTAAATAATTATAATTTTCCGAGGACGTAGGCACATTATCGAACCTCGTTAATTCTTTTGTGTTCTGTTTTACTCACTTGTCAATCCATAGCTTTCAGAAGCTCGATTGCAAGATATTGCTTTCGCACTTTGTGTGTGAAAGACATCTCCATCCCCAACATGTACAAGATCAATGGTGTTGATAATGATTCTATTACTCACATACCGTCAGGGGAAGAGATATGGAAAGTCATTAAAGCCATGAATCCTCACAAAGCACCTGGCCCAAATGGATTTCCTGCTGCTTTCTATCAATCTAGTTGGGAGATTATCCAAAATGAGGTAACTAAAATGATTCAGTCCTTTTCCACTTCATACTTACCTCCTTTATTGAACAAAACTCATATTGTTCTCATCCCGAAAAAATCTAATCCTATGTCTGCTAATGAATATCGTCCAATTTTTCTTTGTAATGTCACCTACAAAATTATTGCTAAGATCCTTGCCAACAGAGTCAAGACAATTCTCAGTAAAATGATTTCTCAAACCCAAAATTCTTTCGTTTTGGGTCGTCAAATCACTGACAATATTGTTATTGCTCATGAAGTTTTTGACTCTATTGCCAAATTTGGAGTTAACAACAGTGGCTTTGCCCCAAAGGTGGATATGGCCAAATCCTATGATCAGCTAAGCTGGGAATGCATTAGTCAGGCTTTGTTAGGTTTCGGATTCAATAGAAAAGCTCATGATCTTATAATGGCTTGTATATCCTCAGCTACTTTCTCTGTTCTTGTCAATGGATCTCCTACCCAATTGTTTCATCCTAAACGTGGTATACGTCAAGGATGTCCGTTATCCCCCTACATTTTTATCATATGTGGAGAATTGTTATCAAAACAAATATCCTTCATGGAATCATGTTGCCTTTATTCGGGTATAAAATTAACTGCCAGTTCTCAAAAAGTTTACTCCCATTTGATGTTTGCCGATGACCTTATCCTGTTTGGCAAATGTTCTATAAATAACATCCTTCAAATCAAAAGTATATTTGATTCGTACCAATCCTGGTTGGGTCAAAAAATCAACTATGAAAAGTCATCAGTGTTTTTCTCTAAGTGCCTGGATTTCTATACTGAGGCAAGTCTTCCTTGACATTTTAGGAGTCCAGCTTATGTTACCAACTAACAAATACCTGGGCCATACTTTGCTCCTATCTAAGCACAAAACCTCATCCTATAAACATTTGATTTACACTGCCAGGTTAAAGTTGATGGGTTGGAAAGAACGATATGCCTTTCGCATGCTGGTCGTACCATCCTGATTAAATCGACCCTATATTCTCTACCTACATACTATCTTTCCTCATATCTTATTCCTAAAAAAGTTTCTAAGCAGTTATCCAAGATGCAGAGGCAATTTTGGTGGGGAAGCCACGATTCAGGTAAGAAGATGCATTTTAAGTCTTGGAAAGTTCTTCTACAACCAAAGAACCAAGGAGGATTAGGTCTCAGGGATATGGAGATTTATAATTTAGCACATATCACTAAGTTATCATGCAGGTTTATTTCAGAACCCATGTCAGATTGGAGTGTTGCTCTAAGGGATAAGGATCTGAAAAATGGAAACTTCTGGGCTGCTGAACCAAAGGTAACATCTTCAATCATTTGGAAGGGTATTATCAAATGTAGGGATTATCTAGTGGATCATGTGTTCTAGTCCATTGGTGATGGTGAATTAGTTAACATATGGCTGGACCCCTGGGTGTCGAATAGTATAAATTTCAAAGTTGCTGGGCTGCCTGGAGCTCAAACATATGTGCAGAAAGTTGCTGATCTGATTGTTGCAGGAGAGCAACAGTGGAACCTGAATCTCATTATTGTTGTGAACGCGGTGTGATCCGAACCGGAGTTGGTCCATGAGGTGCGATATTGGATTGGACCCATATGTCTTAAAAAAAAAATTTCATGTAAGGCCTAAACCAATTCCAATTATCTACACCTCATGTTCCTACCTCATATCCGATGTGGGACTAAATTACCGACTCCATTGTCACCCTCCTTTGAGCGCTCAACAGGAAACGAGATACATATTGTCATCTCGATCCGTTCGACCACATAACCAAACTTGACACGTTCATCCACACTACCATTGTGTGCTAATCACAACGTCTTGCTCCACCTTGGACTCGTTGGATCCACCTTTAAAGCAAATCCGTGTAGTTGATGCTCCTACTCCACCTTGAGAAGAGCCCGTATAATCCATGAACGTTCAACACCATCTGTCTCGAACCAATTAGAGCCGCTCAAACCAGTTCGGTAACATTGGGCTCTGATACCACTTGTTGTGAACGCGGTGTGACACGAACCGGAGTTGGCCCATGAGATATGATATTGGATTGGGCCCATTTAAATTAAAAGAAAATTTCCATGTAAGGTCTAAATCAATCCAAATTATCTACACCTCATGATCCCACCTCCTATCCGATTTAGGACTAAATCAGCAACTCCATTGCCCCCCTCCTTTGAGCGCTTAACTAGAAACGAGATACAAATCCAACAATTATATCCATGTTTCCTATTGAGGAAGCTACTGCTATCTGGCAAATCCCTCTACCTACTATCCGCTTCAAAGATAAACTCATATGGACCAATACTCCCATCTGGCATCCTAACTACTCAATCAGCATACAAAGTGATTTTTGAAAAATCACAAATGGGCACCGAGGTTTTGCCTACATCAGGATTCTCTGCTTGGAAACAACTCTGGCAGTTTCATCACATTTGCCCTCGAGTTCTACTCTTTGCCTGGAGAACCATTACCAATGCTCTACCCACTGGAGTTAATCTCCACATTCGCTTGAGGCATATCGACCCAACTTGCAATCCTGAGACTATTGACCATCTTCTTTTCTTCTGTCCTGTTACAGGTACTTGTTGGACGAAATTACCAGCAGTGCCCTCGGAGATCCTGTTATATTTATTGTTAGATTTATCTAAACTATATGATTCAACAAAGCACTCCTTTCTTTTAGTCCCACATGGGAAAGGAGAAGTCATTCTCCTTTCCATATATTGCTTTACCCCTCTTAGTGGGTAAGTGGGCTTTATAGGGGATGGACTTGATCTCATCCAACCCGCGAGCGGGTACGCGATTTAATGCGCATTTTTATGCGTTTATTATTCGCGCACTTAGCACTTTGATTGGCTTAGGAATCTGGTAACAGATATTCCTCTGTGGAGCAAACCAGTTCATGTTATCCCTGTACACTGTGACAGCCAAGCTGCAATAGCAAAGGCTCAAAGGACAAGTTATAATGGAAAATCCAGACATATACGTCTGAGGTACAATCGGGTGCAGCAATTGCGATCCAGTGGAGTAATTGCAATTGACTTCGTCAGATCAAAGAACAATCTAGCAGATCCTCTAACTAAAGGGCTCTCAAGGAGACTTGTGTTGGAGACGGCAAGAGGAATGGGGTTAAAGCCCATAGATTGAGTCACCTCAAAGGTAACCCAACCTTTGATTGGAAGCACCAAGAAAAGGTTCAATGGGTAACAACAAAATTGATGTGTGACTGGAAATACTATATGATAGTAATTATAAAGAACCATTCCTCTAATGTATAGTGTTGATCTGCAATAAATAAAAGGGTGATTGTAAAATCTTAATGAATCTGTGGCTTGTAAAGCAGGGTATATAAATTGCAGAATACCTAGAAAGATTCACCTATTTAAGAGTGAAAGTAGGGCCGCTTTCTATGGAAACTCGGGCTGTTCTCTAGAGCTCTTAAGAAAACGAGATAGCACATGGCCGAAAAGTGCACAACTGTTGATACGATCAAATGACTACAATGTGTTTGTGTGTATGTTGAGTCTGTATAAGTAAGATCCTAAGTTCAAGACTTAAGTCACTTTGGGTCTGTATAGATGAGATGTATAACACTAAGGGGAGGTTCAAGTCCGGAAGACACCTTCCCCTGATACACAGTGTGATTGCCCATATCTTGTTTTCCTTCCTATATGTTCTATCGTGCTATACCTTCCTTTCTTCTTTTGTTGAATCATGTGGGGGATTGTTATATTTTTTGTTAGATTTATCTAAACTATATGATTCAACAAAGCACTCCTTTCCTTTAGTCCCACATGGGAAAGGAGAAGTCATTCTCCTTTCCATATATTGCTTTACCCCTCTTAGTGGGTAAGTGGGCTTTATAGGGGATGGGCTTGATCTCATCCAACCCGCGAGCGGGTGCACGATTTAATGCGTATTTTTACGCGTTTATTATTCGCGCACTTAGCACTTTGATTGGCTTAGGAATCTGGTAACAGATATTCCTCTGTGGAGCAAACCAGTTCATGCTATCCCTATACACTGTGACAGCCAAGCTGCAATAGCAAAGGCTCAAAGGACAAGTTATAATGGAAAATCTAGACATATACGTCTGAGGTACAATCGGGTGAAGCAATTGCGATCCAGTGGAGTAATTGTAATTGACTTCGTCAGATCAAAGAACAATCTAGCAGATCCTCTAACTAAAGGGCTCTCAAGGAGACTTGTGTTGGAGACGGCAAGAGGAATGGGGTTAAAGCCCATAGATTGAGTCACCTCAAAGGCAACCCAACCTTTGATTGGAAGCACCAAGAAAAGGTTCAATGGGTAACAATAAAATTGATGTGTGACTGGAAACACTATATGATAGTAATTGTAAAGAACCATTCCTCTAATGTATAGTGTTGATCTGCAATAAATAAAAGGGTGATTGTAAAATCTCAATGAATCTGTGGCTTGTAAAGCAGGGTATATAAATTGTAGAATACCTAGAAAGATTCACCTATTTAAGAGTGAAAGTGGGGCCGCTTTCTATGGGTACTCGGGCTGTTCTCTAGAGCTCTTAAGAAAACGAGATAGCACATGGCCGAAATGTGCAAAACTGTTGATACGATCAAATGACTACAATGTGTTTGTGTGTATGTTGAGTCTGTACAAGTAAGATCCTAAGTTCAAGACTTAAGTCACTTTGGGTCTGTATATATGAGATGTATAACACTAAGGGGAGGTTCAAGTCCGGAAGACACCTTCCCCTGATACACAGTGTGATTGCCCATATCTTGTTTTCCTTCCTATATGTCCTATCGTGCTATACCTTCCTTTCTTCTTTTGTTGAATCATGTGGGGGATTGTTATATTTATTGTTAGATTTATCTAAACTATATGATTCAACAAAGCACTCCTTTCTTTTAGTCCCACATGGGAAAGGAGAAGTCATTCTCCTTTCCATATATTGCTTTACCCCTCTTAGTGGGTAAGTGGGCTTTATAGGGGATGGGCTTGATCTCATCCAACCCGCGAGCGGGTGCACGATTTAATGTGCATTTTTACGCGTTTATTATTCGCGCACTTAGCACTTTGCACGCTTGCGCGCCGCGGAACGGGCACGGGTACAAAGGTAATTTCAAAACTTATTTTATTTTATTTTTTTATTTCCGTTGATTTGGTATGGTGGTTGCTGGTCTTCCGCGGAACTGTTCTCACGTAATCCCGTTACTGGAAAAGTGGGAAAGGTTACGTGAGAGGTATATCCAGGACACGATCCTGAGATCTGAAAAAACAGAATCAGTTTTTCTTTTCTCTCTCTCTCTCGCTCTCTGTTCGGACGGAAGAACAATCTTACAGAGACGAAAAAGAAAAGAAAAACTCCAGAACCAAAATTCCTCCTAAACTCCTTCGTCCAATTTCTATTTGTCGGGCAAGGTTGTAATCGTTCGTGGGATTCGCCACCGGGTGCACGGTGAAGTGAATCGAAGGATTCGTTGTATCTCGGGGATAGATCGCCAGGAACCCACTGCACTGTTCGTGGGGCAAAATTCTATTCTAAGGACAGCGTGTAACGTGCCTCGAATTCTATACTATTTCTTGTTTTAATTTTACATCTTCCTATTTTCATTATTTAGGAATTTAACCAACAATCTTAGAATAGAATTTTTCGTAGCTTCTGTCCACTTTCTATTTTCTGGTTAAAAATTCCTATCTACATGATGAACACCGTAGAAGAACTGACCACGAACATTCATAACTCCTCCAAACCGGAAAAGTTTGATGGCCTGAATTTTAAGAGATGGCAACGTAGGATGACCTACTGGCTGACTTGCTTAAAACTGGTTAAGGTTCTCAAAGAACCGGAAATCCAACCTGACTTACACGAACCTGTCAGGACCTACGAATTAGAGTCCTACAACGAGACAGACTTTATCTGTCACGGTAAAATTCTCAGTTGTCTTTCTGACACCCTCTATGATATATACTGCACTACCTCTACGTCCAGAGAGCTTTCGGAAGCTCTCGATAAAAAATACTCCAATGAAGGAGCGGGTTCTGAGATTTACATTGTTGACAGATTTTTAGAGTTTAAAATGGTGGATGAGAAGTCTGTTGTTGAACAGACTAATACCCTTCAAACAATCATACACGAGATGTCTCAGAAAGACATGCCATTTGCTGATAAGTTTCTAATTGCTGCCTTCATTAATAAACTTTCCCCTTCTTGGAAGGAATTTGGTTTAAAACTAAAACATAATAAGGAACCCATGTCTTTAGATGACCTGTTTGTGTCCTTCCGCATTGAGGAAGAAGGTAGAACTAGAGACAAGGAACCTCTTAGTACTGAATTCGAGGCAAAGTTACACATTGTTGAAACCAAGGGAAAGCCTAAGGGCCAACCCTATCAACAGAGGAACAACTCCCAGAACAAAAACCCTGCAAAGAAACAGTTTCTTAAGCCAAGAGCTGCGATTGGGAAAGACAACAGACCTAAGCGGGAATGTTACAACTGTGGTAAGCCTGGTCACTTTGCTAGGTAATGCCGCCACAGGAAGAAGGGTCAGGGATTTCAGAATCCTGATCGTCAAACTCCTGCAGACTCTGCTGTTGTTCCACAGGCTCATGTTATCATAGCCGGGACCGAATCTATCGGTACCGATGATCAGAGGTTTGTAACCGTATGTTCTGTTTTTGAGTCATCGTATCAGCCTACTGACTGGTGGGTTGATACAGGGGCAAATGTCCATGTATGCCCTAATATTGATTCTTTTTTCTCCTATCGACAGGTTGAGGAAGGCGAATCAGTAGCTATGGAAAACTCGAGTGCTGCTAGAGTGCTTGGAAAGGGAAGAGTGAACCTCAAGTTGTCTTCGGACAAGATTCTCCCTTTGCATAATGTGCAGCACGTACCGGATGTAAATAAAAACTTAATTTCTGGTTATTTGCTAAATAAACATGGTTACAAACTGGTATTTGAGTCTGATCGAGTTGTAATCTCCCTGAACGGTAACTTTATTGGGAAAGGCTATGTATGTGGGGGTCTGTTTAAACTTTCTGTGGACATGCCTTGTAGTACATTAAATTCATGTTTAAATAATATTGCATCTACTTCTACTTCTGATTCAAATGCTCTCTTTTATAATACTGATAGTTGTGATATTTGGCATGGTCGTTTGGGACATGTCAATTTTAACTCTTTAAAGAGAATGTCTAAGTTACAATTGATTCCTAAGATTGACATGAGCAGGAATAAAAAATGTGAGATTTGTACACAAGCCAAACAGCCCAGAAAATCTTTTCATTCCGTTGAAAGGAGTTCTCAGCTATTGGAGCTTATTCACAGCGATATCTGTGAACTGAACGGTATTCTCACTCGTGGTGGTAAACGGTATTTTATTACATTTATAGATGATTATTCAAAATACTGCCATGTTTACTTGCTTAGAACTAAAGATGAAGCTTTCAGTAAGTTTGTATCTTTTAAAGCTGAAGTTGAAAACCAACTTGAGAAGAAAATTAAAATTCTTAGGTCTGATCGTGGGGGTGAATACACCTCTGCCGAGTTTGACTCCTTTTGTGAATTGCATGGCATTATACATGAGGTAACTGCTCCTTATGCTCCTCAACAGAATGGGGTAGCAAAAAGAAAAAATAGAACATTTCTTGATATGTTTAATGCTATGTTAGGTAGCTCTGGTTTATCTGATTATTTATGGGGGGAAGCCCTTCTTTCTGCATGTCATATCTTAAATAAAGTTCCTTTCAAAAAGACTGATAAGACCCCTTATGAACTTTGGAGAGGTAGAAAGCCATCTTTGAAATATTTTAAAGTGTGGGGGTGCCTTGCTAAAGTTTCTGTCCCTCCTACCAAGAAAAGAAAATTGGGACCAAAGACCGTAGACTGTGTATTTTTGGGATATGCCAAAAATAGTACTGCTTATAGATTTCTTGTAATTAAGAGTGAGGTAAATGGTATTGATGCTAACACAGTTATGGAATCTAGGGATGCTACATTTTTTGAAAATGTTTTTCCATTAAAAAATAGAATATCTAGTTCTTCTATTTCTACACAAGTCCCTGTAGTAACCTCTAGTTCACAACCAGAGGAGATTACCCCAACATAACCCAGGAGAAGTAAAAGAACAAGACGAGAACCAAACCTAGGTGAAGGTTTTTTCACCTACCTCGTTGAAGAGGATCCTATATCTTATCAAGGGGCTATGTCCTCAGTCGATTCCTTATTTTGGAAAGAGGCCATAATTAGTGAAATGGATTCTATTATATCAAATAGAACTTGGGATTTGGTTAACCTTCCTGCAGGTTGCAAACCAATAGGTTGCAAATGGATCTTCAGAAAGAAGTTAAGACCGGATGGGTCTATTGAGAAATTCAAAGCCAGGTTAGTTGCTAAAGGGTTCAAACAAAGAGAAGGGGTAGACTTTTTTGACACTTACACTCCTGTTACAAGAATTGCTACAATTATAATGTTAATAGCCATTGCATCTGTTCATAAACTGTTTATTCATCAAATGGATGTAAAAACTGTATTTCTGAATGGAGATTTACAGGAAGAGATCTATATGGAACAACCTGAAGGGTTTATTGTTCCATATCAAGAACACAAGGTATGCAAATTAATTAAATCTCTCTATGGGCTGAAACAAGCGTCAAAGCAATGGCATGATAAATTTGACAAGGTAATTCTATCATATGGTTTTGCTATTAATGATTCTGATAAATGTGTATATAGCAAAACTTTTGGTAGCTCTTGTGTAATATTATGCCTGTATGTTGATGACATTCTTATTTTTGGTACTGACATGGATATATTTATGATATCAAATCATTTCTGTCTCAAAATTTGATATGAAAGATTTAGGACCTGCTGATGTAATTTTAGGACTTAAATTAAGTCGCACTTCTGAGGGAATTGGTATCTCCCAATCTCACTATATAGAAAAGGTTCTAAAAAGATTTAACTATTTTGATTCTAAACCTGTGAGTACTCCATATGATGCAAGTATCAGGTTGAAGAAGAATAAAGGAGACAGTGTGGCTCAGTTGAAGTATTCTCAGCAAATCGGATGCCTGAACTATATTGCTAATCATACCAGACCTGATATTTCCTACGCAGTAGGAAAGCTTAGTCGGTATACTAGCAATCCGAATAGTTCATATTTGACTGCCTTGGAACGGGTAATGAGATACCTAAAGGGCACGATATCCCATGGATTATTCTATGGAGGATACCCATCTGTATTAGAAGGGTATACTGATGCGAACTGGATCTCCGATACAGATGAGACCAAAGCCACAAGTGGATATGTATTCACATTGGGTGGAGCTGCTGTTGCGTGGAACTCTACCAGGCAGACCTGTATTTCTAGATCTACTATGGAGGCAGAATTTATAGCTCTTGACCTCACCAGTGAGGAAGCTGACTGGCTTAGGAATCTGGTAACAGATATTCCTCTGTGGAGCAAACCAGTTCATGCTATCCCTGTACACTGTGACAGCCAAGCTGCAATAGCAAAGGCTCAAAGGACAAGTTATAATGGAAAATCCAGACATATACGTCTGAGGTACAATCGGGTGAAGCAATTGCGATCCAGTGGAGTAATTGCAATTGACTTTGTCAGATCAAAGAACAATCTAGCAGATCCTCTAACTAAAGGGCTCTCAAGGAGACTTGTGTTGGAGACGGCAAGAGGAATGGGGTTAAAGCCCATAGATTGAGTCACCTCAAAGGCAACCCAACCTTTGATTGGAAGCACCAAGAAAAGGTTTAATGGGTAACAACAAAATTGATGTGTGACTGGAAACACTATATGATAGTAATTGTAAAGAACCATTCCTCTAATGTATAGTGTTGATCTGCAATAAATAAAAGGGTGATTGTAAAATCTCAATGAATCTGTGGCTTGTAAAGCAGGGTATATAAATTGCAGAATACCTAGAAAGATTCACCTATTTAAGAGTGAAAGTGGGGCCGCTTTCTATGGGAACTCGGGCTGTTCTCTAGAGCTCTTAAGAAAACGAGATAGCACATGGCCAAAATGTGCACAACTGTTGATACGATCAAATGACTACAATGTGTTTGTGTGTATGTTGAGTCTGTACAAGTAAGATCCTAAGTTCAAGACTTAAGTCACTTTGGGTCTGTATAGATGAGATGTATAACACTAAGGGGAGGTTCAAGTCCGGAAGACACCTTCCCCTGATACACAGTGTGATTGCCCATATCTTGTTTTCCTTCCTATATGTCCTATCGTGCTATACCTTCCTTTCTTCTTTTGTTGAATCATGTGGGGGATTGTTAGATTTATTGTTAGATTTATCTAAACTATATGATTCAACAAAGCACTCCTTTCTTTTAGTCCCACATGGGAAAGGAGAAGTCATTCTCCTTTCCATATATTGCTTTACCCCTCTTAGTGGGTAAGTGGGCTTTATAGGGGATGGGCTTGATCTCATCCAACCCGCGAGCGGGTGCGCGATTTAATGCGCGTTTTTACGCGTTTATTATTCGCGCACTTAGCGCTTGCGCGCCGCGGAACGGGCACGGGTACAAAGGTAATTTCAAAACTTATTTTATTTTATTTTTTTATTTCCGTTGATTTGGTATGGTGGTTGCTGGTCTTCCGCGGAACTGTTCTCACGTAATCCCGTTACTGAAAAAGTGGGAAAGGTTACGTGAGAGGTATATCCAGGACACGATCCTGAGATCTGAAAAAACAGAATCAGTTTTTCTTTTCTCTCTCTCTCTCTCGCTCTCTGTTCGGACGGAAGAACAATCTCACAGAGACGAAAAAGAAAAGAAAAACTTCAGAACCAAAATTCCTCCTAAACTCCTCCGTCCAATTTCTATTTGTCGAACAAGGTTGTGATCGTTCGTGGGATTCGCCACCGGGTGCACGGTGAAGTGAATCGAAGGATTCGTTGTATCTCGGGGATAGATCGCCAGAAACCCACTGCACTGTTCGTGGGGCGAAATTCTATTCTAAGGACAGCGTGTAACGTGCCTCGAATCCTATACTATTTCTTGTTTTAATTTTACATCTTGCTATTTGCATTATTTAGGAATTTAACCAACAGATCCAAGCAAATACAACTCGCAATCTATGATATGTTATTACAATATCATAGATTAAGGTTTGTAGAATTATGGAAATTGAAAGAGAGATCATAAAGTGTCCTACCGGAAATTTTTCTTTGATTAAATTTAGGACTTTTTCCCTGTTGTTTTTTCGATGTTAATTAGTTCAGTTTACAAAGTAGCAGCAACATAATGATGAGCATAAATTTTTAGCCAAAACAAGCAGGAGGTACATATTTAGTACTCCACTGGCAGCAACAGCAAAGATTGAACACTCGAAAGTCTTCTTGAGTTCTTGATCACAAACATACACAACTGAATACTAGCTAGTTGTACTGGTCAGGCCACAAGAAAGCCCCAATAGCGAAAGCCCTCTTCTCCTCAAGAGTGCCATCGCAAGCCAAGCCATACTCCCTCAACAGCGCGTCCACCTTCCACTCCTCCATCCTCTCGTACTCCCCCTTCGTGTAGCGTGGGTAGTGCAGTGGCATCTGGAACCCCGTGCACGTGCGCCCGTCCCCCTCCTTCGTCGGTTTGTTCTTCGGAAACAGACGTCGATCTCGCCTGTCGACGTGCTCGTCGACTACAACCGCCTGAGTGCCGAAGGCCGGAAAAAGCCAGGCCATCAAAGCCATACTAGCTAACTAGCTCTCCTCTCTTGGATGTGTAGTACTCTTTAGAGTCTATATATAATGGTTGGTTCTCTCTTTGAAGGGGAAGGAGGGTTGGTGGGATATATACAGGTGGCCAAAGGCATGAACCAACAAGAACTACAGCGCGGTTTCACACAATGCACCTGCCTTTCTTCGCATTAGGTTTACCAGTGAAGGAACATGCATATATGCTGCACTACTATTACTGGGCATACATCAGTTAGTTATCAGTCACTTTACTAGTGAGTAAATGTACGTGTATCTAGTGGGCAAGTTCATGGTTTCTGAGTTGGCCTTACTCAACCGTAAGCTTCCATTGTTGAAGGAAAGGTAGATGTCCACTTTCGTAGATTGTTTTTTCTAGGCTCCTATCTAAGGCTGCCATTTCTGTATATTTTGTAAAGGTTTGGGTGAGCTCAATTGGGAATTTAAAAGAGAGTGTCAATCTCAAATTCAAATTCAAATTTATATATATATATATATATATATATATATATATATATATATAAAGAGATATGAGTCATAGTTAGGCTCATATTCCTACATAAACCAATGTACATGTGGACCAATAGAAATATAGTGTACTAGTGCACATGGATGCACATGGGATGTATAAATTCATTCTTATCAAATATATATATATATATATATATATATATATATATATATATATATATATATATATATATATATAAAAAGAGATTATTGGTCCACATGTGCATGATTTATGTAGAAATATGAACATTATGGCTCATATTTATATATATTTATATACATATGGGTAAACGAGATATGAGCCATAGTGTTCATATTTCTACATAAATCATGCACATGTGGACCAATAATCTCTTTATATATATATATATATATATATATATATATATATATATATATATATATATATATATATATATTATGTAGAAATATGAACATTATGGCTCATATTTATATATATTTATATACATATGGATAAACGAGATATGAGCCATAGTGTTCATATTTCTACATAAATCATGCACATGTGGACCAATAATCTCTTTATATATATATATATATATATATATATATATATATATATATATATATATATATATATATATATAGGGCAAACAGGATATTAGCCATAGGTTCATATTTCTATATGAGCAATGCACATGTGAACCAATATGAATAGACTCTTACATCCCATATGCATCCATGTGCACTCTTACCATATATATATATTAACTTAATAATTGAAACAATACTCTTTGATCATGTTTCCTTTGCTCTTTTTTCTTCTTCTCTCAGTGGTATGAATAAGTGTAGAATAAATGGCTCTCAATAGCCAATTGAATATATCAACTTGGCTTACAACGCATATGTTTCACTCTTACTCACAAAGAATTTTATTTTTTCATACATTATACATGTCCTCTGTATACAAGAAATCATTTACATATAATGGATAGAGATTATTTAATTGAAATATGATTATGATCTACTTTAGTATTGTTTAGGATTTAGTTCAACTAAAAAAATATTTAAATATTCAATAAAAGTAAATAATATCTCAAATTTTTATTATATTAATTGAATAAGATATTTGCTATAGGTAATGATTGATATGAATATTTTTAGGAATCCTATATTTGTATATACCTATCTTTAAGGATTTAGATCAGAGAGAATTATGTTTTGCATTTAGATTTAGCATCTTTAAATAATAATTTAAATATATTTAATTGGTTGATTTACTATATGTCTAACTTATTATTATTATTATTATTATCATCATCATCAAATAAATAAATATATTCTATTTTATTTTTTCTATTACTTAATTATAAAAATTTATCAATATAATTTATATTTCTTCATTGATTAATTTAGTAACTTTTTTTATTGTAAGCAAATTATTTATGTATTCAAACAACTTATTTACTTAATATTTTTTAATATTTCTATTCTCATTTATTTTAGAAAAAATACTAAAATTTAATTACGGTACAGGGGTTTACACACGATTTAAGGATACCCTATATTGCATACATGGGGTAACCCATATATTAATCTAGCAAGCAGTATGAATTGTTTGGCCTATTTATTATATCGACTTGATTGTGTACCTTATCAGCTAACCATAATCTTGAGTTGTACTATCACGGTATAGTACTATACCTCTTGTTCTTGTTTGACGTAGTGGTGGATTACTGCCTCGATGCAGTACAAGTTCATAATATGGCATTTAACAAGTGATTCTGAAGAGTCAAAAAAAGAAAAACAAAATTCAAAAATTCCTTCAAAACAAACAGGTTCCTCAGGGATAGGGCCGGTCTTGGCCCAGAGCATCCAGGACGACCTCCCTAGGCCCATGGACCAGGAGGATCCAAAAAAATCAGTTTAAAATATATATATATATATATATATATATATATATATATATATATATATATAGTGGGAGCTCAATTGGGAATTTAAAAGAGAGTGTCAATCTCAAATTCAAATTCAAATTTAATATATATATATATATATATATATATATATATATATATATGGTAAACAGGATATAAGTCATAGGCTCATATTCCTATATGAGCAATGTACATGTGGACCAATATGAATAGACTCTTACATCCCATATGCACTCTTGCCATATATATATATATATATATATATATATATATATATATATATATATGGCCACCACTAAAAATGTATCATGACCTGCACCCGGTGTAAGGGTACAAGTCGGAAATAACGCCCAGCCTACGCCACAGAAGGCGGTAGAACGCTGTCTGGATAATCTATCTAACAATATAATGAACCACCAACAATGATAATATACTCAATCACAGAACTAAGATAGAAATGAGCACAAATCAGATAAAGAATAGAATAGTCACAATACGACTCATGAGTCTAAAATAATACATCAATGAGTCTGAAAGAAATAACAAAATAAGCTGGAGACAAATCCAGTACAAAGAATACTAAGAAGCTACTACTCCTGGGTCAATTGTCTTAGTTGAGATAAGTCCCTCCTGAGCCAGGGTCTCAGACTCTAAACCCACAACATCATGAGGTCCATAATAGGTAGGGTACCACTCCTTAGTGTCATCTGAAAAAATATATCCAGTCAGGAAAGGAGCAGAGTACATCTCTAACAGCAGTTCTAATCAATGATAAAAACTATGTAACAGTAAATAGATGTGAATATACAAGATGCACAATAGATAAAAGAGATATATATACAATAAGAAAATACTGAAAATAATACAATAATAAGCAATATGTCAAAGAGCAAGAATATTAATGTCTAAGTGTGTGAGTACTAGCTTTAACATGTGATCGGCTTGGGAACTTAATACAAGATTTATGGCCTGGATAATCATACGTGCGGTGTATGATTAACACTATTCAAGATACAAGATGGGTATGATCACATATCTACACTACATACTCTCCACCCCCGACTGGTATAATAGATCCAACCATGGTACGCTATGGCACAGGATTCCCCAAGAAGATAGCTAGTCTTTCCGAGAATTACTGTATGTACATGTACAAGATAATCAATGAAACAAGGCTTGCACAAGATACACCAAATACCAAGGAATAACATCTTATGACGAGATCCAGATATACCAATCCGTGTAACCATCGTGTCAAGAAAATATGGATATCTACACTAGATACAATGAACATAGAGGATATCATAAATGAGAAACTATCAGAGAATGTACTCGCCTGAAGTCCAATGAATAGTCTCACCGATGTCTGACACGGTGCCTCAAAGACCTAGATATGGAATACAACATCAATACAAGGTTCTGGGAAGAAAATAAGTTAAACTAGTCAACTTCTTGGTCAATAAGTCAATTCTAAGTCAAAAGTCAACTACGGTCAACTATAGTCAAGTATGGTCAACTATAGTCAACTATGGTCATCTATGGTCAACTATCTATTTCTAGGTTGCACAAGTCTAACACAAAATATTGGGTTCAAGATACTAAAGTCTAAGCCAAAAAATCACATCTTAAATGTTAGGATACCGTATCTCCGGATCCGTAAATTTTAAGGTAGAACATCACTATATATATATATCAAACAATTATTTATAATAATATAGAGTCACAATTACAACATTAATTAGGTACCGTGGTTTTAAACCAACTTGGTATCACAATATTAAATCAAATTTTGGTACTCAAACTCAATACCTTGGTATCCCCAATTACCTTGGTTCCTCAAGGTAATTCCCAATACCTTGTTATATTAACTACCCGTAATATATATAATACATATATACTACACTAATATATGATACATACACAATAATAAATTAGCAATTTAGGAGATACAACCATATATATATATATATATATATATATATATATATATATACTCCTAAATATATAAAAATGCCTAACTGTCACTAAAAACCATTCTGCTGTCACTGAAAGCTGTTGATATATAACTATACTATTGTTTTAGTGACAGTTTTCTGCACTGTCGCTAAAAACTGTCACTGAAACCCGGATACGCTACTGATACGCTGCTGTTTCAGCGACAGTTTTCCTGAACTGTCGCTGGCTGCTGTCGTTGTTCCCTGCTGCTGCTGCCCTTCAGTGACAATGTTGTTGCTGCTGTCGCTGATTAGCTGTTGCTGCTGCTGCTGTGCTGTTTTGCTGCTGCTATCGCCTATTGGCTGCTGCCGTGGCTGATTAGCTGCTCCTGCTGTCACTAATAGTATATATATATATATATATATATATATATATATATATATATATATATATATATATATATATATATATATAACTAACACACACACACACACACACACACACACATATATATATATATATATATATATATATATACACCCTCAAAGTATATATATACATCTATAAACATAATAACTACTAATAACTATACATACACCCCTTCCTAGTGTTATGTACATAAATACTATATAGCAACAACACACACACATAAATATATTGATAATTATACATATATGCATATATATATAGTCATATAGCAACTATATATAATATAATTATTCAATTAAATATACATATATATATATATATATATATATATATATATATATATATATATATATATATATATATATATACAAGCTACAATATGTATATACTACACAATATCACCTATAATCAACATAGAATCATATATATGTATTGTTACAACCATATAGAATATATGTACCTAACAAACACATATAATAATAATAACATACATATATATATTGTAACAACATATATACATATTTACACATAACACATATACTATAACATATGTATTTATACATGTAGAAGAATGGCTACATAATATATATACTCTTAGTACATACATAATACATAGATATAGGATACAAGAAGTACAATTATATATACTATAATATATATATAATATCTATATTTATATATATATATATATATATGCACAAATACAATCTTCATGAATTAAGAGCACAAGAATTAGATCTACATATAATTACACAACATATGGAGAGTATCACACTGTATCCCACTAGATCTAGGATACGCATGTGACACGAGTCCACCACACATCCAATTGTACCCCGAAGGACACAAATAAGTCACATATATTATTTATGAACAATACGAAGAGTCAAATATAGATCTACGTGTCCGTGTCAAAATGTGACATGTACAAAGTCCCGTGTCGGAGGGAGAAATCCCCAAATCAACACGTATCACAAAATTATTGGGATACGACCTATACGTACCCAATTGTGGACACGACACTAGCTCCAAACACACAAACACATGCCAAATTGATCTATAGGATCAATTGACACATACAACAATTATCAATCTCGAAATTTCTCCAAAATTGACACAAAAAATACCATAACTTTCTCAATAGGCCTCCTATGAACACAAAACCAAATCCTATGGGTAGCCTATGCATATGGGTTGATTTTTCATGATTAAATCTCAGATTTAGAACCTAATTTAAGGGGGAAAAAACTGAATTGTACCTATTGGGAGATGGTTTCCAATGAAACCTCCAATTGAGATAAAATTGTCTCTAACTTGTAGATCATTGCTTCTCTTTGTAGATCCTTTCTTCCTCCTTCTAGATTCTTACTTCTAAAGTCTCTAATGGTGATTTGGGAAGGAATTGAAATAAAATTTGGTAGAAAAATGTAATGGGAATGAAGAAATTTGGTTGAGGAAAATTCTAGATCTAGTTTTGGAATGAAAAGATGAGAGAGAATTTCCCCCCTTTATAAATAGGCCGGCCCCTATTTCCCTTCCCTCAAGCTACTATAAAATGTTCATTATACCCCTTGGGGTCTCTCATGAAGAAATAATTAAGGAAGGAAGCTTCTAGTCTAATGATTTAATTAATTTAATCCATCTCCTTAACAATGGACTTTCTAAATGGGCTAAATTCTACCAATTAATTCATGTTGGTACATGGGTCTAAACTAAACTAGTTAGGTCCACTAACACAAGTCTAAATTAAATAACTAACATCTAACAATAATTAAATAATACAACAAATAATTATTTATCATGCACAATATTTAATTAAATATAAAATTACTAAAATACCCTTTCCTAAAAAATATGGTAGTGACAAGTATATATATATATATATATATATATATATATATATATATATATATATTACCATAATAATTGAAACAATACTCTTTGATAATGTTTCCTTTGCTCTTTTTTCTTCTTCTTTCAGTGGTATGAATTAGTGTAGAATAAATGGCTCTCAATAGCCAACTGAATATATCAACTTGGCTTACAACGCATATGTTTCACTCGTACTCACAAAAGATTTTATATTTCCATACATTATATATGTCCTCTATATACAAGAAATCATTTACATATAATGGATAGATATTATTTAATTGTGATATGATTATGATATACTTTAGTATTGTTTAGGATTTTGTTCAACTAAGAAAATATTTAAATATTCAATAAAAGTAAATGATATCTCAAATTTTTATTATATGATTTGAATAAGATATTTGCTATAGGTAATGATTGATATGAATATTTTTAGGAATCCTATATTTGTAGATACCTATCTTTAAGGATTTAGATCAGCGAGAATTATGTTTTGCATTTATAGGTTTAACATCTTTAAATAATAATTTAAATATATTTAATTGGTTGATTCACTATATGTCTAACTTCTTAGTTTATTTTTTCTATTACTTAATTAAAATATTTTTATCAATATAATTTATATTTCTTCATTGATTAATTTAGTAACTTTTTTTATTGTAAGAAAATTATTTATTTATTCAAACAACTTATTTACTTAATATTTTTTAATATTTCTATTGTCATTTAATTTAGAAAAATTACTAAAATTTAATTGCAGTACATGGGGTTTACACACGATTTGAGGATGCCCTATATTGCATCCATGGGGTAACCCATATATTAATCTAGCAAGCAGTAGGAATTGTTTGGCCTATCTATTATATCGACTTGATTGTGTACCTTATCAACTGAACGTAGTATTGAGTTGTACTGCCACGGTATAGTGCTATATCTCTTGTTCTTGTTTGACGTAGTGCTGGATTACTGCCTCGATGGAGTACAAGTTCATGTTATGGCATTTAACAAGTGATTCTGAAGACTCGGAAAAAGACAAACAAAATACAAAGATTCCTTCAAAACAAACAGGTTCCCCAGGGACAGGGCTGGCCTTGGTCCAGGACAGCTAGGACAACCGTCCTAGGCTCATGGACCAGGAAGATCCAAAAAAATCAGTTTAAAAATAAATATATAAATAATTTTGTATCTAAAATAGAACTAATATGTATTATAGGCCTCTATTAACACAAAAATATTATGATGTAGTGGTTGTTGTGTTTTATTTGCATACAAAAGTTTTTTAGTTCAAATTTTGGTGGATTTTTTTTTTTTTTTTTTACATTATGTATGAAATTTCCATTTTAAAAATTTGTTTAGTTCCCATGAACTGAGAACCGGTCTTGCTGAGGGAAAGAGAAAAAGATGGGAAGCAATTCTAAGAAGAAGGGCTCTTCAGTAACAAGTGCAAAGAGCCAAACAAAGACACCATCGACTGGAAAGAGTCCGATTGAGACAATATCAGTTCGAAATAACTCAATAAAGACACCTACTTCTTCTCGTTCTTCTAAATCTGAAGAAATCAATGCTGTAGGTGAAAAAGTTTTCTCAGACAGAGAGAGAGAGAGAGAGAGAGAGAGAGAGAGAGGATGATTATTTCAGTTTCAAAGTTTGGATATAAAAGTGAAATCTAGTGGTATGATTCTGATTACGGATTTTTTTTGTCTAAAGGAACGAAATTTTGACAAATTGCGACTGAAAAAAAATGTTTAAAAAAATTGCAAACGTGGGGACATCTCACCAACTTAGTTGGCGGAGTCAAACGAAAGAGGAGGACTCGCCAACTCAGTTGGCGAGCATTGAGCAAGGGTCGTTGGGGGCAGCGCTCGCCAACTCAGTTGGCGGACTAGGGACGTTGGGGGTAGCGCTCGCCAATTAATTTGACGGAGAGGGGAGAATCAATACTGCTGACCCGAGAACCACCTTCCTCTGCCCCCTCGAAGACCATCCCTTCCACCTCGAAGACCTCTCCCTCTTGAAGACTCCTCTCCCTCGAAGATCCCCCTCCTATCCCTCTATAAATCAGCTCACCACAATACTTTTATTTTCTCACAACACTCTCCTCTCTTCTTTGTATACAACATTTATATTCACTTTCCTTCAAGCAGCAAGATCAACTCAAAAAAAAGAACCCAAAAATCTAATGTAAGTAAAATTATTATATTTTAGTCGTAAATGAAAATAGTTAGTTTTTTAAATCGTCGACAGACTTATTATTATTTAGTCGTAAATGATCATAGTTAGTTTTTTTGTAGATGGCTAACAAAAATGACGATCGTATTCCTGGTGGACCGACGGCCGACCTTATTATTAAGCAACGTGAAGACCACATATCTAGTCGGATATTTGCTGGAGAGATAATTTTTTAAATTATAAGTTTGCAAGTTAAGTAATTTGCACATAAAATATAATGCATATATTTTTTATAGTTATATGATCATGATCTTGGTTTACGAACCCGGATCCATGTACATTAGTGGACTGAAATAAACTATTGTACGTGGGAGCTAAATTCTGTCCAAAAGGCTTTGGTGGAATCCTTTGGATTCCACTATATAGATCGGGTTAGATATTTAATCCACGATCTTCATCTAGTTGTAAGTCTTGCGGAATATTGGTGGCCTGAACGCAACACTTTTCAACTCTCATTCGGCGAGATGACGATCTGTAAACCCCCTGAATTTTCAAAATTTTAAAAACTGGATTTTTCACAATTTTCTGAAATTTTCTGGAATTTTTCTGTAATTTAAAAACAGGGTTTTAATTTTTAAATGATTTTTAATTGATATTAAACAATATTAAAATATTATGAAAATAATATTTTTGGATGTAAAATGAAAAACTGGACTTAGGACAATTTTTCTGGAATTTATCGAACCCCGGACCTATTTTTAAATACATAAAAACTATTTTCTAATTAAATTATTATTATTATTATTATTATTATTATTATTATTATTGTTTTAGCTTAGGCCCGGCCCAGTGGGCCAAAGCCCAGCCCAGCCTGCCATGTTATCGGGTCGGGCGGGTCCGCCCAACCCGAACCTGCACCCGACCCGACCCGCGAAGCCCATCCCCTCCCCCACGCCTGAGCCCGCGGTTTCCGCCGCGTTCTCCGGCCACGTCGCCGGAGAACCGCCCGCGCCATGCTCCACGACCCCACGACCTCCCCTCGGCGCCGCCTAAACCGGCCACGACCGCCCCAGCCTCCCCTATTTAAAGTCCCCCTCCTTCTTCCTCCTCCAAGCCGTGCCCTAACTCCGCCGAAACCCTAACCTACTCCGGCCATCCCCCTCCCCTAGCCCCGCTGCCTTCCGCCAAGAGCCGACCCGGCCATCCCCTCTCAGACCCGATGCCTCCCAGCCTTCTCCCCTCCCCACCTCGACAGCAGCAGCCCCCGGCTGTTTTTCCCCTCCTCCGCCCGGAGCCGAGAGCCGCCGGAGCCCCTCCAGCAAACCCAGCCCTCCGCCGCGCCGCCGTGGTCAGCCCAGCTCCGGCCAAGCCCGGCCCTGAGCCGCCTCTGCTGTGTCCACCAACAGTAGACACGGACACAGACCCGGACACAGTGAACCCTAGCCCTAGCAGTGGACACGTGTCCAGGATACGAGTCGGACACGGCAAACCCCGTTTCGAGGAGCCTCGTTCAGGTACCCGTAACTTTTTGCTCGTAGCTCAGAATTCGATTCCGTAAATTTCTACGCGAAGCCTGTATGACCCTCTCGGTGCCCGGACAAACCGCTCGGGGCATCGCGTCCTGTGGTGATCGCACACCGCGATCCAAAAACAGGAAAAAACCAGACCATGTTTCACCCCGGAACCGAGTACGCCCCGCCAAACGGGACGACTGGGTCGCGCACGGTCTTCACAGATACGTGCGCCTTGCCGATACGGATGTGTGGGATTTCGCGGAAGCTGATTCGGGTGTGCGTGCACACCGGAATCAACGCGTATCCGCGGACATCGCCCCGTATCCGTCTTTTCTGTAATTTGACCTAACTTTGTGTACACAAGTCGGATCGAGACGAAACTTGCGCCATCGGACTCGTAGCAATACGCTGGTCCTGTGGGTCAAGTTTGGTTCGATTCTGAGAACGTTGACGAAATCGCGTGTCGTGGGCCCCACAAGCCCCGGTCGACGGGCGATTTTGTGATCGGCTCATCGGAATCCAATTCTGGAAGTTCCGTTGGGTTCGTATCATCGTTCCTGACCTGTTGACACTAAGTTTGATGAATTTGGAGACCGTTGACCCGGACACATTTTTCGGTGCAAAGCGGGCCCACCGGTGGACCCCGTTTTGGCCCGAACTGTCGTTTCTGCCCTTGTCTCCAAATTGGACCCAAGGACAGGCGTTTCTAGCTGATTGATATTTTCTGGATCTGATGGTGATGTTTGTTTCAGCAACCGGAGTACCGCCTACAAATCCAACCGAAGTCAGAACCGCAAACATAGCCGGAACCACAGGCAAGTGTACCTTGCCAAACGCTGCAGCTTGCTATATATTTTTCTTGGTTAATTTTGCATCAGTGAGAACATAGAGCTTGTAAATTCTTAGTAATTTCTGTTATAGTATTTTATTTGAATTCTGGTAGATCCATATGTAACTTGTTTTAACTGCTTAACCTAGGAAACGTGTGACGTGCTTAGTGTCCGATCATAGTCGGGTGCCAACCCCGTACGCGGTGTTGGGTACGTCATTAGAGATGGACAATCGATACCCTTATTCTCGTACTTGTCCTATCAAGTACACCAGAACCCAGGACACTTGAGACTATTTCATGAGACAGAGTCTTCCTGAGACATTCGAGGTGATTCTGTATAGGATGCATGTTTTATGACATAGACTTTACATTCTTAGACATTTGATTCATAGCTATCAGACTTGCTGCATTAGTTATAATCGTGCGTGACATGGACATGAGGCATCGTGGACATGAGACGTGGGATTACATTGGGTGGGGAGAGACACACAGACTACAGGCTGTTATTATATATAAAATATAGTATATAACATAGTGTAATTCATAGTTATTGCCGCTACCGGCTCCCCGACACAGAGCTTGTAGTGGCTTCAGCCTGAATTCTAGTGCTGCTCTCATATTGCATATCACTTAGCTGGTTACATAGCTACCCTCTTGTTTAGTTATCTGCTGCACTGTGTTTATTTTGGCTTGTATTTTCTGTACCTTGCTGTCCCCTGAGGACCTGGATCCGGATTATGTCCCCAGGTATAGCTGAAGAGAACTACCCAGAGGTGTACGGTACCGGAGCACTCCTTGGAGCAGAACAAGGAACAGAGGACGAAGTAGTGGCCGAAGATTTCTCCTGAGCACCGGCTTCAACAACACAGTATTTTCATTTCCAGCATTTCATTTCCTGTCTTTTCTCCTTAATTGTAACAGAATAATTCTCGGATTTGTTTTCCGAGACAACCTTATTTGTTATTGCATATTTATTTCCATTGCATTATTTCTGGCAATTAATCTGTGGTTATTCTGTGGATGAGATTAGAATATCTGAGACTTGTACTTAGTACTGCTAGACTACAGCTTAAGCATGCCCTGATGGATTCATTAAATTGGGTTGTCCATCAGTGCGTGCTGCTGGCCATTGTCACGCATCTCCAGTCCCTCGGCATTTTGGGACTGGGGCGTGACATGGTTTTTGTGGTGGCCCATGCAGGTCTACGACTAAATTGTTCGGTTTCAACTTAGGGACCGAACAGGCCTGCAATAAGATAGGATAAGTTTTTAGAATCTCATTCACTTGCTTGAATCGTTTTTGATATCTGTATCATACTCGAACTAATTTGAATTTGCATCTTGCCTTGATTCCTGTGCACCTCTTATTGGTTATTTTGGGTACAGGGAAATGGATCCACAAGAATGCAACGAGACTCCCGCCGGAACACCACAAGCTACAGATGTCACCTATGACGACGAAGTGACACCAGTCGGAGGAGTTCCCTCAACTCAACAAAGCCAGCAGGCAGGTCAACCTACCTCCCGATTCTGACGCGATGACATTCCACCTCCGCCGCAGTTCGTCCCACCAACGCCCGTGCTCCCACAAGGACAGCCAATTGACGGGCAGCAGATATTCCAAATGATCTACGCGATGATGCAAGCTCAGCAACAAGTCCAACACGAGGCTCAGCGTCGCGAAGCTAACTTCTGGAGGGACAGCATCGTAACTGTACTGGAGCAGGCCAACCTACCAGCTCGACGGCCATCTACAGGCTCTATCACTGACTTCCGCCAACTGAAGCCCCGCACTTTTTCTGGAAAAGAGGAGCCCACAGAAGTTCATGAGTGGCTCACCAACATAAGGCATCAACTTGAAGCAGCTGAGCTTCCACGGGAATGCTGGATGACTACCGTCCGAATGCAATTGACAGGCAACGCGCACCACTGGTGGTTGTCTGAGGAGACGCGACTCAGACCAGACCGAGTCACTTGGGAAGAGTTCTCCAGACTCTTCCAAGAGATGTACATTCCGGCTATCGCTCGATCAGAACTGTGGGACAAATTCAATCACCTCACCCAGGACTCTATGACGGTGGAAGAGTACAACGCAGAATTCATTCGTCTGAGCCCTTCGCCCCAACCCTGATCCCGACAGAGGAAGAGAAGGCCGAGAAATTCTTCGACGGACTGAACATTGAGCTGTAGAAACTAATTGGGTCCGTCGTACCAACATCATACTCGGACGTTCTCGCTGCAGCCCGACGCATGGAACGCGTCACCAGGAGAGAGTCTCGCCTCAAGCGGCCAATCACCTCAGCACCAGACAGATCATCACCGGGAGAATCTGCAAAGAGATCTCACACGAACCCGCTGTCACGCCCCGAGGCGTCCCCCGAGTCGTGACCGCCGTGCGGGCCTGGAGTTGCGCCCGCACAAGGCTTTTTAATGATTTGCATAGCAAGCACATATTCAGAGTACGCAGATAAATTGAAACACAGATTTGAAACATAGAAAAGTTCCCTTTATTGATAATGACATCTATTACAAACTCTTGAACGAGTTAGCTAATATGCCGAACGGCTTACAAAAGGGTTGACTCAAAATGAGATAGCAGTCCTGTACATTACATCCTTTTATAAACTCAAAATGTATAGACCTCCAGGCTGGAGGACGGCTTTGCCACGGAGCTGCATTTTGTGTATGAAGAGTTGCAGGCTCCGGACTTCAAAATGCTTCGAGGCGCGGTGAAGATGCGCTAACAGCTGGACTGGATCGGGAAGACGACTTCGGCTCCTCGCTCGGTTCGCCTTAGTGCGGAGAACCTGTTTCAACGAGGGTCAGCATATCGAAACATGCTGGTGAAGGCGAGCTAGCCTGACTATACCAATCAACACGTTGTTTAGTGAAGCATGCATATTTTTGTGGGTTTCTATCTTGCCTTAGTTCATTTACAGTTAAGCAGCATATTGAATTTACTGAAATGAATATGCCACCGTTAGGTGGATTTTACCTGCCCGTCTGAATGACCTGCACAATACTTACCATGCCTTCCCTGCCATGGAGACACAAGTTAGTATGCAACAGGTTTAAATATACACGATGCACACACGATGCATTGCAAGCCATATTCACACGATAAACACACGGGGCGTTGCAAGCATATACACACGAGGATCATTGGCTTGATGCCATATGGACTAGTCAAGGACATGAATAGCATGCAACGAGAAAACACGAGGAGCTCATAAAACACGATGCGTTGCACGTTATCCAGTCCGCACACGATTTGACTATAAACACGAAGTCTGCCCAGGTCGGATCGGTGCCGGTGCCCCAGCGACCGTCCGCAGAACTTATATCCTTGTGCACAAGTTGTCCATGATCGAACACACGATGTTTAGTTAAGTTATCATTTCACGCAGTTGAGGCAACACGAGTAATGCATGCTTTATTTTGCATAGCCTCTAGGAACAGTTATGCGTATGATAAATATTCCGAACGAACAAGCATGCAAGTAAGTAACCGTTCACGAAGTTTATTGACAAGCATATAACCAAGTCTATTTTCTTTCATCTTGGTTTCTTTTATTATTACTTGGTATCGTTTGATCGGGGCAAAGAATAGTTCAAGCTTTTAGGGTGTGAAGCTTGGAAGCAGGGCTAGCTAATCGGGTTGGTAGCCACTCACTTAGATTTTGGAAGGGAGAAGGAAGGAGGCGCTTCACGACTCCGTTCTTTGGAATGGAAAGTATTATATAGAGCAGGAGGAAGCTTCGTTCACCTGCATTACGAATAGCTCAATTAATACTTCTTCCTCTCTTTCCATTCTCGGAATAGAAGTGCAAGTCTATGAACGAAAACAATAAAAACTATCGAAACCGTTCAAGGAAAACGAGCAAATCCCAAAACCAACTCAAAGCACGAAAGCAACAAGCGACATCGAAAACCGAGGCAATAAAAGATAGCAGCGGAGAGGTCCCTCCTGACTCTGCCGCTAAGCCGATCCTTGGGGCGCGGTCCACTGAATATGGGAATCGATTCCGAAGAAACAAATCCATAACGAGGACGAGTTCTTAATTCAATCTATCCCGATCGAACGATACCGTCTTGTGTTTCTTAGCCGCGCTCTCCGCACCGGGAGAACGGGGCGCTACATCCTACCCAACCAATTGGAAGTTTCGTCCCGAAACTTAAGAACAATGCTTACCGTTAGGGGTTATTACGTTGCGGGCGATGAACAGGAAGATTCGGGCAGGAATTAATGGCATGGCCTAGATTGCCACAAGCGAGACATAACCCAAGTCTCTTACGACACTGACTGAAGGAGTGCCCACGTTTGTTGCAGTATTGGCATACTTGGTTGGGATTTGTTCTGTGCTGACCACCGTTGTTTCGGCGCTTTGCAGCAGTGTTTCCTCCATCGTTGCCTTGGCGTTTGTGATTGTAGGTATGCACAGCGCTGGTGGAAACGTGAGGATACTGTGGTTCAAGCGATAGGGCGTGATTCATGACTTCACGCATTGTTCCGTACTGATTATTGACTACGTGCGAATGGATGGCAGGGCGTAGTCCACCTTCAAACCTTCTAGCTCGACTCGCTGCATCAGGTAAATAGGCCCTAGCGAACTTCGAGAGTCGGTTGAACTCGGCGGAGTATTGCTTAACTGTCATACTGCCCTGCCTCAGCTGCACGAAGTCATTTTCCATTTTACGTTGTACTGGAGGCGGTATAAACTCCTCTTCGAACGCGGCATGAAAGGTCGTCCACGAGATCGCCTCCTCTCCGTGATCAAATTGGAGAGATCGTCGATGCACGTCCCACCAATCGTGTGCGTTGAGGCGGAGCTGCAGTTGCGCACAGGCGACGCGCTTATCTTCGGGGACCTCTAGCAGAGTGAAGTGGTCTTCGATCTCGGCTAGCCAATCTAGAGCTACCACTGGGTCCTCAGTCCCGTTGAACGGGGTGTTGCAAACTTTCTTGAAATGGCCCAAGTTGAAGGCAGTCACGTCCCTCGGCCTTGGGATTTGAGGCGTCTCCACTTCAAGCACGGGCTGTTCCACCGGAGTCGCTGCTGTTGCGGCGGAATGATTGGCAGCCAAAGTCTGAACAATTTGTTGCAGGGCATCGACCTGCTTCTGTTGGACTGAGAATCGGGTCTCTAGATTACTCTCGAGCCTGGCTTGGCGAGCATCGTCTCGTTGTCGTTGCGATTCTAACATTTGCATTACCCGCTCAAGCGGGTCGACTTGAGACATGCCTCTTTGGCTCCGAGAGCTTCCCGAATTACCTGAACTGCTCTCTTGTGTTTCGATCGGTGGTTGCGCTGCAGATTGCGCTGGATCCATTCCTTCAAAAGAAGGTAAATTACATTAGGATCATAATGTATTATGGACTTATTGCATGAACGTATCTCATTTTGGCCTAGCGAGTTCAAGAGTTCGCACAGGAATTTGATCGTTAAAGGAACTTTTCCAGCACGAAGTCTAAGGAACCTTGAATCTGTGCTCTGATACCACTATGTCACGCCCCGAGGCGTCCCCCGAGTCGTGACCGCCGTGCGGGCCTGGAGTTGCGCCCGCACAAGGCTTTTTAATGATTTGCATAGCAAGCACATATTCAGAGTACGCAGATAAATTGAAACACAGATTTGAAACATAGAAAAGTTCTCTTTATTGATAATGACATCTATTACAAACTCTTGAACGAGTTAGCTAATATGCCGAACGGCTTACAAAAGGGTTGACTCAAAATGAGATAGCAGTCCTGTACATTACATCCTTTTATAAACTCAAAATGTATAGACCTCCAGGCTGGAGGACGGCTTTGCCACGGAGCTGCATTTTGTGTATGAAGAGTTGCAGGCTCCGGACTTCAAAATGCTTCGAGGCACGGTGAAGATGCGCTAACAGCTGGACTGGATCGGGAAGACGACTTCGGCTCCTCGCTCGGTTCGCCTTAGTGCGGAGAACCTGTTTCAACGAGGGTCAGCATATCGAAACATGCTGATGAAGGCGAGCTAGCCTGACTATACCAATCAACACGTTGTTTAGTGAAGCATGCATATTTTTGTGGGTTTCTATCTTGCCTTAGTTCATTTACAGTTAAGCAGCATATTGAATTTACTGAAATGAACATGCCACCGTTAGGTGGATTTTACCTGCCCGTCTGAATGACCTGCACAATACTTACCATGCCTTCCCTGCCACGGAGACACAAGTTAGTATGCAACAGGTTTAAATATACACGATGCACACACGATGCATTGCAAGCCATATTCACACGATAAACACACGGGGCGTTGCAAGCATATACACACGAGGATCATTGGCTTGATGCCATATGGACTAGTCAAGGACATGAATAGCATGCAACGAGAAAACACGAGGAGCTCATAAAACACGATGCATTGCACGTTATCCAGTCCGCACACGATTTGACTATAAACACGAAGTCTGCCCAGGTCGGATCGGTGTCGGTGCCCCAGCGACCGTCCGCAGAACTTATATCCTTGTGCACAAGTTGTCCATGATCGAACACACGATGTTTAGTTAAGTTATCATTTCACGCAGTTGAGGCAACACGAGTAATGCATGCTTTATTTTGCATAGCCTCTAGGAACAGTTATGCGTATGATAAATATTCCGAACGAACAAGCATGCAAGTAAGTAACCGTTCACGAAGTTTATTGACAAGCATATAACCAAGTCTATTTTCTTTCATCTTGGTTTCTTTTATTATTACTTGGTATCGTTTGATCGGGGCAAAGAATAGTTCAAGCTTTTAGGGTGTGAAGCTTGGAAGCAGGGCTAGCTAATCGGGTTGGTAGCCACTCACTTAGATTTTGGAAGGGAGAAGGAAGGAGGCGCTTCACGACTCCGTTCTTTGGAATGGAAAGTATTATATAGAGCAGGAGGAAGCTTCGTTCACCTGCATTACGAATAGCTCAATTAATACTTCTTCCTCTCTTTCCATTCTCGGAATAGAAGTGCAAGTCTATGAACGAAAACAATGAAAACTATCGAAACCGTTCAAGGAAAACGAGCAAATCCCAAAACCAACTCAAAGCACGAAAGCAACAAGCGACATCGAAAACCGAGGCAATAAAAGATAGCAGCGGAGAGGTCCCTCCTGACTCTGCCGCTAAGCCGATCCTTGGGGTGCGGTCCACTGAATATGGGAATCGATTCCGAAAAAACAAATCCATAACGAGGACGAGTTCTTAATTCAATCTATCCCGATCGAACGATACCGTCTTGTGTTTCTTAGCCGCGCTCTCCGCACCGGGAGAACGGGGCGCTACACCCGCCACCCAGGGCAGCTTTACAGACCCTTCCTACCTGTCACTACTGCGGCAAGATAGGCCATGTCGAGCAGAACTGCAGACGCAAGTTAGGATTGTGCCTGATTTGCGGCACCAATCAACACATAGCCAAGGACTGTCCTCAGCATCGAGATGGAGCACCAAGGGCAACCCAACCTGCTTTACCGGCACCTAGGTCCCCTCTGGCTCCTCAAGCAGCACTCTTCCAGCAAGCCCAGCAGCAGCAGAGGAATCTACCACAAGGACGAGGGCATGCTTATGCGATGACTGTGCAGGAAGCCGATGCGAGTAAGTGATTCGTAGTTATCCGTTCTAGTCTTGTTCTAGCTCATGCCTATTGGTTCGTGACCTCAGCCCCAACCTAGTAATTTGCAACTTGTTAATAACAACCTGGTATTCATAAAAGTTATAGTTTTAACTAGATTTTCCTGGAAAGTGTAAACTTTTAATTTTTAGGGAAACGGTACTTCCCTAAGTATCTTGTGATGTATTTTCAAACGATGCTTGCGACCGCGTCATCTCTGTTGACCGATTATTCTTTGATTGCGAGGACGCAATCCTCTTAAGGGGGTAGATTGTAAACCCCCTGAATTTTCAAAATTTTAAAAACTGGATTTTTCACAATTTTCTGGAATTTTCTGGGAATTTTCTGTAATTTAAAAACAGGGTTTTAATTTTTAAATGATTTTTAATTGATATTAAATAATATTAAAATATTATGAAAATAATATTTTTGGATGTAAAATGAAAAACTGGACTTAGGGCAATTTTTCTGGAATTTATCGGACCCCGGACCTATTTTTAAATACCTAAAAACTATTTTCTAATTAAATTATTATTATTATTATTATTATTATTATTATTATTATTGTTTTAGCTTAGGCCCGGCCCAGTGGGCCGAAGCCCAGCCCAGCCCGCCATGTTATCGGGTCGGGCGGGTCCGCCCAACCCGAACCTGCACCCGACCCGACCCGCGAAGCCCATCCCCTCCCCCACGCCTGAGCCCGCGGTTTCCGCCGCGTTCTCCGGCCACGTCGCTGGAGAACCGCCCGCGCCATGCTCCACGACCCCATGACCTCCCCTCGGCGCCGCCTAAACCGGCCACGACCGCCCCAGCCTCCCCTATTTAAAGTCCCCCTCCTTCTTCCTCCTCCAAGCCGTGCCCTAACTCCGCCGAAACCCTAACCTACTCCGGCCATCCCCCTCCCCTAGCCCCGCTGCCTTCCGCCAAGAGCCGCCTCGGCCATCCCCTCTCAGACCCGACGCCTCCCAGCCTTCTCCCCTCCCCACCTCGACAGCAGCAGCCCCCGGCTGTTTTTCCCCTCCTCCGCCCGGAGCCGAGAGCCGCCGGAGCCCCTCCAGCAAACCCAGCCCTCCGCCTCGCCGCCGTGGTCAGCCCAGCTCCGGCCAAGCCCGGCCCTGAGCCGCCTCTGCTGTGTCCACCAACAGTAGACACGGACACAGACCCGGACACAGTGAACCCTAGCCCTAGCAGTGGACACGTGTCCAGGATACGAGTCGGACACGGCAAACCCCGTTTCGAGGAGCCTCGTTCAGGTAGCCGTAACTTTTTGCTCGTAGCTCGGAATTCGATTCCGTAAATTTCTACGCGAAGCCTGTATGACCCTCTCGGTGCCCGGACAAACCGCTCGGGGCATCGCGTCCTGTGGTGATCGCACACCGCGATCCAAAAACAGGAAAAAACCAGACCCTGTTTTACCCCGGAACCGAGTACGCCCCGCCAAACGGGACAACTTGGTCGTGCACGGTCTTCACAGATACGTGCGCCTCGTCGATACGGACGTGTGGGATTTCGCGGAAGCTGATTCGGGTGTGCGTGCACACCGAAATCAACGCGTATCCGCGGACATCGCCCCGTATCCGTCTTTTCTGCAATTCGACCTAACTTTGTGTACACACGTCGGATCGAGATGAAACTTATGCCATCGGACTCCTAGCAATACGCTGGTCCTGTGGGTCAAGTTTGGTTCGATTCTGAGAACGTTGACAAAATCGCGTGTCGTGGGCCCCACAGGCCCCGCTCGACGGGCGATTTTGTGATCGGCTCATCGGAATCCAATTCTGAAAGTTCCGTTGGGTTCGTATCATCGTTCCTGACCTGTTGACACTAAGTTTGGTGAATTTGGAGACCGTTGATCCGGACGCATTTTTCGGTGCAAAGCGGGTCCACCGGTGGACCCCGTTTTGGCCCGAAACTGTCGTTTCTGCCCTTGTCTCCAAATTGGACCCAAGGATAGGCGTTTCTAGCTGATTGATATTTTCTGGATCTGATGGTGATATTTGTTTCAGCAACCGGAGTACCGCCTGCAAATCCAACCGAAGTCAGAACCGCAAACATAGCCGGAACCACAGGCAAGTGTACCTTGCCAAACGCTGCAGCTTGCTATATATTTTTCTTGGTTAATTTTGCATCAGTGAGAACATAGAGCTTGTAAATTCTCAGTAATTTCTGTTATAGTATTTTATTTGAATTCTGGTAGATCCATATGTAACTTGTTTTAACTGCTTAACCTAGGAAACGTGTGACGTGCTTAGTGTCCGATCATAGTCGGGTGCCAACCCCGTACGCGGTGTTGGGTACGTCATTAGAGATGGACAATCGATACCCTTATTCTCGTACTTGTCCTATCAAGTACACAAGAACCCAGGACACTTGACACTATTTCATGAGACAGAGTCTTCCTGAGACATTCGAGGTGATTCTGTATAGGATGCATGTTTTATGACATAGACTTTACATTCTTAGACATTTGATTCATAGCTATCAGACTTGCTGCATTAGTTATAATCGTGCGTGACATGGACATGAGGCATCGTGGACATGAGACGTGGGATTATATTGGGTGGGGAGAGACACACAGACTACAGGCTGTTATTATATATAAAACATAGTATATAACATAGTATAATTCATAGTTATTGCCGCTACCGGCTCCCCGACACAGAGCTTGTAGTGGCTTCAGCCTGAATTCTAGTGCTGCTCTCATATTGTATATCACTTAGCTGGTTACATAGCTACCCTCTTGTTTAATTATCTGCTGCACTGTGTTTATTTTGGCTTGTATTTTCTGTACCTTGCTGTCCCCTGAGGACCTGGATCCGGATTATGTCCCCAGGTACAGCTGAAGAGAACTACCCAGAGGTGTACGGTACCGGAGCACTCCTTGGAGCAGAACAAGGAACAGAGGACGAAGTAGTGGCCGAAGATTTCTTCTGAGCACCGGCTTCAACAACACAGTATTTCCATTTCCAGCATTTTATTTCCTGTCTTTTCTCCTTAATTGTAACAGAATAATTCTCGGATTTGTTTCCCGAGACAACCTTATTTGTTATTGCATATTTATTTCCATTGCATTATTTTTGGCAATTAATCTGTGGTTATTCTGTGGATGAGATTAGAATACCTGAGACTTGTACTTAGTACTGCTAGACTACAGCTTAAGCATGCCCTGATGGATCCATTAAATTGGGTTGTCCATCAGTGCGTGCTGCTGGCCATTGCCACGCATCTCCAGTCCCTCGGCATTTTGGGACTGGGGCGTGACACGATCACCCTTTATGATGTGGCAAATATACTAGGGTTACCTATTAAAGGTGACGCTATATATTTTGATCCGTACTTAAAGGGATATGATCTAATCAGGAGATATCTCGGTGTTACCCCTCCATCTGGTATAAAAGACGGCTATTTTGTGAAGTTTACATGGCTTTGTGGCTACTTCATGGACCTACATCACACTATTGACGGGGTGGTTGATGTAGATGAAATGCGAGTTTGTATTTTAATTAGTAAGGTTTATTTATGACTTAATTTAGTGTTTATATAACACTTAATATTTTCAGGTCATTCGTTGCACTAGAGCGTATTTGCTCTGTTTATATGGTGCAATTCTATTTCCCTACGCATCAGAAAATATGGTACATGTACAGCTTATACCATTCTTGGATGATTTGACAAAACCTACTCAGCATGCATGGGGAGCTGCTACTCTAGCATTTTTATACACAATTTTGACAAAATTTGTGGGATCCAGTCGCAAGAGTATTTGTGGATGTATTTCACTGATTCAGGTATGAATGAAAGACCTAAATTAGTTAGATTAGAATACAAATTTTGTTTGTACTAATGTCATATTTTTGTTTTATAGTTCTGGTTCTATGAGCACTTATATATTGGTAGGCCTGTTACTAGGATTCTAAGTGTTGTTGGAGTCTTTTCGGTTGCTATGTGATGGTCCACATATGTAGTGGATTATCAGCACTACCAATACAAGAGTGCATCACTTTATCGTAGCCAATTTGATATACTGTAGTATCATGAGGTAATTATTTAAATATCTGATAAATATCTTTAAATTATTACAGTTATGATCATAGAGAAATATCATATCTATTTGATACAATGTCATTAAATAGGTTATCTGGTTACCTTACACATGTGAAGATGATGCTCCAAAAATCAAGAGAAAACCATATTCGTTTAGTTTACACAGATCTTATATTATATATGATCGGTTCACCATGTACCATCTGGTAGATCGTGTTATTCGACAATTCGGGATGAGTCAAATAATTCTCGATGATCCACCGACTGTCAGTTATGAGCCAGCAAATACAATACAACGAATCATTGGTCTCGTTGTTGATTAGAATAATCGGTTCGAGAATTATAGTGTGAGGGACATGTCTTCCGGACTAAGATCTGCTGATGAATGTAAGTTCTAAGTTACTCTTATTTGTATTGATTTAGTATAAATAGTTTGCTAAAATTTTGTTTACATTATGCAGACAATGGTAACTTGGATTATGGACAATGGTGGGGATGCCCTCTTATGAGCAACCAGTATACAAATATGAGGAGCAAAGGTTCAAGAGTAGATCCGTAAATGATTCTACTTTGCATGCTTTTGTTGATGGCTTGCATAATTTGGTATGACTTCATTACACTTTCAAAATTATATATACAAAGATATGATAAAAAAATAATTTACATCTTTCATATTTCAGAGTGGTGTATACCAACAATATTTGCAACAACCTGAGATAAATCTTCCCCCACAAAGTTAATTTCTTATGGAGGAACTTGTGACTCGTGTTGATCATCTCGGTATTGGACGAGAACCTGAAATGCCTCCAATACAATCACGTCTTCCACTAGACTATCCGACCGGCATTGTATGACAGGGACACTCTCATCGTCGTAGGAGGGATGGTACAGAGGGACATATTCACCAGTATGTTGGAGACATTCCCCAATATTATGCTGGAGCGAGCCCTATTCACCAATATGCTAGAGAAATTTTTCAATAATATGCTGGAGCGGGCCTTAGTCACCAGTATGCTGGAGCGGGCCCTAGTCACGAGTATGCTGGAGCGGGCATTAGTCACCAGGACACTGGTGATGAAAGCTACCAGATATTCACACAGTTTTTTCCGACTCCATCGGCACCGCTATCTACCCAGACTCAGTAAGACGAGGAGAAGGATGAGTAGATGAATGTTTAGAAGTATGATTTGTAATAATGTTTGATTGCAATATTTGTCAACTTTCATTATCAAACTCACTATTACAATATTTTTAAGTTTGTATTGAACAATTCTATTTTACTCTCTCGGTTGACTAGTACATCTTCTTCGGTTGTGTCCCATCGTACCACAATTACTGTAACGAAGATCTCTTATCGATAAATCCTGGGGTTTGATGCGATTCTTCTTTGGTCTTCCGGCTTTGCATCTTACATCTGGTACTCTAATTTTTCCTCTAACTTAAGGAGCTTGGATGTTGTAGGAAACTGAAATTGATTCTATTTTTGGTGCGTATATACTTCTCATGGTCTCCGTCAAAAATATTGGAGGATAAAAACTATCAATACTAATATTACAATATCTACAAACAAAACATGCATATAGATATGGTATATAAGTATGGTATCATCTAAAACATGTACAAGATATGTCGGTTATATTAACAATATAGGTTCTACTTGTTGCACGGTCTATTATTTAAAACTTATAACTATTAATAGCTAATATTTCTAAGTGATTATTCTCTTTGATAATACAAGTCATAGTCTTTAACATCTTCGGACAATAATCTGTGTCTATATTTTCAGCATTCTTTCTACGATTGTCATGAAGTGTAATAATCTTGGCTCTAATACCTTCGAGAAGTATTGTTATTGGCTTATCTCGTAATTTCTTAATCCAGCTATTGAAATATTCAGCAAGATTAGAAGTGTTAATATCTAATCTAGGACAATGATCATATGCTGTTATCCAATGTTCAAATCGACAAATTTTATCATTTACACCAATAAGCCAATCGTACAATATTATATTCTCGACTTTAATTATATCAATCACACTCTCTGCATATGTTTCATTATATGATCTAGCAAGCGAGTCTAATAAGTGTTGAAATGTTAGTCCTTTCGCAACTTTTTTCATGTTTTGTTTAAAATATCGAATACAATAAAAATGAGGAGATGCATAAAAAATAGCACGAATAGCATTTATTAATCCATTTTAATTATCAGATATAAATGAAATTGTACTCCAATCATTAAAAAAAACTTTCAAATGATATTTTAAGAGAGTTTAAAAACCAAGACCAAGAATCACTATTCTCACCTTCAGCAACAGCATAAGCAATATGATATAATTGATAGTAAAGATCGTGAGCATAAGCAATAAATAAGATACCTTGATATTTAGACGAAAGAAATGTAGCATCAGTACTAATAACCGGTAAATAGTCCCTTAAAAATTTGTCAATACATGACTTAAAACAAATAAAAATTTCGTTGAAAGCTATTATTTTCGGCAGTTTTAATAACACATGTACTACCTGAATTTGTCTCCATAATTCTATAACAATACTCCTCAAGACTAGCGTATGCCTCATCATAACTACCATTAATTTCAATTAATGTCGTCTCTCGGGCTCACCAGGCTTTGAAATAACTAACTTTTATGCGGTGCTCCCTATATATATCTTTAACAATTTGTGATGGACTATATGACTGGTTATCTCTAATAATATCAATCATCATGGTCTTAATTCATGCAGCGGTAGCTAGTCGATGACGTCCTGTACTAAGTCTCCCTAAACAAGAATGACGATTTTCTAATGTACTCTTTAACTATATCGCCATTTCTAATGTATTTGACATATACTCTCCAATTACAATTCGGTTGATCACAACTATATATAATTCCACGAGCATTATTCATAAAACTAGTTGAACAACTAAAATTATATTTAATTGCTAAATTACTTATAAAGCTTCTAAAGTGAGAACGGCTAGGAAATAATTTTTTCTTAAATACTTCATCAGTGATAGCTTTTACAACATCAGCATCTACCGTATAATCTATATTTTCAACTAAATCATCACTGTTTTCATCGTCGTTATCACTATCATCATCATGGTTAGATTCATCTGATGAATGACCTTCTTGAAAAAATAAAATAACTTATTGCGAAGGACTAGCATCCGAACTAACATGCTGGTATTTAGAAAAATATTCACTATTTCTATTATCTAATGTTGCTGCTACTTTAATAACATATATTTTTATATACCGTGATTGTGAATTAATCTCAAGAATATAATTTCATGCATCTTCACTATCTATCAAAAAATAATTAGAACCAAAACTAGACTTCAGAATAAAATCGTAATGAATAGAACAACGTTCAATAAAATGATTACATATATTTTCAAAACTAATATTCGGATAAGTTAAAAAAATTTGGCTTTCTCCTCCTTCGTAATTTAACCCATTAACTTTACCGTCGTGCGAGCATACAATTCTTACGCTACGATCCATGACGGTTCAGAACTTTTGCTACAAGAAACTAAGATAAACTTTGGCTGCAGGCATAATTTTTTTTTAGTGCTGGAAGCTTTGCTAGTGGCAGAGAGACGGAGAGAGTGCTGGAGGCTTTGCTAGAGGGAAGTGAGCGAGAGTGCTGGAGGATTTGGTTGAGGCAGAAAAATATATAGAAGCTTGCATTAGCCGTTGTGTAACGGCTATAATTCCTTTATAATCTCCTCACCCCCTCCCCACGCCAACTCGGTTGGCAACCCACCCGCCAACGAGTTGGCGGACTCTCCACATTTCACGCCACCGCTCGCCAACTAAGTTGGCGGGCTCTCTATTTTGTTCCCTCTCGCCAAGTTGGGGAGTCATCCCTTTATTTGCAATTTTTGTAAAACTCTCTTTAGCCGCAATTGCCTCAAAATTCGTTTCTTTATATGAAAAAATCCGTTCTGATTAATCACACCAGGTCTTGCACAAATATTAAATACGGAAATGCTAGATTAGGATTTAGCCCTGGCCCAGAGGGGTGGACGAGCTGGTCGACTGACCCAACCCCTGTAAGGCCCCTCAAACATGATCTAATGTTACTTATTAGTCCAACAAGCTTTAGTTCCACTTAAGTAGTACTCAATAAAGTAAATTTAGTAGTCAAAATGACAATAACAATATTTGAATCATAGATCCAGTAATACATTGAGAAGCCATTAAAATATACAAACTAATTTTTACTTGTTATGTTTTTCAAATATATTTTATTATTCTAATCGTTAATTTGCTATTTTCTTCAAATGATCTATTTTTATTTATCTTGTTTGACTGTTAAAAAAAAGGTAATTTTATTTAACTTTTTTTTAATCATCTTTTTTTGTTGTTAATTTTTTTTAAAATTATTTGTTAAATTGATTGATAAAATTAGTATCCGAAAAATATTCATAAATTTATTTTAGAAACATCGTGTGTTTTTTATTTCCCCATTCGGTAGGCGTCACTTTCAAACCACGACCTAGGTCTTCAAAAATTTTGAACCGGCCCCGTTCGCAATGCAGTATTTTTATAGCCTTTTCCTGTTTTATTGTGTGGGTAGCACATAGAGAACCATTTTACATGACAATTTTCACAAATACATATTTGCTGAAGTAGAAATTTTCTAAGGGGAACGCTATCAATGTCACGAGACAAACGACATAATGATCTTCCATAAATCTGTAGTTTTTTTTTTTGCTATTTTGCAGTTTGTCAGAAGATCCTAAACTTGCTTCTTGTTAGTCGTGTTGTTTCGTCTATTTCCATTTACATGCCAATCCTCTTATTGCAAAACTTTGCTTAATACTATCATGTGCACGTCAATCTTTCTAATCTTTGAAATCAATCATGACCGTATATCAATTTTTGCCTAATGTTTTAATACTTCTGGCCAATAATAGGAAATAGCTCGTCATTATTTGTATTATACTTTTACTTTTACTTTTACTTCTCTGTGTTTTGTTTTGTCATTAGTGTTTTGTTTGCAAATTTGAAACACTGAAGGCCACGGTTTGGTTCAGAGAATCATGGTTTGGAAAAAGAAAAAAAAGAAAATTAATTTCTTGTTCGTAATCTTTTCAAAGTGTCCGTTCAAACTATTCAGTCTTATGTGAAAACTATATGACATGTTAAATAGCATTATGTAACATCAAAATATATGACAGTTGATATATTAAATTTTAACTCAAATAATTAATTATCTATTTTTTAATGTTAGTATTAATGTTTTTAATATTAATGTTAATTATAATATTAATTATAATTTTAAAATTTATCATATTAGATGTCTCAATATTAATCGTATATGTTGGTTGTCACATAAAAATAAATAGTTTGAAAAAATACGTTCAAGGAATTAAAACATAGTTTATTGGAGGAGGATGGGATTGGAGATGACCCACGTAGCAGAAGATAAGAGGGTTGGAAGAAGGTTGTAAGCATTTGGTAGTAAACTTAGCATTATTTTTATAACATAGTTTCTTAGGCACTTCGAAACCTTCACCAACCAGTTTAAGTTTGAATTTTGGATAACAGCCTATTCCTGTCTTTTTGATGCTGGCTGGCTGGTTGACTGACTGACTGACTGACGTATCATATTTACTTCCAAATTCTCATAAGCTTTTTGCATCAACTTTGGTGCTGTAATATCCTTATTTTCATTGCAACAGGCGTATGAACATGTAATTATTTTTAGTAATTATACAATATTTTGTGGACTGCGTTATTTTCAATTGCTTCTGTTCAACAACCACTAGGATGCAAAATTTGTGGAAAAAAAAATTTATTATGTTAAGTATTCTAAAATTTGCTATGTAAATTCGGTACATAAGAGGAGCGTCTAATACCTAAGTGCAAAAATAATATCAATTTTTTTTTTAATTTTTACTTTTTTTTAACAGTTTATATAGTGTTATATCATAATAAAATACACTTTAAGAAAATTTATCAACAAATATTCTATCATTATCATAATTCATGAAGGCATCATCAACATTATTGCATAATGAAAAACATTTAATAAAAATATTATCATATTCATAATAATTTTTTTAAATTTTAATGTTCTAAATCCAAATCCAATTTTAAAATTCAAACAACGTATCTACAATATAACAAAGCATAAAAAAAACTCTTAAAATTTGAACAGCCGTACAAGATGCCTAGGCACCGAACATGACCGCACAAGTCGTGCAACCGCACAACAGGAGATTTTTGGTACGATCTAAGATCATATAGTGTGTAGGCAGCCGAACATGTCGATTTTTAGAACACTGATGGAGTTTCTTTTGGACTTACAAATAGAATAACCATGACCATGTGTTAGCACATGTTTGACGTGTTCTACTGTTTTCTCTATCTGTTCTCATATTTATTTCTGATAGCAGTAGCTATTGGATGATCTGCATTGTTAGTAATTTACATATATTCTTGTAGGGGATATTGAAGCAATATGACAAGAGTCTATTTTTTGTTCATCCACCAAAACCATAATTTTTGTTCACCTTCCACTAAAAAATTGACACGTGTCAAATTAAAGGTGAAAATCACTTTGGTGGGTGAACAAAATCACTCCCAAAGTGATTTTATGTTGGATGAATTGACACGTGTTATTTTTTTAGTAGAGCATGAACAAACACCTTAGTTTTGTTGGATGAACAAAAATAAACTCACTCTGACAATGTGGGTTGTAAGAATATGTTCAAATTCCCTCTCGATAGCATTGTCTTCATTTCTGTGTGTTGGTATTTTTGTCTTTGAACTAAGAAAATTTAGTCACACATTGGCTACACCACCAAGTGGGTATCTCAATATAAAACTTTATTTTTGTTTAGATGTGCACATGGGGTGTGGTTGGACACATGGATGTCATGTCGGAATATTTTCTTAAGAGGAAAAATGATGAATGAACTCTTCAAAGAAAATATTTCTGTTTTTTGTCATTCTCTTAGAAAAATGTCCTTAGGAGTTAAGCTCCAAAATGGCTTAGTGACTCGGACTCAATGACGCAAAGTGATGTTTTGTTGACGCATTTTGCACTTAGCACGTCAGTATCGATGTTTGTGCGCATTTGTTACGAGTTGCTTGCACGTCAACTTCGACGCTTGTGCATATTTGATGCGAGTTGTATGCGCAGACGTATGAGCAGATACTGAACGGACGTACTCATGCGTTCGTTTTATGCACAAATTTTATACGCTGTTGCTAACGTGGTTGCATGTACGGATAGAGACGGACAGACGTGTAAGGGACTGGGGGCCCATGCCCCATTGGAAAAGTTATTATTATTTTTAAATGTAAAGCCAAACACAGCCAAAAGAATATAAGGGTCTGAAGCATGAATAATGGGTAAAGAGACGACTCTTTTTTGCAAGGCTGCTGCCATCCCAATGAAGTATGATCCAATTTCCCTTTCTTGGCACACATGTGACTCGTCTTTCTTTACCATTTCTTTCAAAACTAAAGAAAAGCCAAATCCTATTCATGGCTGTCTTCTTCTAATGCTACCGCCCTTTTCTTTTTTCCTTTTTTTTTTTTCGCCAAAAAAAAGAAAGGAAAAAAAAAAAGTGACGACTGCTGTCGGATCTGCCGAGAAGTGGTGAACTCACGTAATTATTGCTGAAACCTACAAAGATAATTTTTAAAATCAAATTAGATCAACATTATTTTAGGTCAAATTAAAATTAAATTAAAAAATTATGTATAAATTTTTATTTGTAAAATGTGAATTAAATTTAGAAATTTATGAAGTCTCTAATTGAGAAATTATGTATATGTGTGTATGAAAACTTATAGAAAACAATTGTGAGATCACTGAGATATAATACTTTATTATATGAAAATTCGTAGAGAACAATTTTTACCTTTTATATTAAAAATTAACCTTTTGTTTGGGGTTGTTTGGAGTGGTCTATATATTTAATTTTCAATTATGTACTTTGTTCCTATATGTTCAATTTTCGGAGACGTTGTCTCCGAACTCCCTTATGATTGTGCACCCAGTAGAATATCATCCTGGATCCGTCACTGTGAGCGAGTGCATGCGCATGTGCATGTCCGGCCGCATGAGCGGGTGCTGAGTGGATGCATGAACGGATATTGAGTGGGTGCTGAGCGGACGCATGCGTGGGTGTATGCGCAGACATTGCGAGGCTATGCGCGGCCATGTGTGGCTGCGCTGCTACGCGCATAGGCGCATGGGCCGCTGCGCTGCTGACTTTTGCGCGCATGAGTAGTTCGGTTGGACTGCTGCGCTCATATCCACAGATAGCGCGATTAGCGCATGATCCCACTGATTGCGGGATATGACGGTTGTGGAAAGATATGATCAGTTATTCAGATCCGTTTTTTGTGGAATTTGAATTTAAATCGTTTCTTTTTTTTCGTAACTGATTGCCGGCTAGGATTTTCACATTTTTCTGTAAATACTCTCTTCGTTCCTCTTTGAGAACTTATTTCGAAAATATGAAGACGAAGAGAGGTTCTGCTGTTGCCGTCATTGGAGTCCAAGGTGTTTGTGCGAGTCCAGAAAAGAGGTGACAGCGAGCGTTCCAGAAGTTCTACGTGAATTTGCTGGTTTCTGGAAACAGATCGTGTGGGACGAATCTTGCTTTGAGCAACGGTGATCTTCATCACCCCAGCAAGCAGAGATCATTCTTCTTCTTCCTCTTCTCTTCTCTTCTCTTCTAAAAATTGTAATTTACTCTGTTCTTTTTGTTGTAACTGCAATTGCATGAAAGAACGAGAGGTTTATTCATTTTTTTGATTTGTGATATTTGTAAGTTGTAATCGAGATATTTATTGGATATAGTTTTTCGTTGGAATCGAAGTATATCAAAGAAATTTTTTTTGTGTGAACTTCTGATCTCGACTACAACTTGTAGTTCTACCATTTTTGATTTAGTCTCGGAACTAACACAGTGTTCAAGATAACTGAAGTTTTTTCCAGCCTAAGCGTGCTTACGCAGCCAACATCAGTAACTTGATTTATATATCCGTACACTGATGGTTGGCACCTGCTGCTCTCTCTAATTCTTTTCTGGACTCAATGGGATTGGTATGGGAGCTGATGAAGTATGATCATCTCTAACATATGGTTCATGGGAGAACAGAGGATGGTTTGTGATCATCAAGAATAATATAACTTGGGGTGTATGTTGAAGTTGTAATATTTTTCCCTGATAGACTATGGAAGTTTGACATAGGCTTTACCATTGAACTAAGGTTCAGGTCAGGTATTTCAGCAATTATGCAGCATACAACCGTGATGTAATGACAACCGGCTCCTCTTCTTCTCTACGTGTTTGTGATCAAGTATTGTACTTTAATACTTCTAAAGTTCCTTTTGTTCTAATTAACTAACTTTATGTTATTAGTTAGTGACTTAATTATGAATTAATCTGTTTCTTTCTCCTTCATTTAACTGTTAATATGTTTCTTACTGATTAATATGTTGTTAATATTGTTAGACTACACCAAGTGTATGAAAACTAACATGGTTGTGCTTAAATAAATGGACATTTTTTGTTATCCCCCCCCCCCCCCCCCCCCCCCCTCTCTCTCTCTCTCTCTCTCTCTCTCTCTCACACACACACACACACACACACACACACACACACACACCCCACCCATTCCACCTCACAATTTTTTTTTTTTTTGCCTAATAAGTATAATTACCATTAACAAACTATGAATGCATGAAAATAGTAATAATTAAAAAATGGGGAGGAAGTGGAGTTAGGCTTAGGGGTTGTTTGGTTCGCTGAACTTCTCTTCGGAACTGCTGAAAAATCGAAAGCGGACAGCGGCGGCTCCACTTCTGCTGTTTAGTTCGTGGACGGAGGTGAACCTAGAACTGGGTTTAATTGACAGGGGTAGTTCCTGTATCCCACCCATTCCTCTCTTTTCACTTCCTAACTTTATTTGCTGAAGTTGGGTTGGAGAAGCCCGAAACACCACAGAGAGAAGAAGAATAAGAGGAGCAGGAGGAGGATCGTCACTGTCAACGTCAACGTCATCGTCGTCGCCGTGGCCCCTATCAGCAGACGACAACCCCTTCGTCGTCGCAGAAATCGACGAGTAGATGACCGCAAGCCAACGCCTCACCGCCTCGTCACCTGGGTTGAATTGACAGTGGACGAGCTCCATCCTCGAGCTCCGACGAGCAACGAGGGCAAGCGTGACGAGCTCCACCGTCGTCCCCGCGAGCGACGAGCTCCGCCGTCGTCCGCTAGTGTTGTCGTCTCCGCGGGTGATGAGCTCTACCGTCGTCCACAAGTGTCGTTGTCATCTCCGCAAGCGCCTCGGTCTTGAGCTCCCCGTCGTCTTTCCAAAAGCAGAGAATTGGAAAAGAAAAAGAGAGTGAGGAGAGAGAAATGTATGAAAAAGTAAAGTTAAGTAATAGTAATAATAATTTATAATAATAGTAATAAATTAATTTATATTATTTAATAATAATAATAATTTAGGTTTAAATTTAATACTTAATTTATATTATTTAAGTAATAATAATAATAACAATAAAATTGGAGGTAATCTCATCCTATTCAAAAGTGAAAAATTATATCATTTCTTAACTACCATTTCAACAACAAACAAACGAAGGAACTACAAAAATGTACACTTTTTAACTCACTTCCAAAATCCATCAAAACGAAAGAACTCATAAAATAGGCATACGCATGACATACATATGCAACGCATAAGCAAACTCTTTACTAACAATTTTTTTATTTTGTTCTACTTCTGGGAATGTGTGTGTGTGTGGGGGGGGGGGGGGGGGGGGGGGGTGATATTCTAGGTCAAAACTCATTAATTCCAAACGAAACTTGGTTAGCACAGAAGGAGAAAGATTACAATAAATATGAATATAGAATTAATTCCAAACGAAACTTGGTTAGCACAGGAGAAGGAGAAATATTACAATATATATTGTTGATGTTTTTAACTTAGTTTTGGAAGTTTTAGTTCCATATTAAAAAATCACCAATGTGTATATCTCAATATATAGCTATGCTTAGTATTGGTATATTCACATGGGGTGGTGCCTCATGTGGGTTGACTTTTCTAGAGGATTTAAGTGTGAACTCTATTATGACAATCTTTATTTTGTCACCACCTCTGGAAAGATTTTCTTAGGAGCTAAGTCCGCGACTCGTACTCGGACTCGGACTCGGGCTCGTGCGCTTCTTTTATGCGTGAGTTGCATGCACAGTTGCTAGCTCGGACGCATTCTTTATTGCGCATGCGGCCTGGCGCAATACGGCCAAAGCGCTATGCGGCCCGGTGCTATGCAGCCAAGGCACTATGCGTTCAGGCATTATGTGGCCAGGGTTATGCAGCCTGTCGCTATGCGGCCAGGGGCTATGCTGCCAGGGTCTTTGTGGCCAGGTGCAATACGGCCAGGGGCTATGCAGTCTGGTGCTATGCGGCCAGAATGTAACACCCCGTTTCGCTCAAGCTGACTGCCGATTCAAACGGCAAAAGTGTAAAATTCTGACCCGCTTTGCTCAGGCGAGAATACTCGTTTGAGGCAAAGGATATCCAGACTTGTCCCTACAGGATTTCGGCTTAGGCTTTCAGAGGCTCGCTTGACGTATCGCTCAACCGAGGCGAATCATCGCTAAGGTGGGTGTCTACGGTGAACTTGTCTTTGCTTAGCCAGCACACTTAAAATATGGAATGCTACATGCTAGTCGCTAGGTGAATCACCCCCTGCATGCTAATAAGAATACAACGCACCTAGCTTAGAGAATAATCCCAACTTGTATTGCTTGTGCTAGAACATGAAAATAAAATATTGCTTATATTCAGACCCTCGCATGCTGCCCTAGATTATGTCGCTCGGAAAGTCCCTTACGATTTTACCTCTCGGCTTACCTTCGGGCCCGAGCCAACGTGTTTGCTTGAGTTCCTTAGAAACGCATGCTTGCTTGCTTACAAATGTCTAACGTTATTCGTATCGTGCATACATTCTAGTTAGCCAGGAGACTATCAAATAGCTCTTCTGTGCAATTGAACCTGTAAGTATCCGGGACCGTTAGGTCACCAAGGCAATCCCCGAACCAGGGGCACACATCAAGGCAAGTGAATACTGAACGAGAATCCTGTCACATTACAACTGAATGATAATCATATCAAGTTTACCTCTGAACGAGAATCATGTCAACGAATCCAAGAATCCCAGCTCGTGGAGCAAACACTCGGTTCAGAACAAGAATCATGGATTATCATATCAAGTTATGGAATTGGAAAGACCCTGACCTGCATGTCGCGGACAACTTAGAAACAAGGTCATTAGGTTCCATGGACGATTTTTGGGGCACCGGGGCCGATCCAATACGGATGAAACTTCACGATAGTCTCACGCATCTGGATATGATGGACTGTAGCACTCACGAATCTTGGATACATGCCATCCTTGTTCAAGACTATAACTCGTCCTTTATGGCTATGCCAGCGACAAACGTTCATATAGATAAGTCATCCTCGCTTAGCGGCTATCCGCGTGCGAGTCATTGCATCGCGTCAAAAGAACAACTGAACACCTGAACGATCATGATATAACGACACTCGTGTTGCATATGCTATTGCCTTGGTTTTCATTATGAACGCTTGTGCTTAAATTATCTTGGTTTGCCTTGGACAGGGAAGGTAAATGGTAAGTTGGTAAGTCTTGCCGTGTTTTCTCTTATATCGCATGGCGCACTGCCACACGAGTTAGGTTATTCAATATGCCATAAAATTGATCCTAAGGCAACTAGAAAGACAACATAATAGTTAGTGCAGGGAACCTATATTACGTGTTTGGATTTGTCGAGCGGGCGAGTAGCCTCCCCACCAGTGCATTCAATGTACTGATAATCCACCAGATCATTTACAGGGTACGGGAGAACCTCATTCGGTGCGGATGCCTCCTTCGTGCGTGCTAAGGCCAGGAGTTCCCTCTGAAGCCTTGAGCGTTGCATCCGAAACAGAAGCACATATACAAGACATAATGTTGGAACATCTCCTGAACATCGCCTATACAATCATTCCATAATTGTAGCCACTTGGCACGTTTTTACTGTTTCAGAGGGAGAGATCTGAGCGAATTGTAATCTTGGCCAAGCGCCGCCTGTAACACTTGTTTATATCAATAAAAAGTTTTACTCCAACTTGTGTTATTCAATGCTTCCGCTATTGTCGACTCAGTAAACTTGTTACCGATCGCCTATGCGTTCATAACTTCCGCTGCACTCGGACAATTTGTTCGACTCTGTGGCTTAGAACTCTTACCGCCATCCAATAAACCACGACCTTGCACAGGCGTGGCTCACGTTCGTGCGGCATCATGCCCGGATGGGTCAAAGCGATTGTTCCGTGGGAGCGCTGGCGTAGTGATTCTCGCCTAGCGGGAACGGCCGATTTAGCTTGCGGTAAATCGGGACGTGACACAGGATAGGATGAGCGAGTTGCCTGTAGAGAGCACATGGTCTGCTATAAGAGGCGCATGCGGCGCATGGTTTTCTGTGCCTTCTAGAAAATACGGCGCATGCGGCGTGAGTGGCTGCTTTCAGCGTTTGGCGGCGCTGTTTACCTCGTGTAATACAGTGTGACTGGCAGCGGCGACGACACATGCTTCACTTGCAGCATTTACGGCTTTGACACCCGGCTTTGGGGGATCTGGTCGGTCAGCGCATATGCGACCTGGTGTTTCCTCAGGATACATAGGTGCTAAAATCATCTTTATATATAGAGGACCTTCTCTTGCATTTGAGGAGAGAGAGAGAGAAAACAGATAGAAAAATTGAGTACACCAGATCATATGCGGCCTAGAGTGTCCCCCTCCTACATAGTATTTTCGAAGGTGACAAGAGCGTTCCAGAAGTTCATTTGTGAACTTGCTAGTTCCTGAGGGCAGATCATCTGTACGGAGAATCTTGCTTTGAGCAACGGTGATTTTGACCACCCCAACAAGGAGTTTTTCTTCACCACTTTTCTTTGCTTCATTCTTTCTCAATGTAGCATCTGCGAACGTAAAGAGAAAAACGTTTTACTTGTTGCTTCTTGTAATCTTCATTTTCCTCGAAGCCTATTTGTAACATGTTCTTGGTTCGTGCTTCGTTGGAATTAACAAATATCAGATGAGGAACTCTTGTGTGAATCTCTGATATCGACGACAACTTGGGTTCCAGTAAAGAGCGGACCTTCGAGTCTTGCTTGTAGCTATGCTATGGCCCACGTTCTACCATCTTTGATCCGTCTCGGGACTAACAATATCAAAGCAAGAACCGAAGCAAGATGAAAGAAAATCCGATCAAATCTTCTCGGCAACAAGTTTTCACAAACTTGAGAAGATTGACGAGATACACTTCGAACATTTGGATGAGGAAATGAGTCATTTATCAAATGTTGAAAGTGAGTTGTCGGAACCTACCATTTTCCAGGATGGAGGAGCTAGCGTTTGAAGGACGCACATTCCAGTTGGAAGGGCGATTACGAGATGATCAAGGATTGTAGAGTATGCGCATGCCAAGACTTAGCGCAAGACAGTTTTTGGCGGTTGGCAAACTTGGTTGCATGGTACTTTCTTGGTGCATGGCAGTTTCTTGCTGCATGATAGACTCTTGCCGCATGGAAAACTCTTGCCGCATGGAAGCGCATTGAAGGTCTTGGCGCATGGTAGAGCTGGTCGCATAATATCTTATGCGCATGGTCGTCTCTGCGCATGGCAAGATTGTCGCATGGTGGCCTAGGTGCATAAAGGTGACTGCACTATACAGGACTTGGTGCGTGGCTAAAATTGGAGCTTGAAAGCAGAACCAATTGAAACCAATATAGCAAGGTAGAGCTAAACTTGGTGCCATTGATTACTTAACTTTGTTGCTATTATTACGCATGTTGAGTCATCAAGCGTGGTTGCTGACTGGTGGATAGACACTGGTGCATCTGGTCATGCATGCTCTGGAAAAAAGCAGTTCACCAAGGAAGAACTCTACCTTAGAAGAATGTATCTATGGCGAACAAGTGTTATACAAAAGATCTAGGGATCAAGATTATGATTCTGGACTTCCGGCTTGAGGAAGAGATTGCTCTTATTGAGTTGCAACGCATTTGACTAAGACATGTATTTTCCAACAAAGATGTCTAGTTCAGAGATATCTCCAAGATGTGGGGGTAAGGAGGTGGAGACAGGTGATGACTATGTTCAGACACAGGTAGTCAGGAAGTCATTTAGATGGATGACTACAAGTACAGATCCTTTAGAACTGGTGTGCTCAGATATCTATGGCTTCTATTCTCCACAAAGGACCGGGATGAAGTTTATCACTTCTTTCTTCGACGGTTTCTTGAGAAACGTGTTCGCGTATCTTCTCATAATCGAAGGATAAAGCGTTCGAGAACCTCAGGGACTTTAATTTTGGAGCTGAGCGTCATACCAGTCTACAACTCAATAGACTCAGAAGTTATCAAGATGAAGTGCATTGTTCTTTGGATTCTCATCGTTCAGCTTATGAACATAGAATTGACTATGGAACGAGAGTCGTTCTTTTGATTCGCATCGTTCAAAGCTTATGAACATGGAATTGACTATGGAACATGCATCGTTATTTGGATTCTTATCGTTCAGCCTAGAACTTGGAATTGACTATGAAATGACATCTTCGTACTCTTACAGTCTATTGAAGGTACATATAGGACAGATCAACAGTTGACTGTAATGATGATTTCTATATTATTGTACTAAGGGCCTTCCAGATTGTCTGTGGGAGAAGGTTGCCCTTACGGTCATTTCCTAAGTACCGTTCGTCACTTCTGATGTAACTCTGGTTCAAAGATAGATCAACATGAATATCATTCAAATGTGGGGGGTTTTGGCGTATGAGTAATTTTTGGAGGACCTTATCAACTAGAGTTGTTGGCACTTCTGTAGAAGAAGACGTAGTCCAGTAAGGAGTTATCTTTTAAGAGACAAATTTAAACCAGAACTCGAAGAGCAGTCAGCTAGAAGAGTCAGGAGGTCGAAGGACCAAAGATGATATTATCACCTATCATGTGGAGGTCGTACCACTTACCAATGATGAGGCCATGAAGACCAGGGACTCGGACTGCTGGGAGGAGGCAGTCCATGAAGAGATTGACCTTATAACAACACTTTGATGTTGATCAATCTGTCTAAAGAAGCTAAACCTATCAGATGCTTATATATCTTCAGTAGAAGAATATGGAAGTAGACAGAACCGTTGAGTTCAAGACTAGGCAATCTGCCTAAGGATTTTCTCGGACACAGGGGATTGAGTTCTTATATCAGGATGATAAATTTCGTAGCTGGTATTCATAAGCTGATTATTTATCAGATGAAAGAAAGACAACAAGTGTTGTAGGAAGACAACCATGAGAGTTTCATGGACAACAGTCATGATTATTGTTATTCAGGTTTGAAGACAGTTTGTGGGTTGGTGATATCTCAATACGGCCTGAAGCAAATTCCAGGATGTGGCAGCAGAATTTTGACAAGTCATCTAGTCAAAGTTGTTACAGGATCATCGAGACAGACAAGTGTTTGTACACGAAGTTCCCTGATGATAAATGAGTCATATTTTGTATCTATGTGGACGACTTGCTAATCCCAGCTGCGGATATAGAAGTGTCACTAGAACGAAGAAGTCCTTTTGTCCAGACTCAGGACATGGGATTGCGGATGTCATCCTAAGGATATAAGATAATCCGGATGCTAGGTGGATTTGCTCAATCACAAGCTTTCTGCATGAAAAGATTGGTCACACGCTTTGGGTGTTGTAGCGCCCCGTTCTCCCGGTACGGAGAGCGCGGCTAAGAAACACAAGACGGTATCGTTCGATCGGGATAGATTGAATTAAGAACTCGTCCTCGTTATGGATTTGTTTCTTCGGAATCGATTCCCATATTCAGTGGACTGCGCCCCAAGGATCGGCTTAGCGGCAGAGTCAGGAGGGACCTCTCCGCTGCTATCTTTTAATGCCTCGGTTTTCGATGTCGCTTGTTGCTTTCGTGCTTTGAGTTGGTTTTGGGATTTGCTTGTTTTCCTTGAACGGTTTCGATGGTTTTCATTATTTCCGTTCATAGACTTGCACTTCTATTCCGAGAATGGAAAGAGAGAAAGAAGTATTAATCGAGCTGTTCGTGTGCAGGTGAACGAAGCTTCCTCCTGCTCTGTATAATACTTTCCATTCCAAAGAACGGAGTCGTGAAGCGCCTCTTTGCTTCTCCCTTCTAAAATCTAAGTGAGTGGCTACCAACCCGATTAGCTAGCCCTGCTTCCAGCTTCACTCCCTTGCCCCGATCAAACGATACCAAGTAAAATAAAAGAAACCAAGATAAAAGAGAATAGACTTGGTTAATACTGCTTGTCAATCAAACTGTGAACGGTTACTTACTTGCATGCGTGTTCGCTCGGAAATATTTATCATATGCATAATACAAGTTAGAATGTATGCTCTTCTTTAAATTATGCTATGAACATAACTCATCCTGAATGCAATAATCTGATAGGGAGACTATGCCAAAGTAGCTCTCCTCCTGTTACTGTCCCGTGCCTGTTATTGCCCTGATTTGCCTCAACTGCTAACTTAGTGTATATGTTGATCACGGACAACTTGTGCACAAGGTCTTAGTTCCTGCGGACGGTTGCTGGGGCACTGGCACCGATCCGATCCGGACGGAACTCCTGAATAGTCGCCTGTATCGGATGGAATAACTTGTGGCGCCCCTGTTCATTGCGTAACTTGTTATTTCATTCATGTACTATGCCCCGTCCATTATGGCATCCCGCCAGTGATCCCCTGTATATTTAAACCTGTTGCATACTAACTTGTGTCTTCGTGGCAGGGAAGGCAAGGTAAGTATTGTGCAGGTAATTCAGACGGTCAGGTAAAATCCACCGAACGGTGGCACGTTCATTTCAGTAAATTCAATATGCTGCTTAACTGTAAATGAACTAAGGCAAGATAGAAACCAACCAAATATGCATGCTTCACTAAACAACGTGTTGATTGGTATAGTCAGGCTAGCTCGCCTTCACCAGCATGTTTCGATATGCTGACCCTCGTTGAAACAGGTTCTCCGCACCAAGGCGAACCGAGCGAGGAGCCGAAGTCGTCTACCCGATCCAGTCCAACTGTTGGCGCATCTTCACCGCGCCCCCGAAGCATTTTGGAGTCAGGAGCCTGCAACTCTTCATACACAAATGCAGCTCCGTGGCAAAGCGATCCTCCAGCCTGGAGGTCTTTATCGTTTTGAGTTTATAGAAGGATGTAATGCAAAGGACTGCTATCTCATTTTGAGTCAACCCTTTTGTAAGCCGTTCGGCATATTAGCTGACTCGTTCAAGAGTTTGTAATAGATGTTCATTATCAATAAAGAGAACTTTTCTATGTTTTAAATCTGTGTTTCAATTTATCTGCGTACTCTGAATACGTGCTTACTATGCAAATCATTAAAGCCTTGTGCGGGTGCAACCCCAGGCCCGCATGGCGGTCACGACTCGGGGGACGCCTCGGGGCGTGACAGGTGTCAGGGTCGATACTCCTCAGGTGTAATATAAAGATGAAGAAGCCTAATTCATGGGAAAGTATCAGACAGTTGGTGTACTCGAGCATTATCAGGTGCATGATTCAAGATGCGAGTACCACCAGGCCTGATATAGCTCTTGCTGTAGGGATGCTGAGTCAGTTCACGAGCAGTATGTGTGATGTTGACCACTGAAAGCTGTGAAGAGAGTCGCCAGAATTCTCAAGTGAACTCAGTGGTATATCCTGCACTACAACAGCTATCCAGTTACGATGGAAGGCTTTAATAATGCTAGTTGTGCTCAGGAAATAAAAGTGAAAGATCCCCAGGAGGACGTGACTTCTCCAGGAGTGGTGCTGCTATATCGTGAAAGTCAAAGAAGTAATATTTACTCTCAGAGTTCTTTGCACTACCAGCTGCAACATATAAAGTAGGATAGCTATGAAAGCTCTCAGATGATCTTCCTATGGTTAGTACACATATTCGGGTGATACCGACATACTATGAAAATCAGGAAGCTGTAGCAGTTATATCTATTCATCTCTTCAAGGTCTGAAGAGAACTGTATAGATAAAACACAGAACACTAAATGAGCGCAACCAGCGTGTAGCTGATTCTAGCGGATCCGTTCATGATAGGCCTCAAGGGCCAATATAGAATACTGAATGAGCGCAACTAGCGTGGATCATTACAGTGGCTAAAAGATCAGAGTCAGGTAAATCTGGCGGATCCGTTCATATTAGGCCTCAAGCACCAACTGATCGTAAGAACTATAAAGAAGCATAGTACTCCATGCTACCGTGGGGCTGACACCACCATGAGGTACCTCGATAGGGTAAAGCCTCGACTTCATGCCATGTCACAGCGGCAGTAACACCGTATATAGTCAGCGTCATGCACTATAAAGGAGCGTATTTCTCCATGTTATTGTGGGGTGACACCACCATGAGGTACCTTGACAGGGTAAAGCTTCGGCTGTGGGCCATGTCATAACAGTTGTAACACCGCACATAGTCAAGGATACAACAGATATGGGCTTGGAGGACCTCTGATATTGTGTCTCTAAAACCATACCATTTAGTTTTATGCTATTGCTTCAAAAAAATCTACCAGGCATCTAGCTATTGGTTTAAGGGAGGACCATCCACCAGGAGAATATCAGGTTCAGTGGGTAGTCCTCAGGTATATTATGGGATACGTACCCGGAACCACTGTGGTCTACTATTTGTTCTTGATCAGAATATTTTCTGTAGGTGGATGGCGTTGACGCCTTAATGTGTTTTCGGGCAGAGTGAATGTCCGGCGTGCGTTGCAGGAAGCACGAGTAGTTTCAGCACTACAAGGGACTTGTATCCCATGCTACAGTGGCGTGACACCTCACGAGGGAGTGAACCTCGGGTTTGAGCCATGTCACAGCGGTGGTAGCACCGCATATAGACAGAAAGCCTAATGTTGAAAGGGGATAGAGATATGTAGTACAACACTACTAAGAGGCTGGTGACCTCATGCTAAAGTGGGTGACATCATATGAGGGAGTGAACCTGTCTTTGAGCCATGTCACAGTAGCGTAGCACCGCACATGAGCGCAAGGCTCCATGTTGTGTGTAGTAACGACACTACTAAGAGGCATGTGTCCTCATGCTACAGTGGTATGATACCAAAAGAGGGGGATCCTCGACCTTGGGAGGCCATGTCATTGTGGCGTAGAATCGCACAGAAGCGTAAGGCTTCATGCCAGATAATAAACTCTCTATAGTGGAAGAACTCACCTAAGTGTATGGATAAAGATGTAGGCCGTCTCTTAAGAAAAAGTTTGTAGACGCCCAAGATACATACAACGAGACCAGGTCAGCACATGGCCTTTAACGTGCGACCGGATGGCACAAATGAGGTCATTGTGTGAATGGGAAGGATAGTAGATATGGTAAAGAATTCAAGGCCTAGTCCATTCTTGTATCGTACTGTTGTTTGACCCATGTGGGAATATTCAAGTCGTCGACGACATCTATCCTAATGCATGATGGCAGTCATTGTAAGGAATGCTTGATCATATATTGTGATATATATGGGGTATTATTGGTGTTTTCCACTTAGCTTTGGAAGTTTTAGTCCCACATTGGAAAACCACCAATGTGTATATCTTAATATATAGCTATGATATGTATTGGTATATGCACATGGGGAGGTGGCCCATGTGGATTGACTTTCCTAGATAGTTTGAGTGTGAAGTCCATTGTGACAATCTTTATTTTTTTACCACCTCTAGGAAGTTTCCTTTAGGAGCTAAGCCCAGCAGGGGCTTAGCGACTCGGACTCGGACTCGGACTCGGACCCGGACTCGGGCTCAGGCTCGAGCTCAAGGGCGCAAAGTGACACTTTGTTGGCGCACTTTGCACTTAGCACGTCAGCATCGTCGTATGGCTCTCGTGTGCTCCTTTTATGTGTGAGTTGCATGCACGGTTGCTAGCTCGGGCGCATGCTTCATGGCGCATGCGGCCAAAGCACTATGCGTCCCGATGCTATGCGGCTAAGGCACTATACGTCCAGGCATTATGCGACCAGGGGTTATGAGGCCTGGCACTATGCGGCCATTGTCTTTGTGGCCAGGCGCTATGCGGCCAGGATAGGATGAGCGAGTTGCCTATGGAGGAGACATGGTCTGCTATAGGCTGCGCATGCGGTACATGGTTTTTAGTGCCTTCTAAAAATTATGGTGCATGAGGTGCGAGCTGTAATGCCCCACAACCGTACGGTGCATTACGTTGAGTCAGATCGAATGAGGCAATAGCTGGTTACATTTTAATTTGTTTGATTTGGGAACAAGTATTGATCTGAGTTAATTTCATGTGCAGATCGTAATCGGAGTTTGATAGAATCATGTGTTCGTTCAGAGCAGTACTGGGATAGCTGGATTGGAGCGATAATGCCGTCTTCCTTAGTCCGATCGGTCGGATAATCTGGAGAGCACGGCCTGCTCGCAAGGTCATACCAATTGAGTAGATAGTGCTTTGCATCAGACCGTAGGTTCAAGGTATCGACCGTATCGGCAGGACATGATGCTTAACGAAATCAGACTTGGTGAGTGGGCTCTGTCTCTTCTCCTCTACTCCTTCATGCCTAATAATATGGAACACACATAAAGGCTTGAACACTTGGACTGGACTTGGACTGGAACTTGGGAATCACTACACTGTGGCATGCATAGAGTGTACGTTATTTGCTTGAATAGATTTGTGGCTTGAGTTAGTTTTGCGTTGGGGCAGTCGGAGCTAGAGTTGGATTATACTTTGGGGTAGCTGGAGAAACAGTTGGAATTATACATCTTGGTTGGAACATCGGGCAACTCGGAAGGGCGAACGAGCGTGCATCCGTGCACGAGTACCAGTTGGGCGCTCTGTCACGCAAAGCGTACAGTTATGGTTCAAAAATCGGACAGCTGCATCGGTAAAGGCATTGTGCCACTGTTGGGGCATTGTGCCATGAGATTGTTCTGAGCGAGGGGTGTTGCACCGATTGAAATATTGTGTCGAGAAGTGGCATATTGCCTATGGGGATAACTTGAGATGGTGCCTTGGGCTATAAGTTGGAGAATGGTTATGGATAGTTGGTTGGATGAGTCTAGGATCGTTTGGTGGGGCGAGAATGTTCGATCATTTCGTCATACCTACTTGGTGTCTGCATTGGTCACGGACAACCTGTTGCACACAGGGTTTCGTCTCATCGAATGGGATATGCTCCGGGGCACCGGGACCGTTCGGCCATGGAGGAGACAAATGCTAACGTAACTTGGGCGCGGTGCCGATAGTTCGATACGACCAGGCGGGCTAGCTACTCAGCGCTGGATCAAGTAGAACTGTAGTTGAACATTCCTTTATGGCTTGGCCAGTGACTTCATATAGATAAGAATTTGTTTGCTTTGCTTTGCTTTGGTTTGGTTTGTGCTTTTTGTGTAGGCGGCGGCCACCTTGCCTCGGTAAGAGTATGCATATCGAAGATTGGATTATAAGGCTTGGATTGAGGATGGATATCGAGGCTTGGATTGTGGTTTGATAGGTTTCCGCATTTGCTTGGGTTTGAGTAGGACGGTTTGCATGCTAGTTTCCTTTTTGAGTTGGATATATATTTGCTTGTATATTGGCTTGAGTTGAATGCTTGCATGTTTAACCTGCTTTACAGTTTTCCTTAATATGCCATACCTCTTCCATGAAATAAATCTAGGATTCAAGTAGAAAGATCACCATATAACTGTTTGCATTTACTATTCTACTTAGTGTCGGCTTAGACGAGTGGGTTACCCCGCTCACCAGTACGGCTGTGTACTGACCCACGTTTCTGGATATTATTTCAGGTACACTGGTGTAGTGGCGCTGCTTGGATATACGGGACATAATGTATGAACGGTAAGTACCTTGTGGGCAAGAGAAAGAGTAAGAGTATTGCATTAGCCTTTGTGGCATTCTTCTTGTGGCATTTTTATTTGGACCCTATCGAGAGCTTCGCTGCGTATATGATGTGTGCTTGGCACACAATACTTGACTTTTGTTGTAACTTGGTCGTTTCGATGATAACTTTGATATTTGACAATATCGCCTTGTGCGATCACAACTCCAGGCTCGTACGACATCACGTCCCGATGAGAACGATTGTCCTGCGGGAGCGCTACAACGTGGTGATTCACGTTCAGGGGGAACGATTGACACCCGGTATTGTGGGATCTGGTCGGTCAGCGCATATACGGCCTGTTGTTTCCTCAAGCCGTATAGGTGCTAAAATTCTCTTTAGATATAGATGACCTCCTATTGCATTTGAGGAGAGAGAAAACAGATAGAAAAATTGAGTAGACCAGATCATATGTGGTCTAGAGTGTCCCCCTCCTGCATGGTGTTTCCAAGTATTTTCGAAGGTGACAAGAGCGTTCCAGAAGTTTATTTGTGAACTTGCTGGTTCCTGGGGGCAGATAGTCTGTACCACTAATCTTGCTTTGAGCAACGATGGTTTTGACCACCCTAGCAAGGAGCTTTTCTTCAGCACTTTTCTTTGCTTCGTTCTTTCTCATTATAGCGTCTGCGAATGTAAAGAGAAGAATATTTTTGTCATGCCTCGCTCCCAGAATACTGGATAAATACGTGGACTGACATAGCCAACCGGACATTGCAGAATACCGAAGTAAGACGCAATGTGTTAAGTTTGTTTAGAAGATAAATGGGTGAACTCTAGCATGCTATGAGGTCAGTACTAAGGCCGATAATTCTATTATCTCAATCCAGCAACACAAGTGCAAGAGTATATCATATATAAAAGTAAAAAGACGTCAGAAATTACATACCAAATATGATCATGAACTTAGTAAATACAAAATGATGCATTACCAGAGTATATTAATACATAATCAAATATACCAGCCATGGTCTAATATATACATCATGTTGACCGCAGTCTCAAAAAAATAAAGAGCTAACTCTGTCCCTTGCTAAACACCACAAAATAAAGTAGTCAAGACGAGGGGTGGAAGAAGAAAAACCACTCGTCCTACGAGTACGAGCCATCTTGCTGAAAAAACGGTGAATCCTGGTTCTCTTTGGGATAACCTAGTTATGCAAAGCCAGTGGGGTCAGAACCCCAAGCAACAAGTACCACAAAAGAGCTCGAGGTGATATACCGAACACATCACAACATAAGCAGAAAAAGACAATAAAAGAAATAAATGCTGATCGAGACTTGTACGGTACCAATGTACTTGTCTCAAGAATAATACTGGAAGAACTGATAACAAGTACAAAAATGAAAGTAAGGCGACGAACGACAAGAGAGCATAGGAACTACTCTGGATTGGGACCACAACCCTTAAACCAAACAAGGACCGGGGTTGCAGACCTTCACCCGAGCAGAACTTAGCACCCTAACCACGCGCCGGAAGAAAATAAAACTAGAAGAGCGAGCTATAATGAATGTAACATCATTCATCGCATGGCTAAACAACTTTATAGCTTGCTACGATTAACTAACTAGGGTTGTCACAGACATTAATTACTAAATACATATTTTAATAATATTGCTACTACCGACACTACAGTTAACCCTGATGGCCAAGGGTACGCTTGTCTAGTAAACTTAAATGCACATTCAACCATACAATAACATCACTTGTTACTTGTCATAAACAGAAATTGAACTTATAAGCATAAACTTAAAATTGTAATCATAAAATATCTTTATAAAGTTAAACTTGTAACATAAACTTGTATATAAACTTGTTTTGTAAGTGCCGTAGCATGTATAAACTTGGTTAGTCATGGAGCCCTTGCCTAGCAGGGTTGTTCCATGCTGCATAGGGCCCTTAGAGATCGGGGTAGATGGTAGCGCAATATTCTTTCCTCCCAATGATCTAGGTAAATCTTATCTTGTTTAATTATTACTAAATTATTTTAAGTTCTCGAGTCGTTGACACTTGAGAACTCCCTAGAATGATGAGTCACGAGTACGAGCTTTTTATGAGTTATCGTATTTGCGACATGCGATATACATTGGACAATACTCACACTTGATTGTCCAATGCCAAATGTAATAGATTTTCATACACAAATATTTTTACGGTGTCGTGAGGATTGTGAACTTGTACATAAACTTGTCTCGTGAACTTACAAGCAAAACTTGTTTAGTATCATAAACTTGTATCGACATAAGGAAGCACACAATAATAATCACTAAAAAGAATTACTAAATGAACATAATTAAATGAAATACAAAATGCACGCAAAAATTCCTGGCCACATGTGCCGACTGGCTACATGGACTCATTTGCCGCATGCACCCACTGGCCGTATGTACTCAGTTTTGGCATGCGCTCACTGGTCGCATGCACCCAATTGCCACATGGACTCACTGGCAGCATGCACCCAATTGCTGCATGCACTCAATTGCCGCATGGACTCACTTACTGCATGCTCAGGGTTAAAGTCTACTCCTTGGGGGCAAGTGATGAGTGATGGGTCAATAATAAAGTTTCAGTGAAGTGACATAAAGTGATTGATGTGACAGACCAAAAAGTATGTCAGGGAGAAAAGACAAGAATCATAAAAAGATGTGCAAGGATGAAGCAGAGTTATGCAACAAAAGAGGAGAGGCGCATAGTGCCAATGCCGCATAAGTCCGCTTGCCGCATGCTCATATTGCCGCATAGATGCCCCTCTTGGACTTAACGAATTTTTCATTCGTTCAGCGAGTGAAAACACAAGCGGTTCAAGGATTAGCTCCAGAACACTTTGTGTAATGTACAATCATGCACCCAACAAGATAGACACATGTTGTCAGTATGCGGCAAGGAGTTCAGGCCGTATAACCCTCTTGGGCGGCATAGTGCTCTCAGCCGCATAGGTCGCTGGCCGCATGAAGACTTCGTCTTCTCCAACAACAGGTTCAGCCATGGTCGAAAGCTCCAAAAATTAAAATTTTATTTTCTTCATAAAAACTTTATTTTAACTCCAAATCAAGTGAAACAAGAGCCAAATTGTACGAAATGAAATGCTCTAACATAAGGAAAAACTAGTTTTTGAAAACACTAAGTTTTAATAAATCAAAACCAAGAAAAACTAATAAAACCTATAAAAATTCTAAACTTAAAACTCAGATATACAAAAATTTATAAATCAAAATCCAAAATTCCAAGAACTAAATATGATCAACAACTCAAGAAGAGCATTTTTGTTCAAATTCATTTTTAAAAACAACATATATATAAAAATTCAAAAATTTATGACTTCACAATTGAGCAAGATGTACTTGTCTAAGAATCCAACGACCTCTTCCTAGCTAGGTCCGGTGCTAGGGTTCGGCTAGGGGAGGTGCACGGGGATGAGGGAGAAGGGAGCAAGGAAGAAGAAAATGAAAATGAAGAAGAAGAAAGAGAGGAGAGAGAGAAAAGCTCATATATATACTAAGAGGAGAGAAACAATAGTTTAGTCATGGGTTCAGTCAAATGAACCAAACTAGGTATCCATTCTACATGCAGATCCTAAATCCGGTCTATGACAATACTAATGGATATTCTACTGGTCTCGGGTAGTCCCTCTCAATAACAAAAAAATAGCAATAAATAAAATGACAGGAACCAACATAAGAAATACAGCAAGAATACATTATCAGGAAAAATTAAATTCTAAAAATTCAAGAAATACTAAATCTGGAATCGGGTGTGACATCTCTACCCTCCTTAGAAAAATTTTGTCATCGAAATTTCACCAAGACTAGTCAAGCTGGAACACCCAAGAAAGCTCAGGAAATCGCAACTCACTAATCAAAGGATTATACTAAGAAAATAACTAAAAATAGAAAAGATAGCTGCAGAAATAACTAATGAATAAATGCACAAAAGTAACACACAGAGAAAATGGAGGCATATGGATACATATACTCCTGAGTTAGTCGAATAGGAACTCGTCCTCGCTTGCCTATGCTGACTCATACAAATGGATAAGAGCTAAGCCTGGAGGTAAGTCGGTACCAACGACTATATCGATGACATGACTCTAAACCAGGACATACCTTCGCAGTCGGGAGACATGATAGACATCATGTACCACGAGATACAAAGACAGAAGAGCTGGACGAAAACTCACCTTTGCTCAACAAAAGGATCAAAATGACTATCGTATTTTGAACAGGTTGGAACACGAGATAGTTCGATAAGAACCTAAGAATAAGACAAGCTAAAGAGAGCTCAGAAATCTCACCCACAATTGTAGCGCCTTCGCCTAACAACTACTCTAGGTTGCTAAATATTTTGTCAGGCCATCATCTAGGGGCCGTGGCTCTAACTTGCTGTTGGTTCTGTCTTGCTGGACTTGAGCATACTGCGCCGGACGTTGCTGCTGGGTCTACATCAGGAGAGGACACTACGAACTGCTAATTCTGATCATCGTGGGCCTTCAGCCGCTACCCGAGGCGGAGCTGGTAACTGTCGGACTGAAGAAGTCCCTAGGTACAGGATCGGGCATGAACCAATCATGTGGTAGGATGCCCCACATCTGAGACATTGGCTATTGGCCCTCATACACTGATCTCTAGTGTGCCCTAGCTTATCGCAGTGGCTGCATCCTGCTGATACAGACTACTTGGTAGATTATACTAAGTTTACTGTAGAGGTTGGAGGTGCTGGCGGGCGAGGTGATCTGACTTCTGACGCCTCTCATGGATGAGTGTAACCTCTTTTGGAGGTGAGAACTGAATACTGACGCCTCTCATGGATGAGTGTAACATCTTCTGGCCTCCGGTCCTTGCTACTAATTTTTGGCTGGCAAGTTCTTGGGACGTAGCTACCCTGAGTACTACATCATAGGTAGTATAATTATGACCCACCTTAAACTGCTGAAGCTCTAGATGTAACTCTTGTTCAAATCTCTTGGCTCGGTTGTAAACCCCCTGATTTTTCAAAATTTTAAAAACTGGATTTTTCACAATTTTCTGGAATTTTCTGAGAATTTTCTGTAATTTAAAAACAGGGTTTTAATTTTTAAATGATTTTTAATTGATATTAAACAATATTAAAATATTATGAAAATAATATTTTTGGGTGTAAAATAAAAAACTGGACTTAGGACAATTTTTCTGGAATTTATCGGACCCCGGACCTATTTTTAAATGCCTAAAAACTAATTATTTAATTATTTAATTATTTATTAATTAATTTATTATTATTATTATTTATTATTACTATTATTATTTAAAATATATATATATATATATTACCCAGCCCGGCCCAACAGACCAAACCCGGCCCAGACTCTGCCCAGCGGGTCGGGTCGGATCCGCCGCAAACCCGACCCGGCCCCTCACCCGCACCCCGACCCAGCCCCCGTCCCCGCGTTTCCCGCCGCCCCCCGCCGCCTGTGCCGCCCGCAGCGCCCGGCCACCACCCCACGACGTCCACCCCGCCTCCGCCTTCTCCGCCCACGCCCCGCCACTCTCGGCCCCCAGCTCCCCTCCCCCGCCACGACGAGCCCGCCGCGTCCCCTCCTCCCGCAGTTGCCCCACCGACGGCAGCCAGCTCTCTCCTCCCTCCTCCTCTCCTCGTCGACCAGTCCGGCACCGCAGCAGCAGCCGAGCGCCGTCCGCAGCGCCGACGACGGCCGCCCGGCCTTCCTCCTCGCCGCGCAGCGTGCCCCAGCCCCTCCGCCGCAGCCCGGCCGCCCTCAGCCGCCCCTGCCGCCGGCCAGAACACCCCAAGCCCTAACCCTAACCCTAATTCTCGGTTCCTGTGTCCGACCGTGTCGGACACGTGTCGGACACAGCTCGAACCCCGGTTTCTCGGGTCCCTTCAGGTGCGTGTATCTTTTTGCTCGTAGCTCCGTTTTCGATTCCGCAAATTGCGTTGCGAAGCCTGTATGACCCTCTCGGTGTCCGGACAAACTGTTCGGGGCATCGCGTCCTGTGGTGATCACACACCGCGATCCAAAAACAGGAAAAACCCAGACCCTGTTTCACCCCGGAACCGAGTACGCCCCGCCAAACGGGATGACTTGGTCGTGCACGGTCTTCACAGATACGTGCGCCTCGTCGATACGGACGTGTGGGATTTCGCGGAAGCTGATTCGGGCGTGCGTGCACACCGGAATCAATGCATATCCGCGGACATCGCTCCGTATCCGCCTTTTCTGCAATTTACCCTAACTTCGTGCACACACGTCGGATCGAGACAAAACTTGTGCCATCGGACTCGTAGCGATACGCTGGTCCTGTGGGTCAAGTTTGGTTCGATTCTGAGAACGTTGACAAAATCGCGTGTCGTGGGCCCCACAGGCCCCGCTCGACGGGCGATTTTGTGAACGGCTCATCGGAATTCAATTCTGAAAGTTCTGTTGGGTTCGTATCAGCGTTTCTGACCTGTTGACACTAAGTTTGGTGAATTTGGAGACCATTGACCCTGACGCATTTTTTGGTGCAAAGCGGGCCCACCGGTGGACCCCGTTTTGGCCCGAAACTGCCGTTTCTGCCCTTGTCTCCAAATTGGACCCAAGGACAGGCGTTTCTAGCTGATTGATATTTTCTGGATCTGATGGTGATGTTTGTTTCAGCAACCGGAGTACCGCCTGCAATTCCCGCCGAAGTCAGAACTGTAAACATAGTCGGGACCACAGGCAAGTGTACCTTGCCAAACCCTGCAGCTTGCTCTTTATTTTCTGGACTTAATTATACATTAGTGGGCAAGTAAAGCTTGCCAATTGCAGTGATTATTGTTATAGAACTTGCCTGAATTTAAATGCAAATAAACTTGTTAAACTGTTAAACCCAGGACCGAGTGGCTTTACTTAGTGTCCGATCATAGTCGGGTGCCAACTCCGTACGCGGGGTTGTGTAACGTCACATAGACATGGATATCGAGACCCGATAATTCTCGTACTTGTCCTATCAAGTACACCAGAACCCAGGACACTATTTCATGAGACAGAGTCTTCCTGAGACATTCAAGGTGATTCTGTATAGGATGCATGTTATATGACATAGACTTTACATCCTTAGACATTTTGATTCATAGCTATCAGACTTGCTGCATTAGTTATAATCCCGCTGACATGGACATGAGACGTTATGGTCATGGCTTGCGTGATTACATTGGATGGGGAGAGACACACAGACTACAGGCTGATATTATATATATAACATAGTATATAACATAGTGTAGTTCATAGTTATTGCCGCTACCGGCTCCCCGACACAGAGCTTGTAGTGGCTTCAGCCTGAGTTCTAGTGCTGCTCTCATATTGCATATCACTTAGCTGGTTACATAGCTTATCCTCTTGTTTAATTAACTGCTGCAATGTATTTATTTTGGCTTGTATTTTCTGTACCTTGCTGTCCCCTGAGGACCTGGATCCGGATTATGTCCCCAGGTATAGTTGAAGAGAATTACCCAGAGGTGTACGGTACCGGAGCACTCCTTGGAGCAGAACAAGGAACAGAGGACGAAGTAGTGGCCGAAGACTTCTCCTGAGCACTGGCTACATATTCACAGTATTTCCAATTCAGTATTTTATTTCCTGTCTGTTTCCTTAAATGTAACAGAATATTTCTCGGATTTGTTTCCCGAGATAACCTTATTTGATATTGCATATTTATTTTCATTGCATTATTTCTGGAAATTAATCTGTGTTATTTCTGTGGATGAGATTAGAAATACCTGAGACTTGTAACATATTGCTGCTAGACTACAGCTTAAGCATGCCCTGATGGATCCATTAAATTGGGTTGTCCATCGGTGCGTGCTGCTGGCCATTGCTCACGTGCTCAGTCCCTCGGCATTTTGGGACTGGGGCGTGACATGGTTTTTGTGGTGGCCCATGCAGGTCAACGACTAAATTGTTCGGTTTCAACTTAGGGACCGAACAGGCCTGCAATAAGATAGGATAAGTTTTTAGGATCTCATCCACTTGCTTGAATCGTTTTTGATCTCTATATCGACTTCAAATAATTTACTTGCATCTTGCCTTGATTCCTGTACGCCTCTTACTGGATATTTTGGATGCAGGAAAATGGACCCACAAGAATGCAACGAGACTCCCGTCGGAACACCCCAAGCTACAGGTGTCACCTATGACGACGAAGTGACACCAGTCGAAGGAGTTCCACCAACTTAACAGAGCCAGCAGGCAGGTCAACCTACCTCCCGATTCCGACGCGATGACATTCCACCTCCGTCGCAGTTCGTTCCACCAACGCCCGTGCTCCCACAAGGACAGCCAATTGACGGGCAGCAGATATTTCAAATGATCTACGCGATGATGCAAGCCCAGCAACAAGTCCAACACGAGGCTCAGCGTCGCGAAGCTAACTTCTGGAGGGACAGCATCATAACTGTACTGGAGAAGGCCAACCTACCAGCTCGACGGGCATCTACAGGCTCAATCACTGACTTCCGCCAACTGAAGCCCCGCACTTTTTCTGGAAAAGAGGAGCCCACAGAAGTTCATGAGTGGCTCACCAACATACGGCATCAACTTGAAGCAGCCGAGCTCCCCCGGGAACGCTGGATGACTGCTGTCCGAATGCAGTTGACAGGCAACACGCACCACTGGTGGTTGTCTGAGGAGGCACGACTCAGACCAGACCGAGTCACTTGGGAAGAGTTCTCCAGACTCTTCCAAGAGATGTACATTCCGGCTATCGCTCGATCAGAACTGCGGGACAAATTTAATCGCCTCACCCAGGACTCTATGACGGTGGAAGAGTACAACGCAGAATTCATTCGTCTGAGCCGCTTCGCCCCAACCCTGATCCCGACAGAGGAAGAGAAGGCCGAGAAATTCTTCGACGGACTGAACATTGAGCTACAGAAACTAATTGGGTCCGTCGCACCAATATCATACTCCGACGTTCTCGCTGCAGCCCGACGCATGGAACGCGTCACCAGGAGAGAGTCTCGCCTCAAGCGGCCAATCACCTCAGCACCAGACAGATCATCACCAGGAGAATCTGCAAAGAGATCTCACACGAACCAGCCACCGAGGACAGCCTCGCAGACCCTTCCTACCTGTCACTACTGCGGCAAGATAGGTCATGTCGAGAGGGACTGCAGACGCAAGTTGGAATTGTGCCTGACTTGCGGCACCAATCAACACATAGCCAAGGACTGTCCTCAGCATCGAGATGGAGCACCAAGGGCAGCCCAACCTGCTTTACCGGCACCTAGGCCACCTCTGGCACCTCAAGCAGCACTCTTTCAGCAAGCCCAACAGCAGCAGAGGAATCTACCTCAAGGACGAGGGCAAGCTTATGCGCTGACTGTGCAGGACGCTGATGCGAGTAAGTGATTTGTAGTTTTTCGTTTCTAGTCTTGTTGTAGTTTGTGCCCGTTGGTTCGTGACCTCAGCCCCAACCTAGTAAATTGCAACTTGTTAATAATAACCTGGTTTTTATAAAAGTTGTAATTTTCTTGCTTTAACTAGATTTTCTCTGGAAAGTGCATAACTTTCATTATTAGGGAAACGGTATTTCCCTGAAATATCTTGTGATGTGGTTTCAAACGATGCTTGCGACCGCGTCATCTCTATTGATCGGTTATTCTTTGATTGCGAGGACGCAATCCTCTTAAGGGGGGTAGATTGTAAACCCCCTGATTTTTCAAAATTTTAAAAACTGGATTTTTCACAATTTTCTGGAATTTTCTGGGAATTTTTTATAATTTAAAAATAGGGTTTTAATTTTTAAATAATTTTTAATTGATATTAAACAATATTAAAATATTATGGAAATAATATTTTTGGGTGTAAAATGAAAAACTGGACTTAGGGCAATTTTTCTGGAATTTATCGGACCCCGGACCTATTTTTAAATGCCTAAAAACTAATTATTTAATTATTTAATTATTTATTAATTAATTTATTATTATTATTATTTATTATTACTATTATTATTAAAAAAATATATATATATTACCCAGCCCGTTGGGCCGGCCCAGCCCGGCCCAACAGACCCAACCCGGCCCAGACTCTGCCCAACGGGTCGGGTCGGATCCGCCGCAAACCCGACCCGGCCCCTCACACGCACCCCGACCCAGCCCCCGTCCCCGCGTTTCCGCCGCCCCCGCCGCCTGCGCCGCCCGCAGCGCCCGGCCACCACCCCACGACGTCCACCCCGCCTCCGCCTTCTCCGCCCACGCCCCGCCACTCTCGGCCCCCAGCTCTCCTCCCCCGCCACGACGAGCCCGCCGCGTCCCCTCCTCCCGCAGTTGCCCTGCCGATGGCAGCCAGCTCTCTCCTCCCTCCTCCTCTCCTCGTCGACCAGTCCGGCACCGCAGCAGCAGCCGAGCGCCGTCCGCAGCGCCGACGACGGCCGCCCGGCCTTCCTCCTCGCCGCGCATAGTGCCCCAGCCCCTCCGCCGCAGCCCGGCCGCCCTCAGCCGCCCCTGCCGCCGGCCAGAACACCCCAAGCCCTAACCCTAACCCTAATTCTCGGTTCCTGTGTCCGACCGTGTCGGACACGTGTTGGACACAGCGCAAACCCCGGTTTCTCGGGTCCCTTCAGGGGCGTGTATCTTTTTGCTCGTAGCTCCGTTTTCGATTCCGCAAATTGCGTTGTGAAGCCTGTATGACCCTCTCGGTGTCCGGACAAACTGTTCGGGGCATCGCGTCCTGTGGTGATCGCACACCGCGATCCAAAAACAGGAAAAACCCAGACCCTGTTTCACCCCGGAACCGAGTACGCCCCGCCAAACGGGACGACTTGGTCGCGCACGATATTCACAGATACATGCGCCTCATCGATACGGACGTGTGGGATTTCGCGGAAGCTGATTCGGGCGTGCGTGCACACCGGAATCAATGCGTATCCGCGGACATCGCTCCGTATCCGCCTTTTCTGCAATTTACCCTAACTTCGTGCACACACGTCGGATCGAGACGAAACTTGCGCCATCGGACTCGTAGCGATACGCTGGTCCTGTGGGTCAAGTTTGGTTCGATTCTGAGAACGTTGACAAAATCGCGTGTCGTGGGCCCCATAGGCCCCGCTCGACGGGCGATTTTGTGAACGGCTCATCGGAATTCAATTCTGAAAGTTCCGTTGGGTTCGTATCAGCGTTTCTGACCTGTTGACACTAAGTTTGGTGAATTTGGAGACCATTGACCCTGACGCATTTTTCGGTGCAAAGCGGGCCCACCGGTGGACCCCGTTTTGGCCCGAAACTGCCGTTTCTGCCCTTGTCTCCAAATTGGACCCAAGGACAGGCGTTTCTAGCTGATTGATATTTTCTGGATCTGATGGTGATGTTTGTTTCAGCAACCGGAGTACCGCCTGCAATTCCCGCCGAAGTCAGAACTGCAAACATAGCCGGGACCACAGGCAAGTGTACCTTGCCAAACCCTGCAGCTTGCTCTTTATTTTCTGGACTTAATTATACATTAGTGGGCAAGTAAAGCTTGCCAATTGCAGTGATTATTGTTATAGAACTTGCCTGAATTTAAATGCAAATAAACTTGTTAAACTGTTAAACCCAAGACCGAGTGGCTTTACTTAGTGTCCGATCATAGTCGGGTGCCAACTCCGTACGCGGGGTTGTGTAACGTCACATAGACATGGATATCGAGACCCGATAATTCTCGTACTTGTCCTATCAAGTACACCAGAACCCAGGACACTTGACACTATTTCATGAGACAGAGTCTTCCTGAGACATTCAAGGTAATTCTGTATAGGATGCATGTTATATGACATAGACTTTACATCCTTAGACATTTTGATTCATAGCTATCAGACTTGCTGCATTAGTTATAATCCCGCTGACATGGACATGAGACGTTATGGTCATGGCTTGCGTGATTACATTGGGTGGGGAGAGACACACAGACTACAGGCTGATATTATATATATAACATAGTATATAACATAGTGTAGTTCATAGTTATTGCCGCTACCGGCTCCCCGACACAGAGCTTGTAGTGGCTTCAGCCTGAGTTCTAGTGCTGCTCTCATATTGCATATCACTTAGCTGGTTACATAGCTTACCCTCTTGTTTAATTAACTGCTGCAATATATTTATTTTGGCTTGTATTTTCTGTACCTTGCTGTCCCCTGAGGACCTGGATCCGGATTATGTCCCCAGGTACAGTTGAAGAGAATTACCCAGAGGTGTACAGTACCGGAGCACTCCTTGGAGCAGAACAAGGAACAGAGGACGAAGTAGTGGCCGAAGACTTCTCCTGAGCACTGGCTACATATTCACAGTATTTCCAATTCAGTATTTTATTTCCTGTCTGTTTCCTTAAATGTAACAGAATATTTCTCGGATTTGTTTCCCGAGATAACCTTATTTGATATTGCATATTTATTTTTATTGCATTATTTCTGGAAATTAATCTGTGTTATTTCTGTGGATGAGATTAGAAATACCTGAGACTTGTAACATATTGCTGCTAGACTACAGCTTAAGCATGCCCTGATGGATCCATTAAATTGGGTTGTCCATCGGTGCGTGCTGCTGGCCATTGCTCACGTGCTCAGTCCCTCGGCATTTTGGGACTGGGGCGTGACATCGGTCTTCCTCGGAATCTACCATATGAGGAGCAAATCGGCTAAGTTGACAAAACTCGGCCGCATACTGGTCGACCGATCTTGTGTTCTGGCGGAAGTTGATGAACTACTGCTGGAGCTGGAACTTGGCAGTTGTGTGAAAATACTTCTCCTGGAAGCGCTTCTTGAACGTCTGCCAGTTAATGGACTTCGGAAGCGCTATTTCTTATGCTGCCCACCAATCTCGGACAAGATCTGATAGTTGTAACTTTACGACTGCTACCTTCTCATCATTTGGGGTCTTGGTTGCATCCAAGATGGCCTCAAAGTCCTAGAGCCAAGAAACTGCTGAAATTGCATCTTCCGTGCTGAGGAACTTGGTTGAGCGCATGCGACTAACATTGGTCGCCGAGTTGTGAGTATAACGCCTACTGTTGTCGAGTGCTACTCTAACTCCCTGGCAAAAAGTAGTGTTCGTATGTTCTTGTCCTTGCTGAAACTACTGGCAGAGTTGGACCACTTGTTGCTGAAGCTGGAGTTGTTGTTGCTGTTGTTGTTGTTGTTGTACCATCATCATGGCTTGGATCATCTCTAACATGGCCTGCGAGCCTTCCCTATCCTGGTTGTACTGGAAGAACTGGTGGTATTGCTGGGCTGGTTGGGCTGATATCAATAATGGAGCGGGCTGAACTGGTCGTTCCGGCAAGAATGGTGGAGCTGATTGTGTTGGTCGGACATGCATGACTTACGGAGCTGGCTGATAAAAAGCTACTGATGTTTGTCCTTGGTTTAATATCAAAATCTGGCCCTGGCCTACTGGATCTGCTGGAGTTATCGGTGCAACGGAACCCTCGGAAGGAGGAGCATGTGGGGTGTCCCTGAAGGATAAGGACACAAGGGTATCTACAAGGGACGAAAATGGAACAATCATGTCAAGCAAGTTTGAAGTTCAAGGAAAGCGAGAGATACATGTTGCAAGTGGAGTTCAATTGAAGATTATAGAGGATTGAGATTCTAATAAGATGAGTCCTCCCACCCCCACAAGTCTAAAAAATAGACCTGCATGGGCCACCAAGAAATCCTTGTCACGCCCCGCTCCCAGAATACTGGGTAAATACGGGAACTGACATGGCCAACCGCATCTTGCAGAATACCAAAGTAAGCTGCAATATGTTAAGGTTGTCTAGAATACAAATGAGAGAACTCTAGCATGCTATGACGTCAGTCCTAAGGCCGACAAATCCTATTATCTTAATCCAGCAACACTAGTGCAAGAGTAGATCATATATGAAAGTAAAAAGGCATCCTAAATTACATACCACATATGATCATGAAGCTAGTGAATACAAAATACTGCACTAGCAGAGTATAATAATACATGATCAAATAAACCAGCCATGGTCTAATATATACATTATGTTGACCACAGTCTCAAAAATATTAGGAGCTAACTCCGCCCCTTACTTAACACCACAAAATAAAGTAGTCAAGACGAGGGGTAGAAGAAGAAAACCCACTCGCGAGATTCGGCCGCAGTCCTACGAGCGCGAGTCATCTTGCTGAAAGAGCGGTGAATCCTGGTTCTCTTCGGGGTAACCTGGACATGCAAGGAAAGTGGGGTCAGAACCCCAAGCAATAAGTACCATAAAGGAGCTCAATGTGATAGACCAAACACATCACAACATAAGTAGAAAGAGACAATAAAAGAAATAAATGATGATCGAGACTTAAACGGTACTAATGTACTTGTCTCAAGAATAATACTAGAAGAACTAATAACAAGTGCAAAAATGAAATTAAGGCGACGAGTGGCAAGAGAGCATAGAAACTACACTGGATCGGGACCGCAACCCTTAAACCAAATAAGGACCGGGATTGCAGACCTTCACCCGAGCAGAATATAGCAATTTAACCATGCACCGGAAGAAAATAAAACTAGAAGACCGAGCTATAATAAAAGTAACATCATTCATCGCACGGCCAAACAACTTTACGGCTTGCTATGATTAACAAGCTAGGGTTGTCACAGATATTAATTACTAAATGCATATTTTAAGAATATTGCTACCACCGACACTGCAGTTAACCCGGATGGCCAAGGGTACGCTTGTCTAGTAAACTTAAATGCACATTCAACCATACAATAACATAACTTGTTACTTGTCATAAACAGAAATATAACTTATAAGCATAAACTTAAACTTGTAATCATAAACTGGCTTTATAAACTTAAACTTGTACCATAAACTTGTATATAAACTTGTCTTGAAAGTGCTGCAGCACGTGTAAACTTGGTCAGTCATTGAGCCCTTGCTAGCAGGGTTGTTCCATGATGCATGGGTCTCTTAGGGATCGGGGTAGCCGGTAGCGCAATATTCTTTCCTCCTAATGATCTAGGTAAATTTATCTGATTTAATCATTACTAATTTATTTCAAGTTCTCGAGTCGTGGACACTTGAGAACTCCCTAGAATGACGAGTCACGAGTATGAGCTTTTCATGAGTTATCGTATTCGTGACACACGATACATTGGACAATACTCACACTCGATTGTCCGATGCTAAATGCAATAGATTTTCATACACAAATATTTCCATGGTGTTGTGAGGATTGTTAACTTGTACATAAATTTGTCTCGTGAACTTATATGCAAAACTTGTTTGGTATCATAAACTTGTATCGACATAAGATAATCACTGAAATAAATTACTAAATGAACATAATTAAAGGGAACACAAAATGCACACAAGAATTCTTGGCCACATGCGCCCACTGGCCGCATGGACTCACTTGCCGTATACACCCACTGGCTGTATGCACTCACTTGTCGCATGTACCCACAGGCCGCATGCACTCACTTGCCGCATCCGTTCACTGGCTGTATGCACCCAATTGCAGCATGGACTCACTGGACGCATGCACCCAATTGCCGCATGGACTCACTTGCCGCATGCTCAGGGTTAAATTCTACTCCTTGGGGCAAGTGTTGAGTGATGGGTAAATAATGAAGTGTCAGTGAAGTGACATAAGTGAAGTGTCAGTGAAGTGACATAAAGTGATTGATGTGACAGGCTGAAAAGTTTGTCAAGAAGAAAATATAAGAATCATAAAAAGATGTGCAAGGGTGAAGCAGAGTTATACAATAAAAGATGAGAGGCGCATACTTCCAATGTCGCATAAGTCTGCTTGCCGCATAGATGCCCCTCTTGGACTTAGCGAATTTTTTATTCGTTCAGCGAGTGAAAACACAAGCAGTTCAAGGATTAGCTCCAGAACACTTTGTGTAATGTCCAGTCATGCACCCAACAAGATGGATGCATGTTGTCAATATACGGCAAGAAGTTCAGGCTGCATAACCCTCTCGGGCCGCATATCACTCTCCGCGACATATGTCGCTGGCCGCATAAAGAATTCGTCTTCTCCAAAAGTAGGTTCAGCCAATGCTGAAAGCTCCAAAAACCGAAAATTTATTTTCTTCATAAATTTTTTATTTTAAATTCAAATCAAGTGAAGCAAAAGATAAATTGCACGAAATAAAATGTTCTAACATAAGGAACAACTAGTTTTCGAAAACACTAAGTTTTAATAGACCAAAATCAAGAAAACTCATGGAACCCACAGAAACTCTAAACTTAAAATCCATATCTATAAAAATTTATACATCAAAATCTAAAACTCCAAGAACTAAATATGATCAGCAACTCAATGAGAACATTTTCCATCAAATACATTTTTAAAAAAAATAACATATATATAAAAATCCAAAAATTTATGACTTCACCATTGAGCAAGATGTACTTGCCTAAGAGTCCAGCGACATATTTCTAGCTAGGTCCGGTGCTAGGGTTCGACTAGGGGAGGTGCACGGGGGTGAGGGAGAAGGGAGCAAGGAAGAAGGAAATGAAAATGAAGAAGAAGAAAGAGAGGAGATAGAGAAAAGCTCATATATATACTAAGAGGAGAGGAAAAATGGTTTAGTCATGGGTTCAGTCAAATGAACCGAACCAGGTGTCCATTCTACATGCAGATCCTAAATCGGATTTATGGCAATGCCAATGGGTATTCTACTGGTCTCGGGTAGTCTCTCTCAACAACAGAAAAACAATAATAAAAAAAATGACAGGAACGAACATGAGAAATACAACAACAATACATTATCAAGAAAAATTAAATTCTAAAAATTCAAGAAATACCAAATCTAGAATTGGATATGACAGTTTTACTTGTTGCTTGTTGTAATCTTCATTTTTCTCGAAGTTTGTAATCTGTTCTTGGTTCGTGCTTCGTTGGAATTGAGAAATATCATATGAGGAACTTTTGTGTGAATCTCTCATCTCGACGACAACTTGGATTCCAGTAGAGAGCGGACCTTCGGGTCTCGCTAGTAGTTCTGCTATGGCCCGCGATCTACCATCTTTGATCCGCCTCGGAACTAACAGATATTAGTATAGAAGACTTGTGTAATTACGAAGAATTGACGACACTTTTCAGTTTTTAAATGTCCCCTTCATGTGAGAAATGGAGCTGAGGTTAATCCTTCTATAATAGGAGGATTATCAAAGTGCACTTCTGGATTTATTCATATACTTTCGTATACTTGTTAGGCAATCTCCAAAAGATTACTCAACAAGTTATTGCAACTGATTCCAAAGTAGATAATTTAGACAACAAGTCTGAAAACAAGTATTTGACAAAAAGACCAAAGATAAAAGATAAAAGTCGATCACCTAAACGCTGTTATTAAAATAGAAGGTTTAGGAGACATAACTCAGCTTGATAATGTATTACCCAGATCCCATGTAATCAAATAAAACGAATTTTTGAGGAAGTTGAAATACTACCAGGAAATTTTAACTCTTCAAGCTGCAAACAATGTTCTATCTTCATTTTTGACCCCAAGTTCATGAAGGGCTGTGAACCATTCCACCTAACTAGCTCTGGAGGTAGCTAGGTTGCGATTATGTTAAAAAAGTTTTGAATGTTCAGTATTGACTCGGATCCGACTATCGCTCACTTTTTGGTCTTTCTGTCCATCCAACATGTTCATCCTCGTGTACTAAAAGGGATGATGTCTATACTGCTTTGGTTAAAAAATATATTTCTTTACCTGTTTTAATAGTTGCCTACCGCAAACCCTGAATTGAAAAATCTCATATGGTTCATAAGTAGGTGCATAGCGGTGCTTACAATATACTTATTAAAATTTTGCTAGTATTCTTTAGGTAAGCATTCGTTCTCGGCTTTCAGTCTGCAAGTGTGGTTAGTGAGATGACCATCACAACTCTTGGGGTAGTTATTTGGATCAGAAAAGGGGTTTTAGATTTTAGACTACTATATGATCTTACCTCCTTGCCAATCTACCACTACATCAAAATAGACAATTACCCACGGTTATTACTATGATAAATAATTTTTGTCACGGTAATAACCGTGACAAACTGGACGTGGCAATTTTTTTTGTTACGATTATAACCGTGACAAAGTAAAATATTTGTCACGGTTATTACCGTGACTAAATAAACAAATTGTAACGGTTATATTGTGACAAAAGAAATAAATGGTAACGATTATTACCGTCAGAAAGCTTTTTTTTCCCTCACACTTATAACCATTACAAAAGTCCAAATTATTCACGGTTATTACCGTAACTACCGGGTTTTTTTGTCACAGTTTTAACCGTGAGAAACACCTTTTAAAAAAAAAAAAAAACTTAAATATTTTTTACATCAAACTAGTCAACATATATTGTTGTTCACCTACATCAAACCAGTTAAACAAGAGGATGGCAGTCAACATAGTACATACCACAAAGAGAGTAATAATATAAACCATTATATATTTTCCCAACATGAGATTTTTTTTTCTTCTTCTTCTACTTCTTCAAAATGTTTCACAAATGAAAAGAAAATATCAAAAGAACAGCACTAATACCAGTCATAAACTCCTCTAGCTTTGAATTTCTCAGTCTTCCTCTAAGCTCCTGATAGTTCAGTGGCTTCTGGTTAGTCCAGTTTGCTTCACAAGCATGTGTTTGTCGAAATCCTTCGGCTACATGCAAATTTCACCATGTCACTTTGATTAAGCATGTTGAACATAACAGCCAAAGGACAAGAATCAAATTGCCCACAAGGGCATCTACAAAATACTATAATTGATAAATTTGTAAAGTATCATGAAGCCGGTTTCTTAGATACACACATATATAATTCAATCCAACTGCAATAAACAAAGCTCACTGTAATAAAATATAACCTCCAAAAGTTTATTATGCTGCAAATTTAAAGGAAGACTTAAATCAACTCTGCAGTACTTCTAGTCAACTTGCACAAAAATATATATATACACGAAGCTAATAGCTATCAGCTTCTACTATAACTTATTAGCAAGTCTATTTATTAGTTTCTAATATGTTTCACTACTAAAAGGCATGACATGCAGTGATTCTAACCTGTTGCACAGCAGAAATGCCCATATGTCCAAAAAAAGATACCGAAATCCACCACTATAAGGCCTTCGTCTTGTGATTTCCATGGCTCTAACCTGTTGCACAGCAGAAATGACAAACTGAGTGATTGTTCAACTAGAAATAATTAACATGAGAGAACAATTGATGTTTCCATCCATTTCTTATTAGTTGATACCTGGTACCATGACCACTTCGTTTAAGGTGTCAAATTTTAGTTCAGGAGTAACTACTCCAAATTGTTTTGAGTTCTTACGGATGCAGGAAGTGTGCAAATAGCCAGACGCGGAGTACGGACACAGCACGCTCGGGCAGCCCCCTCTGGGCCTCCAGGCATTATTCTGGATCATGCCCAGCTGCTACAACGCCCTCTGCTGCCTGAGGTGGTGGTCCACGAACCGCAGCCTCGGCACCAGAACTGCATCGATATCGTGTGCAGGCGAGTGCAGTGAAGGTCCGTGCGGACCCCAATCTGGCCACCGCATCGAAGGAGGATACAACAATCTGCATCTGGTGGTGGTACAGCCTGTATCTCTGCTCCACCTTCAAAATTACATACATACAAAAGAAAATGGGCTTCTTATATATATATATATATTTAGAATTGAACTTGCTTTCTTATCATCAGCAGATTTAACTGATTGACTGCCATTTTTACCATCAGCACACATCTTGTATCACTCCATAACATCTTCACTCTCCTGGAACAAAAAACCTCCAAATTATTAGCTAAATTGTATAGTAGGCCACAATTCACATTAACACATCAATTGGAGCTAAAATTTAACCTTTTCTACATGGTCGCAAGAATCTATAGCCTTCTTAAGCTCGTACTTCGAAAAATTGGCACTGAGTTAGGAAATAATGAAGAAGGTTTGGCTGAGAGTATAGGTAAAAAGGGGATGTGGTAGAGAAAGAGGTGAGGTAAGTCACAAAATTCTAGTAATTCTGACTGCACATATCTAAAGACATTCTAGATGTTACATCATGAAGTCAAAGACATGTAGAGCCACAGAGAATAAAGATATACCAACCTGATGACCATGACATATATAGCCCAAACTTGAATTGGCAGTGGTTAGTCATAGTCTCGGGATAACAAGCGTTCTCATCATACTCTCCACGAGTAATACACAAGTCAGGACAGCTCTTCAAGTAGTCTTGGATATCCTATATTAAAAAGGAAGCAAGCTGGATTTATTAGAAGACACCCTATAACATTTGGTAGGAACAAGTTCAATACAACCAGACAATATAATCAGGAAATTAAAAACCAACATTGGTGGTTTTATCTTGTATAATGTTCAAAATGAACAATCAAATTAGCATTCCAAAGTAATAGTAAGTATAGTTACCTTCCTCTAAACATGTCTATGACAGAAATAGAACATGTATAAGTTATGTAAATAAAGAAAACAGATCGACGCCATGTCCTCTAAACACGTCTATCACAGAAATAGAACATTGTAAATTATGTTTAATCCAAATAAAGAGGTATTGAACAACGGGAATAACAAATTATTCTTACAGCAAGGAACAGAATGCAACCACTGTCATAAATTACGCATTCAAAAGTGATCCAGCAAAAGCTCACTTGATTTTCATATACATACAATACAAATTGACACTAAGAATATGCATCACCAATGTGAACCCAAAAAAAAAAAATGATTCAGACTATCAAAAGAATCAATCCAAGAGTTCTAAAACTATTTCCAGGAATATTAACTACTGAGTTTCAGCAACTACCAAAAGAATGAAAGCAAGGTTCTTGTTTTTAATATCATCTAACATGTCAATCCTCCCAAAAATATAAATGTACAAGTATTTGCCTCTACTCTTTTGCAGGGAACTACTAAATTTGTGCTATTGTAGATCATGTAGAGACCAAGTTATTTGATAATGAGGCAAGAACAAGCAATTTAGAATCAGATGGACCTAGGAAAGCCCTAATTGGGAAGCCAAATTAAATTTTTATGAGACAGGACTCCAAGTTGAGGGACCAATACCTGAAAGAAAGGGATAATAGTGCAATTGTAATTGTTAATGTGAAATGACTTCCAATTTATAGTAGTCAGATGTTTGTAAACTATTCATGAAGATGCCGACTTAGTCGTAACTATAACTTCCCTGAAATGGGGAAGCTGTACCATCTTCTCTTTTGAAGACTTTGTGCAAAGATGCCAACTACACTGATTGATAAATCTGTAGGGTTTCAGTAGGGCACACGTACGTACTAAATGATCCTAGCTATGATTCATTTTGTCACTGGAATCTTTATTGCAGTCTCAACTTCAGCAACAGTGGTAACTTGATAGGATTCACTTCTTTTTCTGCTGAAGGATATGCCAAAGCAGTGAAACTTGCAGGAAATTAAGGAGTTGAAGTTCCATGGGGGTGTCAATTCGAAACTAATAAGTGAAACAATACATAGTCTACACGAGAATACTACAGTTTAACGATCAAGGTTCATCTAATGTAAGCTATGTCTTTACAGAACGATCACGCAGAGATTTCACTATCGATCTTCTACCTCTTATCTTAATTCTTGTGCTCTTTCGTGAATTTAAACTATTTTTGAGCAAATCTAACTCTAAGAAAATAAATATACAAAATCGGTCGAAAAGAATTTTTGGACTTGTTCATCTATAATCCTTTGCAGCAGGAGGGAAGCCACCACATTCAAAACGTCTCAATAGTTCGTGATATTGCCCATGAATATCACCTGTATCAGACATAATTTCAAAAAGTAAGGCTTTGATGAATTATTTTTTGATATGATAGCTTCATCAATATGTTATCGATATTAGTCTCTAACAATTGTGAAAAGATCATCAAATCACTGATAACTTGAGAAGTTTAGACAGACGGACACTTTCAGATAAATACTGCTATAAACACCATGAAATGTCAAAGAAAGCAGGTCTAATTCATTTCATTGCATGAACCATGAGGGTCACACATTAAAGATATAACAATATAAGATCTTATGATTAGTGATTACACCACTAGGAGAAAATATTCAAAAATTGACAAGACTAATTGGCTACCACATAGCATAACATCACAGTTACTTTTACAAAAATATAACATTTCCATCATAATATTCTACTGAAGAAAGAGACCTACATAAGGAGTATAATCTTAAGTGGCAAAATAAGATCTCTGTAGGCTAGCATTTCTCCATCAAAGTTTCATTCCACATCCAACAACACACACTTAAACAATAAACTCATACTGCACATGAAAACAATGAATCTTAAACAACTAAGAAAATGGATCATTCAAGATGATTAAATCTCATACACTAAGGCTTTTGTTTCAAACAGAAGCCCCAAGTAATACAGAGAACCCGATCTTTCTTGGTACTTCCTCTGTTTCTTTTAGGAAACTACACTTTAGTTTGTAGGTTTATAGCATAAAAATAGAGTTAACGTGAATGTGCTTACTGAAAAGCCCCAAGTAATACAGAGAACCCAATCTTGCTTGGTACTTCCTCTGTTTATTTTAAGAAACCACACTTATTTTGTCAGTTTTATAGCATAAAAATAGTGTTGAGGCGAATGTGCTTAACGAAAAGCCAGTTGAATTATCATATTCAAGGAAGATATTGGTTTTCTTACTGCTGAAACACATCATTCACATCCTTAAGGTTATTTCAAGTATGAAATCCAGTCCTTCACATATTCAAGTGCAGGTTCACATTTCTTTCAAATATCGTCTCCCAATAAGTAACTTGAACTCATATCTCTTGTACTGTTCATTCATCAACCCTTCAATTTGGTTAATAGAAATGGGCAACATTCTCTCAATGATTTTAAGACCATAAAGAAATTAACTACATCTCACTTCGCTAAAAAAATTGTTTGGTCAACTATCACTAGAGCTCTATCAAACTTAACATTGGGAAAAGTAGTAAACCAAAACTGGATACAATAGGTTCCTCATATTCAAATCAAGCTGAAACTGCTAGTCAATTCATATTATACCATGAATATCAAAACACACAACTTTGGCTCTCTTAAAGAGAGTTCAATCAATTTCATGTCTACTGAACAATTTGATTGTTACATCTTTGTCAGAGAATAGGCACATATTTCTCTATGATATAATCGAAAAGAAAGAACTCCTGTCCACATATTGTTAGTACCATATTGACATCATTATACATAATACTGATTCATCATTATCCCATTAGATCATCCATTAATTTTCTTGAACTATGTTGTACTGTATTAGTGAGAAAGGAAAGTGCCACAAACAACTGGGACAACCATAAACATGAACATCAAGTACAAGTAATGTTCTAACTTATGATGTGAGAACATCATAATTGACAAAACACAAAATTGAAACATGAGAGTACGATACTATTAAAGAATTTATAGATCATACAGTACGATACTATTAAAGAATTTATAGATCATACACAAAGACTTATTAAGATGCATTATTAATCAACCTGTAAACTTGTATATTGGAATGAAGCATGTCTAAGAGAGACCCCAAAACTGAAACAACAAGCCATCAAATTGATCACTGTGTAATTAGTTATTAGTTTACTGGAAATGGATACCCATCATTAGAACAGTTTGGAATAGACATGTTAGGATGATAAATTGAGACATTAGCAAAAATGAGCTTTTCAGTAAATAAAGAATTGGCAAAAAGTTAAATTAAATAATGACAACAAATTTTCTCTAAGTCCCACCTAATCTACTTCACACTTACATAAACCAAATTTACTGCTTTCACCTTGTACATTTCTTGTTTTAGGCAAACCTTGATTATTATTTTTTTTCCCGTTTTGTCCACAGCCTTAACAATTTCTCATAAAAGAAAGTTCCCCTTCTAGGGAACTTCTGATATAAAGTTATAATCCCTCCAAATAAGACCTTTTACTAAGGGTACTACTGCTTATGTCCTAGGGACAACAATATCTGAAGTACTAATTTACTAATGGTAGAACATTGACAGCAATAGGTCATGAGGTAAGACATAAGAGTAAATAATCCACTCATGAATGCAATCAAACATATAGGAGTTAACATCTTATTGTTCATGATCATATTCTGAACTGGATCACATACCTATGCTACATAAAGAAAAAAAAAGTAAACAATTGATTAAGATACTGTGTAGCGATGTGTTGAGCCAATTATCGAATATCCAGAAAGCCTAATCTCATGATATAGTTTAAATCAACAAAGTAACGTAGCTTCTTTAACAGGCCTGTGTTCTATATTGATTCTTGGTATGGACAACCAAGCAAATATTGGATATAATGGTCAATAAAGTCAATATACAATATATCCAAAAAATTAAGTATCGGTCATCGACCAATCTCCTGCCCGTGTCCCGTGTCACATCATACTGGACACACCAAAAGTACACTGACACTACAAATCACATGTCTGTGTCTCTGTTTCCTGAATATGTTGTGTTTTCCGTGGACATGTATCATTCCATGGCCATCATTTACTACAAAAAAAAAATCTAATTGAAGTGTTAAACTACAGTAGCATACTAGTGATAGTGATATATTCACTATATTTGTTACATATAATACTAGTCCGTTGTGATCAAGAAATATTCCAACGGACTCTTTTCCCGTTGGTCTTAGGCATTTTCTATATTTGTTATATATAATACTATAAATAAAAACAAAATCAAGTACAATACATATTTGCTGCTACTAGATTAAAGATTTTTTTTTATAATAGCTAATTATATCGCATAAAATATCACAAAACAAAGAAATAAAACCAACGACGAACAATAGTTTCTTGATCGGGAAAAGAAGAAAGTACCTTTGGGTGGGCCGACGGTATCCTGACCGCTGCCACGATGCTAGAGGTGTGGGGGTGGTACCTAATCGAACCCTAATCAAAGAGAAATCGAGATTGTGAGAGAGGATAAGGGAAAAGGAAATTCTCAAACCCTAATCAAATTGAAATCAAACCTATCAAATTGAAATCAAATCGAGATTATGAGAGAGGAGAGATGTACCTTCAACTCTCCGCCGCAATGGAGAGGACAACAAGATGTCTTTGACGGACGAGTTTTATTTGAGAGAGGGGGACCGGGGTTTCCAAGAGAGGGAGGGGGTTTCTCTACAGAGTAAGGGATGTCACGACCCGGTGTAAGGGTACAAGTACGTGGGTTCATCCAACCTACACCGCAGCATCGGTAGTTGAACGCTGTCTAGGTCATCAATACTATCGAAACATCTCGAACAATAAATATAATGTACCTGTCAATGATATCTCAACTCCAAATGAAGAACAATATGATATATGATAAATGCTAACCAATACTCAATCACAATATAAAACTAGAGGAGGATAAAAGTACGATATAGAATAAAATAGAGAAATAAGGAGTCACAATACATCACAAGTCCAAAACCACTAGTCTAGACACAATATAAGTCTCAAATAATATATACATACCAAAAGTCTAATAATGAGACTAACACAATGTCCAAAATAATGTCTAAGCCTCCTCGGTCACTGGCACTAAGTCCTCATGCTGTAGGAGAGTATCCTCTAGTGGCTCGCCGTCCTGCGGCCCGTAATAAGTGGGACACAGCTCCACTAGCCAATCATCTGAAAAATATATCCAATCAGGATTGGAGCGAAGTACAAAACTCTGCAAGCAGTTCCAAATATATGGTAGAGAATATATGACAAACAATAGAAAAGAATACAAGATGCACAAGTAACTAGAAATGAAAATATAGCTGGAACAGGCAAATAAGTAAACTATGAACTGGAAAGATATATACAGGCAATATGAAAATAACTGCAAGTAGAGAAACTCGAATACTAGCTATGTGGTTTATAGCGCAAGTTCGTTATGTGATCGGCTTAGGTTGCACATGAGATAAATATGGTAACTCGATTATACGTGAGGTGTATAATCGACATACACATGAGATAAATAGGGCTTGATCACATAACCAACTTCTACTCCCCCTCCCCAACCAATACTCATGGATCCAATCACGACACGTTACGCACATGAATATGATATAGTCACACTAGCACACAAAATTGTGGATGCACAAGAAGCACATAAAATAATACCCGATGCACACGATGAAATACATGTGTAATGAGTACCCGCTGAACATGGTAGGGGATAACATCTTCTGACAGGATCCATATAGTACTAGTCCGTGTAACAATGTGTCAGAATCAAGTATATTAGTTCTAGAACAAGTGATATATACACTATCATAAAATAAAAACTAATAGAGAGATGTACTCGCCTCTGGTCCTAAGAAAATGGTGTATCTCGATGCCCAAGCTAGTGTCACACAATCCTATTCAGGAAATATCAAGTCAATTGGTGTAATAAAGGAATAAATGCTAAAATGAGCTAAACATGCTTTTTCTAGATTATTTCTAGGTCATTCCTAAATTTCCAAGTTCATAACTAGTAGGTATTAGATATATACTAGCTACTATACGAAGTGTCAATATAAACTAGGTAATGCCTCACTAGTTATAATTATTAGTTATTAAACTTAACACCTAGACTAACAACCCATACTATAGTTACATAATATAACTTAGTATCTAACTCTCCCCTGACATCTTACTAACACCACTAATACTAACTAATATCTTACTTACACCAACTGACATTAAGATGTATCTATGAAATACCTAACCAGTTACCTACCACAGCACCTACACAAGTATAAACGATTACTAACTAACCAATCCATCACTTGATACCTCACCCCTATCACTGAGATACATGTATCAGTAAACGGATACACCTCCTCATCCAGGTTCCTCCTCTCTGTCACTCCAGGCACACACACACACCAAGTGACAAATCAACTAACTTGAACCACTATACAGTAACCTAATCTTCGCTGATGCTAACACCACATCAGTCAACCTCTTACCTGCTGCTGATATTGGAATGCTCATAAGGTTGCTGAGCTCTTCATGTCAGCAAGTTGCTAATGAGATCTTGCCTTCACCTGCTGTGGCAGTGGATGAACACATCAGTGCTGTGCTATTCTCACACCCCTTACCAAGCCTTGCTTAACTTACTGCCTGTGAAGTTTGAAACCCGACTACTGAACCCCCTATCTAAGTGTGATACACTAACACATCCTAATATCTAACCATCAAACCATAGCACACCCATACATAACTGAAACACTTCTCAACTAATTAATACTCATATTTAACATAACACATTAGCCTAAATACTAATTGATGCATGTTAACTTGATTTTAACACATCAACTAACTAACTGACTGATATTACTTAACTTACATCATCTCTAACCTACATACTACTCAACAAACTAATCACTCTACCTACTGTCCTATTGCTGCCCTCCTATAAATTTGTCTAACCAACTAATGGCAGCACTCTAACATATACGATTCACCAATACCCAGAACTCCCCATCCTCTGACTTCTACTGATACCTACTGATACTGCACCGTATCAGTCCTGAACATCTCTCCATCTCCTCTGCAAACTCTCCACTATACAACAGTTCTAGCAACTGTCCTCAAAACCCTCACTGTTACAGTCCCCAAACCTCCTGCACTTGCAACACATCCCTGGAGTTGTGCTTTTACTGCACTCCCTAATATCTAATGCCACACAGATGATGTACTGCTCCTACAGCAGCTAGCATCCACTGATGCTATATCCCTCTCAGTTGTGATCAGTCAATACTTCCCACCTTGTCACCCACACACACTAACAAGGATCATTTTACCAAACACATAAAGTGCCCAAAAAGATACTTATGATAATTATCCAAAAGAAGGGTCCAAACTCACAATTCACCATAATAATTATTTTCCCAAATCAAATACTCATAATAATAACTAATACAACTTGTTACAATAGAAATTGATAAGTAATTGTACAAAACACCCAAAATGAGCCCTGTATCACACCGTATCGTAAATTACTACGAATCGCTCTACTAGTGTCCAATTGTGGACACGTACCTAGTCTCACAACCCCGATCTAAGTCTAATTGGATCTAATTGGTCTCATGACACACAATTGATGTATCAATCTCGTAATTCTCTCTATTTGGACACAAATCACCATGTAACTTTCTCAATAAAAGTCATATGAACTCAATTCTTGATCCTATAGGTAGCCCTAAGCCAATGGGTGATTACTAATGGTTAGATGCATGAATTAGAATCTAAATTAAGAGGTGGATCAGAATTTACATATTGGGAGATGAATTTTCAATGAAAAGCACAATAGATACGATCCGGACACGAGCTCTTAGAAAATCCTCCTCCTCCAAGTGCTCATTGCAATTCTAAGCTCCAATACTCCTTGATTGATGGAAAATGTGAGAAAATGAAAGTGAATTGAGAGAATTTGGTGGAGGGATGAGTCAATTTGGGAAAGAACACAATTGGGGATCAAAATGAAATAAAGAATGAAGAGGAGAGACAATGTCTCCCCCTACTATAGTGGCCGGCCCCTACTTGCTTCCCAAGCAATACTCAAAAACCGATATGCCCCTCACTAATTAATTATGAAGAACAATTAAGGAGGGCTATAATGGAAAATCTCTAAACTAATGTAAATTAGTCTTAATCCTTCTAATTAACTAAAGGAAATGGGTATATTGGGCCTAGTCCATGTTGGGCTCAATTAATGTTATGACAAGTCTAATTAGGTTTACTAGAGTCAAGTCTATTTAATGGCTAGCCCACTACTATAAATAAATAATATAAGCACAATTAATTTAAATACTACTATAATAATTATTAATTACTAGAAATAAATAAGTATTCAAAATGACCAAAATACCCTTATTTGGAAAAGTGTGGGTGACAAGGGCTTTCTCAGAGAGGGAGGAGGTTTTCTTAGCAAATTGGAGAGGGAGGGAACAACGAAAAAAGTGTACGGGAAAATTTTGGGGTGTAATTTTTAGCTGTGCTATTTGCCACAATTTTTAGTCTGGCAAACGATAGAAAAAAAATTAAATTATAGATTTACTATTTCGTAACCGTTATTTATTTATAACCACGGTTATAATCGTTACTGCTTTGTCACAGTTATAACCGTGACTAATTAAAAAAAATTGCGATACAAATAACATGTTTTGGTATAGTGTATCCCCTGTACGTGATTCCCGACATATAAAGAAGCCATGGGACGTCGAAGAATATCACCCATAAACTCTGACAAAAATATTGGATAGTCTCTAAAAGGAAGGCCATCAAAGCAAATTACTTTGGTCTTTTTATTTGAGAGAGAGAGAGGGAGGGGTGTTGTGATGGCTTAACCCGCTTTTTAGAATTAGAGAATACCACAAGAGGAGGCAAAATTGTACAAACTACTTTTTTGGTCTCAAATGCAGTATTTTCGATGTTTTCAAGGGTGTGAAAGTGGTGTTAATGCGGAGAAGACAAGATGTCCAATTTCGTGCATCAAGAACGTCTTTCTCTATGGGGACTCTTGAGACTGTCTGTTTGCACCAACCTCACGGTTTTGAGCGTACGAGGGAGTTTTTGTTTTGCTAGAGATCTACTCCCCCAAATGTATAATTTCATGGATTTACAGTTTGCGACTAGAATAAATGATAAGCTAGTCCAACCACCTAAATCATCACAACGAATTAATAATTGGTCATGTCTTCTTTTGGGACCTGTGTTTGTGTCACCTATAATTGTAACGTGAATTACAAAACACTAGTTCAAATTCTTTCAAGAAAGTGTTGCATGACGTTTGATCCATGTGCTCACAGAAGGCAAGACCTTCTCCATTTTCGAATCTCTCAAAGGAAGATATTTTTCTCTTATCTTCCATAACTTTCAAAATTGTTCTAGTTTGAAAAACAATCCTAGCCATAATATTTTTTTTTGGGTTCTATAACGTTCATAATTGTTCTGAATTGAATTGCAAGACATGATAAATAATTTCAATAATCTCTGCCATTATAATACAACTTGTAAAACGGTTCAAAATTGAACCATTTAAGTCGTAATTATATTCTTTATTAAGTAATAATTTTATAATACATATATCTAAAATTATATATATATATATATATATATATATATATATATATATATATATATATATATGGGAGCGGATCGGGAGCCCCGTCGCTTTCGACCGTTGGATCGAGCAGACCCCACGCGGACGCGCTTGCGACCCTCCGTTCCGACGGACAAGGGGAGGGCGGGGCTCGAGCGGGACTCGGGAGCGGATCTTTTGATCCGCCCTGTCACGACCCGATCCCAATAATCTGGGTCCAGTCGGATCATGCCCAGCCTGCACCGTTGTGAGACGGCGGCAGTAAGCTGTATCAATCCGTAGTAACACACAGACATCCAGAATACATGAAGGAAATTCAATTTTTTATTGCTAAGTCTGAGAGAGAAATTCATTTACAATCAAAGATCAAACAAAACATGGTCCAGGGTTATTACTTCAACCCTGATTATTACAATTTGGAAATGAAAGGGGAACAACTAAACATCGGCCTCCTGGCTAGGTTCCGCTAGGGCTTCAGTACTCTGGTCCGAACCATAAAAGGTATCATACTCATCATCGTCACCGCAATCACCTAAAATTGTTAATCTCCAGTCAGGAGGGAGCAAGAACATATATCCAATTCCAGCATCTTAATAATAATTAAAATGATGCAATGAAATAGTTTTGAACAATATTTATATTTTTGTATGCAACAAATATGAGACAAGAACAGTAAATGTCGATGAAGCAATGATGACAAACTACAATCACTAAAGTGTTTTGAGAAAGGTAGCATCCTGTGGCCGGCTGGGGTTGGAGGCAATCTGTGTTCGCGTGAACACGGTGCGGCGTCAGTCCAGTGAGGTTGGACTTCAGCTATCCACAATGAGGCAATAAGGGGGCTTTGACCACGGGTGCTAACTTTTCTCCCCAGTTCCCAAGGCAATAGTCAATGAGTCAATGAGTCAATGAGTCAATCAATCAGTCAATCAGTCGGTTCCGTGAAATCAAGTGTCGTCCCAATATATCTATATGACATGCAACATATTTAATTATAACTAAAATACCGGTTTTGAATTATATGAAACTTGCCTGGAGTTGGTTGGTGACGCGAGTGAGAAGTCGCGACGGTCTCAACCTTAGTTACAGGGACCTACAATTATTAATAATCTGGTTTTAGAATTAAACAAAGGGTTTTAATCTGTCTTGATTAGTTAACTAAGTTAATGATTTAAATCCAACGATCGATTAAAATAATAATAATAATTTGTATTAGTGATTTAGTAAAACAAAACCCTTTTTTAATAATAATGAAACTTTATTTATTTTATCGTAGAAAAATATTTTATGGTAAAATGTCGTTTTGTTTCTGATAGGATAATAGGAAAGAACGATTTTAATAAAAAATAATATCGTTTGTTTTTAGCAATTAATTTATAAGAGAAACAATATTTTGGAAAACATATTATATTTTGAATACTGAAAATCATTTCAGAATTATATATTAAATAATTACTAATTAGTATTTAAATACTAAAAATCATTTCGGAAATTATCTATTAAGTAATTACTAATTTACGTAATATTTAATAAGGTTTTTATTATATAAATATATATATATAATTAATATACGTATTGAGGATCGTTGTATTAAATCGTAAATTAGTTAACAATCAAAACTAACAATCATTAATCTACTAATTAACTATAAACTATCAAATTCTAAGCTATCCCGGGATTGACAGAGCTTTATTCTGTCAGTCCCGGTCGGACAGGGTAGCGGTTTTGGAAGGGACAGTACATCTGATAGGGGCACCTACCGGGAAGCTGATGGAGGAGCACCGAGGGGAGGCCTCGGACTCGGGATCGGGGTATTTCGAGTCCGATACGCGATTCTGCGTCCGTATCGCGTCTTGGACGCGTGTCCTGCTGGCGGTGTCCGGCCTAGGGGCTTCTGGCGAGCCGGCGGAGGCGGCCAGAGGGTGAGTTGGCCGGCGGCGGTCGTCGGCCTGGCGGTGCACGGCGGGGAGTGGATTCGAGGGGCGGCCGGAGTGGTTTACTGTGAGGAGGAGAGAGGAGAGGAAAGGGGAAGCTCTCGGCGGGTGGAGCGGCGTCGTCCGGAGGAGAGGAGGAGGGGTTCGCCGGCGCTGGGGAAGGGGACGGAGGTGGCTGCCGGAGCTAGGGCACGGTGGGGAGTTAGGGCTAGGGTTTAGGGGACGAGGCGGAGGTGAAAGAGAGGGGGATTTATAGGGGTTTGGCTGGGGCGAGGCCGGGCGTCGTGGCCGCGGGATCCGGAGAGGCGCGGTCGACGTGGGGGCGGTTAGCCGGAAATCGCGGCGGCCGGCGGATTTCCGGGGAGAGGGAGTCGTGGGAGAGGGTGAGGGTGAAGCGGGTCCGGGTCGGGCGCGGATCCGGTCAGGCCGACCCGCCCGACCCGCTAAGCGTAGGGCTGGGCCGGTTGAGCCAATGGGCTCGGCCCACTGGGCCGGGCCGGGCCCTAAACGAGAAAAAAAATAAAAATAAATAAATAATAATAATAATAATATTAATAATTAACAGAATTAATTAATTAATTATAAAAATAGTTTTTAGGCTTTTAAAAATAGGTCTGAGGCCCAATAAAATCCCAGAAAATTACCCTAAGTCCGGTTTTCTATTTTACACCCAAAAATGTTATTTTCATGATATTTTAATATTGTTTATTAACAATTAAAAATCGTTTAATGATTGAAAACCATGATTTTAATTACAGAAAAATTCCCGAAAATTTCCCGAAAATGGGGAAAAATCCAAGATTTAATAATTAGGGAAATTCAGGGGGTTTACACGCCCTCTCTCTCTCTCTCTATATATATATATATATATATATATATATATATATATATATATATATATATATATATATATGACTATTTAATTTTATCCCCTGTTAGATTACGTATATTGATATTACCTTCCTGTTAGATCAAAAGTTGAATTTATCCTCATAAAAGTGTCGTTAAAAACTTATTAACGATACTTTCAAAACTTTTAACGACACTTTCAGGAGGTAAACTCAACTTTTGATCTAACAGGAGAGTAATATCAATATACCTAATTTAATATAGGGTAAAATCAAATAGCTCATATATATATATATATATATATATATATATATATATATATATATATATATATATATATATATATATATCAAAATCAAATTAATATTTAATTTTTTAATAATATCAGATTTTTTTAATACTGTATCGCACGTGATAGTTGGATATAGGATCACAATCTATTACAAACTTAATAGACAATTATTAGACCCCCGAAAAAAAAACGTACCTTCCCCTGTACAAACGCACATTCTTTGTTGTAATCACAGTTTCCACTTGTTATTCCCACATGCTCAAAACGAACCGTCTAGATCACGGGTCCATCATTCCCATCAACGTCCGAAGAGACGCACATGTTCCCCACCCCCATTCTTATCAATAAACAAACGGTCACCATCCCTCCACGTCTCCATTATAATTGGATATTAGTAACTCTCTTGCTACTACTCCCTCGCTCCCTGCAGATTCCCCCTCCCCTTCCAAATCTCACCAAAACCCTAACCCCAATAAAAATCCCACCTTTCCCGCGGCCCCGCCGAAATGGCCGACTCCGACAACGACTCGGGCGGGAACAACGCCTTAGGCGGCGGCGGCGGCGAGCAGTCGTCCCCGCGGGAGCAGGAGCGGTTCCTCCCCATCGCGAACGTGAGCCGGATCATGAAGAGGGCCCTCCCAACGAACGCGAAGATCTCCAAGGACGCCAAGGAGACGGTCCAGGAGTGCGTCTCCGAGTTCATCAGCTTCGTCACCGGCGAGGCTTCCGAGAAGTGCCAGCGCGAGAAGCGCAAGACCATCAACGGAGACGACCTCCTCTGGTCCATGACCACCCTCGGATTCGAGGACTACGTCGACCCCCTCAAAGTCTACCTACAGAAGTTCAGGGAGATCGAGGGGGAGAGGGGCGCCACTCCCTCCGCCGCTTCCAAGGAAGGTGGTGGTGGTTGTGGTGGTGGGAGTGGCATTGTCGTAAATACGGGCGGTAATTCTGGTTTTTACGTAGGGGTGGTGATGGGGCAGCAGATGTATGGGTCCAGCTATGGAAGTGGTGGGAACTACAGTTCAACTGCATTTGGAAGAAAAATATAATAAATTATAAATATAATAAAATAATATATATATATATATATATATATATATATATATATATATGATAAAGGAGATATGAATTCTAGTACTCATGTTTCTACGTGAGTCATGTACATGTGTACCAATAAGAATATATTTTTATATTATATGTGTTCTAGTATATTTTATTTTTATTGGTTCACATGTATATAATTTATAAAAAAAATATAAATGTTATGACTCATATTATATATATATATATATAATATATATATATATATATATATATATATATATATATTGTTGTTGTTGCATGTAGTATGATGTAAAATAACGTTTGTTGTGAAGTTGTAAGAGGACGTTGATAGTGTGGTATACTGTGTACCAGTTGCTTATTGTTGCTGGAATTAGTTAGGAATTTATGACATAACCGGCGAAAAGTTGTCAATTTCATGCAAGGGGCAGAAAGGGTCTTTGTAATTAAGTGGGAGAGTTGATCGGTAGTAACAGCTACCAGATGTGGGCGAATATTTTCAAACCGTACTGTGATAAAATGTGTACATGAGAATTTAGTAGTTGAGATATCATTCCTCTTTGGGGACTGTTTGATTCAACAAAGTAACAGAGTAAATTCTTTGTTTTTTTTTAAATCGATATTTTTTGTTTACACGCGGCATTCATAACAAACTGCATGTTTTTCAATTATTTCATTTGGTTATTTTGTAAAAATACAGGTTAAAAGTGAAAAATTATAATATTTGTGTTTGGATAACCGTTGAAGTGAATTAAAAAATGTACCTTTTTATAGTTATTATGTTTGAAAAGTATTAAAGTAGAGAATAAGTGTTCCTCTAACCAAACCTTAGAAGTGAGAATGAAAATTTCTTATTTCCGATGTCCATTCCGGAGAGAAAAAATTGAGCTTTCGATGCAAAAATAAGAATTTAGTGACAGACAAAATTTATTGTTCATGCCACTTCACTTCAGACTAAATTTTGCCTACAAAACTTTTAATTAAACATGTAAAATGATCCCAAATCTAATTTAGATCATTTCATCCACCGAAATCTGCGAACAAAATAGCCTCTTCTTAAGGCATGAAGTTATCAAGCTCAACTACATTTCGCCGAGAGATGCCCTCAAGTGGAGTCCACACCAGGAGGAGGAGGAGGAGGAGGAGGAGGAGGAGGAATGCTTCTTGGTGGTGGGGACGGAAAGAAAGAGGGCATGCACACCACCCAGATAGGATCATTCACTCGACTTCAAGAGCACGGCCTAGCTTTCAAAAAGGAAAAAGAAAAAGAAAAAATAGCACGGCCTATGTGACGCGGTCTCGGGCGCATATTCCATTTGGATCCGTACCGAAGACTATATATATATATATACACACACACGTGCTAGTAACATGTATGTTTATTGTGCCTACATAAAAAAAAAAATTAAATATAAAATTACTATAAATACTATTGTTTCTAGGAATCAAACTCAAGCAACCGAGACAAATACTTCCCACCTTAACCACTTAAATTGGAATTATCTTGTTATATTTAAATAATATTAGGTAGTTAAATGAATACTATTTTTTTTTTTTAAGTTAGTGAAATATTTACATACAACTTAGATGACTAAATTTTAAACCGTTTTCAAGTCTCATTTTATATATATATATATATATATATATATATATATATATATATATATATATATATATATATATATATATATATATGAACTATTAGAGCATCTCCAAAATGCCACATAGAAATGAAAATTGTTTTTAATTAAAAATATTTTTCCAATGCAATTCTCAAGTAAATTGTGTGAAGCGTACGAGACAAAAATTATAGAAGACTTGTGAAATTTGTTGTGTTGTTCTAGACAATGAACTTGACAATGTCTTCGCCTCCATGCTATCAATTATGAATAAAAAATATTTAGAAAAAGAAAAGAAGATAAGTTGTGTTGGAAGCTAGAAAAAAGCAAGCATCTCAATACATTTGTATTGGAAAAGAATTTTTTACTTGTCTTTTGTGAATATAATCTTTCCACCTAGGAAAGACATTGTTATTTGTCCCATCACTACAAAAATACACTATTTTAGCGACAAAATTATTCATCGCTAAAATGCATATTTTCGTCACTATTTGCATTTAGCGACTGATTAGCGATGAAATATTCCATCAAAAAAATTAATGTCGCTACGGAAATTTTATCGCTAATCCGTTGATAAAACGGATTGAGCGACATAAATCCAGCGAAAGATTAGTGACGTATAATTTTCGTCGCTAAACATTCTGACTATTTACCGACAAAATAGAGACGAATTATGTGAGCCCAAAATTTGCCAAAATTTTTAAAAAGTTTTGCAAATTCATGGCTCACAGAGTTCGTCGCTAATCCTTCGCTAAGTCGTCACTCTCAGTGATGGATTAGCGACGAATGTTAGCGACGGACTCTGATACATGTTTGGTACATTTGTGTGTATCAGACGTTTTAGCGACGGATAGTCCATCGCTAGGTATTTGCTGGCCTGAGATTTTCTGTCGGCAATCCGTCGTTGACCTGAGATTTTCCAAATTTTTTATCGCTATTACGTCGCCAGTCCGTCGCTAAAGGTAATATTTTTCCCAGAAATTAATTTCTGCTGAGCATATACCTGTTATACATTTATGACCAATTTCCACACAAATAAATTTCACACAAGTAAATTCCACACAAACTAATAAAACCCACACAAACATGTACAAATATTATATATACAATAAAATAATAAAGTAGAGTAATCCAAACATTTACAAATAACTGTTATACAATCCCACAAAGTCAAATAAATACAATCAAGTCAAAAAATATAACAAACTCAAAAAAATCTCGTAAACTAAAAAAATCTATCAAGTCGACGGCGGAGGCGACAGCTGTCGGCTAGCCATGTACTGCACCACAACCTTAATATCGATGATATCCTGTAGATCATCAGGAGAAACGACAGTCAGAGCAGTGGCAGGAACCGTCGAAGGAGCTGGATGACCCATCGATGCCATCGGAGGAGCTAGAGTCGTCGGAGTAGTTGGAGGACCCAACGTAGTAGCCATCGGAGGAGTCGTCGTTGTAGCTGTCGTAGGAGTAGGTGCTGCAGCATCACGAGTGTCTATCAAATATTGGACCAGTCCATGTAGCTCATGCACAGTCGTCGTAAGCTACTCCAGAGATATCGCACCAGAAGGAACACCGGAGCCGGGCACTAATGGAGCTGGAGTAGCCGTCGGAGAAGCTCTGAAAAGAACCGATGGCTCCAGCCCACGATCCGGTACCGTATGCCTTTCCCTCTCCCAGCATCTTGTACCCACATATCGTTTCTCTTAGTCGGGATACTACTCTCATCGCCCCCCTCTAACATCTCATACCTCTTATATATTTATTTATATAAATAGGTTTAGAGTTAAGGATTTTGGAGTTATAGTGCTATATTTGATTTTGGTTAGAGTATCATATTAGATACTAGATAGCATAGTATATGTATTTAATTTGAGTTATATTTGCTATATTTGATTTCCATGATATCTTAAAATAGGATATTAACCAAGGTTCAAAGTATCGGAATCAGAATTGGTATCGGAACAGACTATTCCTATTAGGTTTAAAGTAAATTGAATAAAATTATAATTTTAAGTATTTATAGTATTTATAGTGTTGTATCTTAAAATATGATATTAATCAAGGTGCATAATTTTAAGTATTTACAGTATTGTTTCTTAGTATTTTTAAAATTGAATAAAATAGTAATCATCCTTGTCGATTAATTTACATGCGATAGATAAGTTTTTCTCTTTTATATACTTTTACAATCTTAATGTAATCTAATATAACTTCATAAACCATTAGAATGGATAAAAAATCAACCTAGAAACTAAAAAATATCATAGTTTGACTATTTGACCTAAAGTTGACCTAGTTTGACCGTTTGACCTAGAAACCTAGAATCTAATTGAATTATAAAAATAATCTAATTAAATTGAAAAAAATTTATAAAGACAACTTACATATGGTTTAGTGGTCCGCTCATCTACTAGCTTCCCATCATTCTTTCTTTTGTGGGTCTGCTAGAAGATTATTGTGAAGTCGACGGACTTGGGGTCTTCCCCGGCTCTTGCGGCTTCATCGCAATGTAAAAATTAAGCAATTACTAAATAAGAAAAAAAATTAAAATTACAAAAAAATTGATATAGCAGAAAAATTTAATACTAACCATCCGTCGAAAATGCTCGAAGGTCGGAATGGATCCACTAGTATGGAGACCACCCTTAGCACGGGCAGCCTTCGCCTTCTCGCACTTGGCCTTGTAGGCCGGGGTATGGTAAAATAAGTAAATACTAGTGTGATGATAAAATAAATAATAATCGTGTCATAAAATAATTAAATAAATATCAAAGCTAATGCATATGTATGTACGTACTAATCTTTTTCATCTTCCGAATCGTCATTATCTTCCAAATCATTTTTCGAATCGTCTTCATCTTCTACTTCTTCATTTTCATTTTTACTTCCACTATCACTATCACCTTCATCTTTCAATTCTTGTTCCTCGTTCGATACCTCCATATCAGAGTTCTCCTCTATATGAGGTAAATCTTCTATCTCAATTTCTTCATCAACTCTATCATCCTCTATGGTAACGTCAACCTCCATACCTTCAACACCGGCCAAACTCATATATGCAAGTTGAGGCATGACCATCTCATCCTCTAGTTATGCTAGATCCCCAGCATTATATGTGTTTCTAGCTTTATTTTTGCATAAACCCACCAATCTTTATTATTGCATTGTCGACTAGGATAGCTCGTATAATATACTTGAACCGTTTGACTAGCCAACATACATGGTTCAAAACCTATATATCTTTTTTCATATTTTATATCAATAAATCCAAACTGTTTGTCAATTTTCCATCCTTGCTTGGATTTTATCTCGAACCAATCATATTTAAACAACACAATTTTTGTCCCATAAGAGTAATCCATCTCCACGATATCTCTTAGTACACCGTAATAGTCAAATTCTGGATCAGCATCGTAGACTGAATTTCTCACACATACTCTAGAATTCTTTGTACAATTAGCCTCCTCATCGACAAATGATTGATTAATAGATTTATCAGTGGTTCTAAATTTGAAGTCATTGATGGTGTATCTATCCCAACACTTTTTCCTCTTGCTTGGTCCGTTAGCTAATGCTCGAAGTCGTTCGTTCTGTAAGTCTGTACTAGGACAAAAAAATCTGAAATATCACATATTATATAAACATTAGACAAAGATTGGTCTGAATGCTAAATTTAGAATACTTAATTTTTAGGATCCGTACATAATTATGGAACCAATGGAAATTTTCTATCAACCTCTCTTGCAAGATCATCTTCATTAATATTATGTCTCTCCATTTTTACCTTAACTCTAAAAATACTGTGATAATAAGGAGAACAGTTAGAACAATTCTTTTTCAAGTATATACAAAATTAAAATATCTGGGAAAGATGTGTCGCTTCTCAATATCTTGCATCTCTTTCATACCACTATTTAACAATATATACCATTGAGCATCTTCAAACTCATCGTCTTCCAACCAACGTACTTTAGTAGCATTTGTAGGTTTCTCTCCCATATTAAAGATAGTGTAGATTACACTATTCGGGACATCAACCCCACCGTCATCATTTCTTGGGGCTCTATTGTGATTTATTCTGACATGAGTATCAAAGTAGATGGAGCAGAAGTTTGAAACATCCTCAATGATATATGCTTCGCATATTGAATCTTCTACATGAGCCTTATTGTCGGCCTTCTTCTTCAGGTGATGTAGATACCTATAGATAATATATTGAATCTTAGAATTATTTGAATAAATAAATTATTAGTATAAAAAAATTTATACCTCTCAAATGGATACATCCATCGATAATTGACGGGAGCACCGACGCGTGCTTCGTATGCAAGATGAATCGGCAAATGCTCCATACTATCAAAAAACCGGGGGAAGCACCCTTTCTAACTTACACAATGTTAATACAATCTTCTCCTCAAGTTCTATTATATGTTGCACCATCAACTTGCTTGAACACAAATATCTAAAGAATATAGATAATTCGGCCAACGGAGTCCATACTTGTTGAGGCAACATCCATCTCAGTGCAATAGGTAGTGAACTTTCCATAAATACATGGAAATCATGACTCTTCTTCCCTGTCAGCTTATGTTCGTTGAGATCAACTCATCTTGCCAGATTTAACATGTAGCCATAAGAAAATATCAACTTTGAAATTCAGTTGCGTATTATCAATTTATCCTCCCTACTCAATGTAAATGGCGCTGGAGGCTTGACTTAATTGCCGTTGCTACTTCGTTTTAAGTGCAAATCTGAACGTCTGTAAATAATTTTCAATTCATTTCTTGCTTTGACATTGTCTTTCGTTTTTCCCTTGATATCCATCACCGCATTGAAGATATTATCGAATACATTCTTTTTGATATACATGACATCAATATTGTGCCTTATGAAATTATCCTTCCAATAAGGTAAGTCCAAAATGATACTCTGCTTCGTCCAATTATGCCTACGTCTGAACCCTACAAAGTGATCGGCCGATATCAGATCTTCCATCATAGTCGGCAATCCATCTACCTCTTTACAAACTTTATCTCCTGTCAGTCTCAACGGGGGAGGAGATAGTTCCTATTTTTCAGCTCTGAAGGCATCTTTGTTCTTTCTCCACGGATGCGACGCATGAAGGAACTGATGGTGACAATAAAAAAAGCATGCTTTTACTCCATTCTAGAGATGGAATGCCTTACTTTTTTCCATACATATCGGACAAGACAAAGTACCATGAGTACTCCACCCCGATAACATCCTATATGCTAAAAAATTGTTGATGGTCCACATGAGAGATGCTCTCATCTGAAAGTTCTGTTCCTTCGATATATCATATGTCCAAACGTCGAATTGCCTCAATTATTTCAACTCATCCACCAACGGCTGTAAGTAGATATCGATGTTCTTCTTTGGATTTTTTAGACCGGATATGAAGTGTCAAGAATATGTAAGGAGTCTTCATGCACATCCACGGTGGTAGATTATAAGGAGTCAAAATTACTAGCCAATAAGAGTACTGAGATTCCAACTGTCCGAAAGAAGTGAATCCATCAGAACATAAACCCAACCGGATATTCTTGGGCTCCACAATAAATTCAGGATGAAACAGATCAAAATATTTTCATGCCTCTCCATCGGAAGGATGAGATAATTCTCCTTCATCCATCTTTCGTTCCTTGCTATGCCATGTCATGTGTTGTGCTGTATTTGCGGACATATACATCCTCTACAGCCTCTTTGTGATCGACAAAATATGTATGTACTTGTAGGGACGCAACCTTGCTCTGGCAGTTGACTTTTTTTTTCCCCAAATTGGCTTGTACCGGTCCGCATGACATAAAATACATTTATCTTTATCATTGTTCTCCTTGTAGTACAACATGCAACTATTTCGACAACAATCTATCTTTTTCTAGCCAAATTTGAGTTTTTGTATCATCATCTTCTACTTGTAGAAGTTTTCAGGCAACTCCTTCGATCTTTTTGGCAATAACTCTCTAACAAACTGAATTATCCGGTCGTAGCATTCCCACGGCAAGTTAAAATCAGACTTAAGGTTCAACAGCCGCATCACCACCGATAGGACATAATGAGAATCATAACCCGGGAATGATGGAGTATCGACATTCTTGAATATATCATAGAATTCTTTCACATCAGGACTAGGATCCTGCAGATCAAAACTTTGACCGATCGCATTAAATACCAACTTATGCACGAGGTTTTATCACGCCCTAATTCTCGCAAGGGGCCGATCGTCCTCGCTTAGCGCCTTGCGTAGCCGATCGTCCTCGCATGGACGCAATGTCGTGCAAGCCTAAGTTGCGCTTGCATAAGGCAAAAGCTTTGAACAAGGGCAAATAAGCTATTCAAGATGGAAGCAGCGACACAATATTGCAGAAAAGTGAATGAACACTATTACAATACAAAAATAAGCTCTTTATTGATATTCAAGAAGTGTTACAAGCGACGCTTGGCCAAGATTATAATTCGCTCAAGCTCTCTCTCTCGATACAATGACATCATTCCATACATTACATCCCTTTATACAAAAGCAGCTCAAAATATCTCGATACGACTCAAGGCATCGACTCCAGATTTTTGGGTCCTGGGGATGAGGCTCGGCTATCGCTTCTTCGGACGATCCAGTACCTGCGAACAAGCAAACTGGTGGAGGGTCAGCAATTTAGGGAAAGTACTGGTGAGTATAAAAGTAACGAACATAAGCAACACTCTCTAAAACCAACACTAAGTAATCATGTGACAAAATATTACATTACTAGTAATCTTGCTACTTTTACCTAGGTTTATTTCATGCAGTACCGGATCATAGTCAGTTTACTTCTTTCGAAAACATATCTTAGAAAATAGTTTGAACATTCAAAACCTTCAAGGATATTTTAGGGACAGTGTTTTATCGTACGGTGCGCAACATGGATCGTGAGCCATATTCATTTAACTCTAGGAACATAAGCTATCTCTAGTAGACTATTCATCTCAGTTTAAGGCAAAGTACATCTAATGGACTTATTCAATTCAGTTCAATAAATAACAGCATATTCAAGTAAAATATATACATCTTATTTAGCATTTATGCCAAAGAACATAAGGAATACAAATGATCACTTATTAAGTGATCCTTACCCATGGCCGAACGGTTATCCTTGTAACAGACATACAAGTTAGCAACAATTTGTATATATAAATAAGGTTCTATTCCCTGTCCGTCTCTGCATCAAATATTTAGGTATGCAAGAAGGCTAACCTAGCATGCACCCTAACTGTATGATGGCCCATAAAAACGATGATGAGCAGTTGGAACGTTCAAGCCCATATCACTAATATACTGACACCCTTCTTTAATCCACGAACAGGGTATCATGTCCTCTTCTAGGCCGAACGATTTCTAGTACACCTGGAACAGATTGAGAGGGTACATCATTCCTCATAAGTTTGTCCAGACCGATGCATGAATTCACTTCTATCAGATAACAAACAATTCAAGCAGGAAATAATCAAGCAACTCTTCTATATTAACTCTTCTATATTGATGTACGGGACACGTAACCATCATTTCTTTTCTTCTTACTTAGCCCAATACTCGATGTACGGGGCACGTAACCATCGATGTACGGGGCACATAATCATCGATGTACCAGAGTCATAACCATCAAGTACTGGCCTGTAATATCTCTTGTTTTAGTTCAATCATTACAAACAGTTCTATCTATCAGGCATACAGATATCTATTTTAACAAGCATAATAGTAGTTCTTCTATCTCTTTGAACTAAAAAAATGTAATTCTACTGCATCTTTTTAGCATTCGATATGAAGACATGTTCAAGTAGTCGTTTATTTTTCTTATTAACATAGCAATGGTTCGTTCGATAGCAGTATCCGTGTGATTTAGCATACAACATTCTATCTTTTAATAGTATGGCAAGGGTCCATTCTTAAGCAGTGTCTATGTGTACTAGCATGCACATTCATTTCTTAACTAAGCATGGCAAAGGAATTTTTTATGACAAACATTACAAGTTCTCAAGTTTAGCATATTGGTTCTCGTTCTACCATTCTCAAGCGAAAGTTATCTATTTAGCAAACAAGCATTACAAAAACTCAGATTCATTATTAAGGCGTGTAAGAATTAGAGAATGAAGTTCTGCCCACTCACCAAGATCCATCGTCTTGTGTTTCGATCGGAGAACTCTTCGAGAAGGCTTCCGCTCGAGCCAGCAAAGCGATATCTCTTGTACATAGTGTCAATGCGTAGCAGGACACTACATACTTACCTACCGAGAAAAAGTTTCATCCTCGAAACTCAAGGAGAAACTTTCGATATCCAGAGCAGCGATAGTCCTCATCCCTCACCATCCTCAATCAAAAAACTCTAGTAATTAAAAATTACAACTCTCAAGCAATAAAATAATCCAGAAAACTTTTGCAGGCATCTTTGAGAATATTGACGGACTTATTGTATAGAACACTCATCACAACAACGATATGAAGTGGCAAGAATGCATCTTGAGTTAAAGCGAAGCAACAAAATTGCCGAATGGTCGAGTTGCTCTGATACCATTATGTCACTCTCCGATTCACACAAGGGGAAGATCGTCCTCGCTTAGCGCATTATGGAACCGATCATCACGTGCATGGCAGAAGGCCAAAGCTTTGAACGAGGGAAAGTAAGCTATTCAAGACGAAAGCAACGACACAATATTGCAGAAAAGTAAATAGACAAAATGGCAATATGAAAACAAGCTCTTTATTGATATTTAAGAAGTGTTACAAGCGGCGCTTGGCCGAGATTACAATTCTCTTAAGCTCTCTCTCTTGCGATACAATGACATCGTTCCATGCATTATATCCCTTTATACAAAATAGCTCAAAATATCTCAATATGACTCAAGGCATCAACTCCAGATTTCTTGGTCCTGGGGATGAAGCTCGAATATCGCTTCTTCGGACGATCCAATACCTACGAACAAGCAAACTGGTGGGGGGTCAACACTTTGGGAAAATTACTGGTGAGTATAAAAGCAACGAACAGAAGAAACACTCTCTAAAATAAACACTAAGTAATAATGTGGCAAAATATTACATTACTAGTGATCTTGCTACTTTTACCTAGGTTCATTTCATACAGTACCGGATCAGAGTCAGTTTACTTTTTTCGAAAATATATCTTTAAAAACAGTTTTCACATTCAAAACCTTCAATCATTGGAAAGACCATATTTGCTAAAAGATTAGTTAGTTAGGATACTTGATGAAGAAGTTTCATAAAGAACTAAATGAGCTATTGGAAAGACCATATTTGAGCATTTTTCATGTTTTATACGTATCCAAAACCATAATTCCTTGATACTCATCCTAATATGGCCATTACATGCCAAATCATAGTAAGGTTGGAACTACTAATTACTATTTATATTAGTACCCTAAAGTATAACTATAAACGACTATAATAATAAAAAATAACACTAGAAATACTTAAAATTATGCCTAAAGTATAAAATATATTTTCTAAAAAGTTAATAATTAGTGATAATCGCATTGGTTAAATTAGTGATAATCGATACTCAAAGTAATGGTCTAATACCGATTTCGATACCAATACCAATACTAATACTCTAAGATGTTAATAATTCCTTATAGGTTAAATTAGTGATAACCATATCAATTTTAGGGTCGATGAATAAATCGATACTGATACAGATTTTTGAATGTCACATATTCTATCTTCGATATTATATGATATGCTCATGCCTACGTATTAAAAATTACGTATGTCTAAGGATACAAAAATAAAGTAAAATAATTATATATATAATATTCAATTTGTCAATTTTCTTCTAAGTTAATTATAGATACATACAATACATATTATAATTTTTTTTGTCCTAATACTCATGTCAATTTGTCTGTAATTTTTTTTGATACTTATGTCCGTATTATATATATATATATATATATATATATATATATATATATATATATATATATATATATATATATATATATATATATATATATATATATATATTCAACCAAAATTTTGACCTAATACGAAATATACCTAATTGATCATAATAAATGGACAAACATGAACAAAATTAAAAAAAATGAACAAAATTGAAGTAGGAAAGATGAAGAGGACTTGCCTAGGGCTCCTCGACTTACAATTTGAGAAGGAGGGGAGGGAATGAAAATGGGGCTGCTATTGCTAGGGCTCCTCGACTTGCCTAGGACTCGTCGGGTTAGGGCTGTCGGAGAAGGAGGAGGAGGGGGTCGGGGTCGCGCCAGAGCAAGAGAAGAGGGGTTCGGGGTCTCCGGAGATGTCGTCGGAGGAGGATAGGGGTCGAGGGGTCACCGGAGCAAGGGGGTCGGGGGTCGCTGGAGATGTCGCAGAAGGAGGAGAGGGGGTCAGGGGTCACGGAGGAGAGAGAGAGAGTTTGGGGAAAATAAAAATGAAACTGGAATATTAAATTTTAACGTTTGGCAGCGACAGAATCTGTTCGTCGCTAGTTCGTCGCTGAGAAAAAATTGACACTACATCGATGGACTAGCGACAAAAATTAATATATGTTTCTTATTTAAATATATTAGTCGCTATTCCGTCGGTATTCCGTCGCTACACCAGCGACGGGTAATATTTCGTCGCTGATATCCGTCACTAAATTCCAGTATTTTTTGTAGTGCATGCCACATAGGAATCATAACATATTACAAGACAATAGTGTTGGAGATGCTCTAACGGTTGGTAGTGTCACCCGTAACCCCGCAAGGAGGATTTAATAGATGATCATCATCATCATTCAAGCCTTCCTCTCAGTCGAAGTTCTGAACGCAGCTGAAATAAATAAACAATGAGCCTTAACGAAATAATTAATCGAACAATAGCAAAAGGTTAACAAACATTCAAACACGCAATATTTAATGTGCAGTGAAGTTTGAAATACTCCAGGAGACAAGGAAAGGAATAATTTTATTGAATCAACAAGAAAGAAAATCTTATAAGGTTATCACACATAAGTGTCGTAATTATGTGAAACACTGTCCATGTGAGATTTCCAACAAACTCTTCTTAAACCTCTCTCTCTTTCTCTCTAGATTTTTTTTATTAATGGCTTTTCAAGAACATTATCTTGTGAGCCTCCTTAAACTTTTAAGTGCACTAAGGGCATGAGGAGAGCCTTATAAAGGATCTCCCCTAAATCCAAATCCAAGAGCAATCTGGACTGTTGAATATAACATCTTAAATCTGGACCAATCTTCTTTCAGCTTAAACCTAAGCAAACAACATACCAATAGTATGTTGTTGGCACGCATGCTACCACTATGCCTAGTGAGCACAAAATTTATACCCAAATTTGTTGAAATAAAAATGCACTTTATGGTATACTGGAGGTATATTGGTACTTCGTCGATATGCCCCCTGATACTCTTGGTTGTTCTTATCCCATGATATGTTGTTCTGATTCCTCCTGTGATTTCTTCAATCATCAGAGGAATCATGTAGCCCTCCGTAGTTGAATACAAGCTATATACAATAATCTCTTCCTTGACTTGTCATTCAACTAGCGATCTCATGAGAATATTGTTGATACGTACTCCCTGATACTTTAACTTTAGATTCCACTTTATTTTTCTTCCCACCGATACAGTCTTTAGCTAGAATCACAAAACTAATCCACCTATATAGTATTAACCAAAACTAAATATGACTACTAACATTATCTTTTGCAGAATCGTGAAACTATATTTGACATGGTCTTTGTCCCAGAACCACGAAACTGCAATGATAATGCTTTCTTACTAATGCCAAGAACTTTCCTTCAACTGGAGTACTTGAATAGAAGTCAACGCGGACTTGAACTACTCCATAGGGATCACCTTTGTTAGCATATCCAGCGGGTTTGCCTAGTGTCGATCTTCAAGAGATCCATCTTCTTATTGTAGTATTTTTGTATCTTTTAAGACTGCATGTCTATGTGTTTTGTTCGACTATGATTTACTATATTCTTAGCAAGGAGAATCACACTATTTATTACTACCACAAAACATCAAAATTTGGACATTCTTGGGTCCAAACTCGCTAATAAGGCTTTTTAAGGACACGACCACCTTCAATTTCTTATCTTTTGCCATGTATTCTGACTCTCTAGTGGAAAGTGCCACGATATGTTGATGTGTCGACCTCCAAGTAATTGAAGAATTGACAAGTGTGTATACATAGTCCATAGTGGATATTCTTTTCTCCAAGTAATCAACATACCCTTGCAACTAGTTAAATCTGTGTTCTAACTTATGAAACAACAAACCAAAATTTTTATAACCTTTAAGATACCGAAGTATCCACTTTATTGTATTCCAATGAAGCCTTTATGGGTTTGACATGTATCGACTCACCAAACTGACCGCATACGATAAATTAGAACGGATTCACACCATAGCATACATCAACTATCCTACCACACTTGAATATGGAACTCGAGATATCTTTACCTTCTCCTCCTCGAATTTTGGACACTCTTTGAAGGATGACTTGGAATGACCAATGATTGACATGCTTACCTGTCTAGAGTCTTTATGTTGTATCTCTCCAGCATATTCTTCATATACTTGCTCTGCTATAGCCAAAGTTTTCTATCCTTCATGTCTCGATGAATTTTCATCCTAAGGATCTCCTTTACTCTACCTAAGTTTTTATTTCAAATTATGCATGCAACGAAGCTTTGAATGCCCTTATGTCTATTATATTTTTGGAAGAAATCAACATATAAGAGGATATATATTGATAACCTATCCTTGAGATTTCTTTAGTAGACAGAATTGTTACTCACATCGTAAAAAATGGTCTTTAGCATAAATGAGTCGAAGAGATTGTACAAATGTCAGGGGATATTTTCTCAACCCCCATACGGAGACCACCTGAGCCACATGCATGTTTCTCCTTGCCAAACTCCATAATCCTTTTGGTTACCTCATATATATCTTATCTTCTAACTCTCCATACAAAAGTGTTATTTTGACATCCATATGCTCCAACTCCATATCCCGAGTCGCTACCAATGACAATAACACCTGAATAGAAGTATGCTTGACTACAAGAAAGAATATCCCGTCATAGTAAACCTCTTATTTTGAGCATGCCCTTTCATGATCAAATATGCCTAGTTTTTCTCATTGTCTTCCTTCCTACACCCACATTTGTATACAATAGAACTTTTGCCTTTCAGTAGCTCGACCAAGTTCTATGTACCATTCTTCCAAAATGACCCAATCTCCTCCATCATTACAACTATCCAAAGATTTATGTCCTCTTTTTCAATTGCCTTCTTATAATCAATTTAATCGTCCATTTTCGTTGCTAAGGAAATTATAATAATATCTTTGAAGTCATACTACACTGGTGACTTGTGTGTACACCCTTATCTCCTTAATGCCATTGCCTTCGGCTCCTGCTAGGGTTGGTCCTTATTATCCATCTTTGTAAAATTCTTGTCCTCTTTCTCATGTTGGCTATAATGGCGCTTCAAAGTATATATCTCCATGAGTTTCATGAACCTCTACCTCCACTGAGTGGTCGTTGACTAATGTGTCACTTGCTTCCTTAGGCTTTTCCTCCATATTTTTCAACATAGAAGCATCACCAAAAATTATATCACAACTCCTAAACATCCTTTGTTTTCTGGATCCCATAACTTATAGACTCTATGTATGAACCTGAAGAAAATGCACCATTTGGATTTAATTAGATATGTCACCCCCACTTTTTGGATTAGGGATATTTTTGTCTTTCCGTAATTAATGTGTAGATGATTTGCATGATATTTAATTATATTTAAATAATTGAGGATGATTATTTGATTATTGTAATTTATCGTTGCTTCGATAATTAGGACGCTATGCGAGCCCTTGTTTTCCAACTGATGTCGCAACCCATTGTAGTTAATCCTCAATAAATTCAATTTTGTGCAATTTTCCCTATTGTTGGACACTTTTTTATGCAAAAGCGTATTAAGGTGACCATCCCATTGGACACGACACGCGAATAAATCCATTTTCCCTTCATGTATATTTTTTTATAATTTTGGGACTGTGAAATTGCAACATCAATCTCTATTAAACATGGTCTCAAAAACCTTGAACTAATGCATCCTAGCCTACCATTTTAATTCTATTAAATCTTGGCCCTTGAAATATCTCCATAAGAGGCCAACTCCAAGAGGGTTGAACAGTCAACCCAACCCTAGGTCAACTCCTTACATAATACTATATATAAACCTCTTTTCCTCTTTTCCTTTTCTTCCAACCACAGCCGATTAAATTGTTACCATCCCTATTCTCAAACCCGACTGCCCCGACCTTTCCCGCTGATCCCTCGAGCACTTCGTCGGACGCCTGTTCCCCCACCCTTGTCGACCGGAGCCAACCGCTGTCCGCCGGACCGACTGCACCAGAGGCCGCTGTCCGCTGAACCGTCTGCACCGAGAGCGCCGAAGACCATCGACCGAGACTTGCCTATACCCCGCGGCGGAGTTTGACGACCGCTGCTGAACGCCTGGACACCCCGCGCTGACTGCTCGACGACGCTGCCGACCGAGAGTCCCCGCCTGTGCGCTGTCGACCGACTGATCGACGACGCTGCCGACCGGAGAAGCCCGGAGTTCGACGACAGACCGTGCACCCGACCGGCCTTCCCCTGTTCGTGACCATCGCCTCATCGTTATCATCGTCATCGTCTCGTTTCCGCACGCAGGTTCGATGTAAACCTACACTCGAATACGTACACATCCGAATATCATGCGTTAGTACGTGTAGGTATCGGTACATGCACGTATATGCATATAAACATGTAGAGGTATGTAGATATTATGCTCACTAAGATATATATACGTACTCATATATGTATATTCTAGATACCCTAGTATATATACATGTTATTATGTAAACACACGGTATAAGGTTTTGTTAGTACATCTAAATGATGTCTATGCACATATTATAATGGTAACTAATGCATACTTATGTACATACATACGAACCGTATAATTCTCAATCAGCATAATCCATACGTATATATATATATGTGTGTGCATCGTATGAATTGAATTAAGTATGAACATATGAAAATCTATTAATTGTGTAATTAATTAGTACTATGAGATTGCATTAGCCATAGTATTTACTATGTAATATATGCACTAGATGTCTTGAATGTGACTACGGATACCCCGTAGGCACATCGACCTGTGACCCTAGCGTAGCCTGTTGAGATCATTATGTTGATTGTGTGCTAGAGTAATGACTGATAAAGTATTGTACTATATGATATATTTATAGGATTGTGGGATCACTCAGACGATACCTTGGAACCCGGACAGAGGTATTACCAGCTAAGGACCCCAGGCGAGTACATTCTCTGATAGTTTCCATTATGTTGATTATCTCTATAATTCTTGTTGTATAGCGTACATGACTCTGACACTGTTGCTTACACGAGTTAGCATCATTGAGACCTGTCACGAGGAGTCGTGATTGGAATCCATCGTGCTAGCTGGGGGAAACGGGGAAGTATTAGTAGTTTATGTGATCATACCCAACTTACATGCAGCATTAGCTCACCCACATTTCACGTCGGTGCAACCTTACCCTTACATGCCTCATCGCTGTTACATCTGGTTAGCCTGACCTGTTGGGGATGACCGCTAACTAATGTAATGAGTCATATAGCCCAAGCCGATCACATGATATACTGATGTTTCACACACTTAGATAGATGATTCTTGACATGTATCTTGATAGACTGATCTTGTATTTTCACATGTTCTAGTTGTTGTTCTTATACACACTTACATACCAATTCTTTGTACTTGCGTACACTTATAGTTCTATTCCTTGTCAGATGCATATTGATGATGATGTTCCAGTACTTTATTCCAGTATTTCTCATTGCCAGTATTTTATTCTGTCTTGTATTTCTTTACACTGTATTATAGTTTTTGTCAATATATGTGGAATTGCTGTTAGAGGTGTATTTTCGTTCCAATCCTGACTGGATATTTTTTTTAGAGAATCTTAAGGATTTCTGTACTATGCACTACGGACCAGGTATAGAGACAGACTATGTACCAGAGATCCTAGAGGAGACTATGCTTCTAGATGAGACATTGCCTACAGCTATCTAGATAGTATTTATTTATGTTTGAGACTTATGGAGGTTATTTCTGTTTATGTTTAGACTTATGTTAAGTTTAATTGGAGACTTGTGTTGGACAACTAGACTGTGAGTTACCTTTATGTTTGAGACATGGTGTTTAACTAAGTCATTTCCTTTTATCTTTTATCGTGCCTTATAGTTGTTGTGATTGAGTTATATTGTGAGATTATGGAGATGTATATTATTGACAGGTGTTTAGTTATTTAGAGTTACTGTGACCTAGACAGCGTTCTACAGCCAATGCTGCGACGTAGGCTGGACATACCCACGCTCTCGTGCCCCTGTACTGGGTGCGGGTCGTGACACATTTTTAGTGGTGGCCCATGCAGGTCTAGTTTCGCAAGTTATGCGATATCGTAGTAGTGCGATAACTCAGTTGTACTGCTGCGAGCCTGTGCTAGGATATAGGAAATAGGATCTAGGATGAGAATATGCTCAATCACACTAGGAAATTCTGAACTTCTTATTGCTATTCTAATGGATTGCTCCTTTAGCACTTTAGTGTTCTTCCTTGATAATATCACATCTATCACCTTAATTGATTCTTTGATCTGAATTCAGGATATCGCCGAATACTAGATCCATGAGAATGGGAGCAGCCAATTCAGAGAGAACTGCCACCTCTCAACCTGACTAACAGATACCTGGAGATTCTTCTACATCTCCTATTCGTGTGGGAGTACCTGCAACTAACGGGATTCCTTTTCCACCTATACAGAGGATTGCCCCAGCTATGACAGACAACCTTCCACCACCACCGACATCGATTCCCTGAGGAGTGCCCTCTGACGGGGCACAGATATTCGCATTGATGCAGGGCATGCTAGAGGCCCATAGAGTAACAGCAGAAGCTCAGCGTGTTCAAGCTAAGGCTCAGAGAATGCAAGCAGAAGCACACCAGGCGCAGACCAAACTGATGAGAGAGAGCATGGAGAATGCTCATCAGATGACTCTCCAGGCTGTGGAGAGAGTAGCACGACAACCGCAACATCAAGGTCAACAACAACAGAGGCCCGGTACCATAGTGGACTTTAAGAGGATGATGCCTCGAGAGTTCAAAGGCACAGAAGGAATATTACATGCTGACGAATGGTTAGAAGACATAGAAAGGAATTTGTGCTTATCGCAGATTCTGGAGATTCTTCAGATAGAGGCCGCTGGCAGTCAGATGTTTGATATCGCACTGACGTGGTATCGTACAGAGCTGAGACTCGCCGCTGAAGGACTTACTTGGGAGAACTTTAAAGAACTCTTCAAAGAGAAATTCTTTCCTGACATAGCCTTGGGAGCATTAGAAAGTCAGTTCCATGACTTAGTCCAAGGAGGCATGTCAGTCGATGAATATGCTGCAGAGTTTTGCCGATTGAGTCGATTTGCGCCATCGATGGTTCGAGACCCAGGAGACAGAGCTCGGAAGTTCAGGAAGGAATTAAACAGGGAGATCAAGTCTCGTACTTCGGGACGACGTACTGCTACATTTGAGGGTATTCTGATGGATGCCCAGATTGCCGAAGACGACTTGGACCTCAGGCCCAAAAGAGGACGCGATACATCTGGAGCAACAGAAGGTAACACAGGACCAGCCAAGCGCCCACACTTCCAACAACAACAACATAGGCCGCACCAGCAACAACACCAGCAGCAACACCAGCAACAAGCACCAGTTCGAGGACATGCTCAACAACATCAACCACAGAGGCATAATCAACTCGCTACCCCATATTCGTATTGCGGAAAGATGGGACATACAAGAGACATCTGCAAAAAAAAGGTTGGATACTTGCTTATCATGTGGGTCAGCAGCACATCAGCTGAGGGACTGCCCAGCTATTCAGACTCGCCAAGGAGGAGGAGCAGCTCAGAGAGGACCAGCCAGAGCACCTATTGTACCAGAAGGCCAGCAGAGAGGACCTCCACTTCTATCACAGCAGGAGAGGTTTGCTCAGCAATAGCAGCAACAGAGAGGAGCACCACAAGGACGAGCTTACGCCATGACCACTGAGGAGGCCGAGCCAGCTGGAGACGTGATTTCAGGTTCAGTTTTACTCGATTCTATTCCAGCACTTGCATTGTTTGATTCTGGCGCTTCCTATAGTTTCGTATCTGTATCTTATGCCCTTAAACATCATTTAAAAATGGGACCATTAGATAGGACTTGCAAGATCACGACATGAGGAGGCATTATCCTAGTCCGTGATTATTGCAAGGATTGGAGAGTGTCATTGGAAGGCCGAGAGTTGAGTGTGAGTTTACTCGTCATGCCACTCCCGGAATACGATATTGTACTCGGAATGGACTGGCTAAGTAAATACCATGCTTCCATAGATTGTCACAGAGGAAGAGTAGTATTTCGACCACCAGGAGAGCCAGAGTTCGAGATTGCCAGAGGAGCAGAGGAGCGGAGCAGAGGCACTTTTTGCGGAGCCAGGGCGGAAGAAGAAGAGATACCGCATCCACTTATAACGGAGTTCTTGGATGTATTTCCAGAGGAGTTGCCAGGTTTGCCGCCAGACAGAGACGTTGAGTTTTCTATAGACTTGATACCAGGAGCGGAGCCTATTTCATAACATGTCTATAGAGTTAACAACAACAAGTTGGTAGAACTAAAAAAACAAGTTGAGGAGCTGCAAGACAAAGGTTTTATTAGATCCAGTTCATCGCCATGGGGAGCACCGGTATTATTTGTACCAAAGAAGGATGGCACGGTACGTATGTGTATCGATTATAGAGCTGCCGAGGATAGATAATCTTTTCGATCAATTGAATGGAGCGAAGGTGTTTTCAAAAATAGACTTGAGGTCAGGCTATCACCAGGTAAAAGTGAAGAAAGAAGAGATACCGAAGACCGCCTTTCGAACCAGATATGGCCAGTTTGAATTTACAGTAATGCCATTTGGTTTAACCAATGCACCAGCAGTATTTATGAAATTGATGAACAAGGTGTTCCACCAGTACCTTGACAAGTTCGTAGTGGTATTTATTGACGACATTCTAGTATATTCAAAAACCCCCGAAGAGCATGAAGAGCACTTGAGAATAGTCTTAGAAACTCTCAGGAGAGAGAAATTATACGGAAAGCTTTCAAAGTGTGAGTTCTTTCTTGAAAAGGTTGAATTCCTTGGACATACGATAATGGGTGACGGAATTTTAGTTAACCCAAAGAAGATAGAGGCAGTGAAGTCATGGACTACCCCCAGTACGGTAGCTGAAATCAGGAGCTTTCTCGGACTAGCAGGATACTACAGGAGATTTGTACAAGACTTCTCCAAGATTGCAGAGCCAATGACTAGGCTGACCAAGAAGGATGTGGAATTTGTCTGGACAGAAGAATATCAAGCCGCATTCGATGAGCTGAAGAGGAGATTGACGACAGCACCAGTTTTGACATTGCCCTCAGGGACAGGTGGATTCACTATCTACAGTGATGCTTCATAAAAATGGTTGGGGTGCGTTCTTCAACAACACGGGAAAGTAATTGCCTATGCTTCGAGAAAGTTACGCCCTCATGAAAAGAACTACCCCACTCACGATCTGGAGTTAGCAGCAATTATCCTTGCCCTAAAGCTGTGGAAGCACTATCTGTACGGAGAGCGTGTGGAGATCTTCACAGACCATAAAAGCTTAAAGTACGTATTTACACAGAAGGAGCTAAATATGAGACAGAGAAGGTGGTTAGAATTGATGAAAGACTTTGATATCTCATTACAGTATCATCCAGGGAAAGCCAATGTAGTCGCGGATGCCTTGAGCAGGTACCCAATGGCTATGTGCTTGACTTCGGATAGACACTTATTAGCTGATCTTGAGAGCTTAGAAATTGAGGTATTAGTTCCAAGAGCTGAGATTCAGATGTGGGGACTGCAGATTCAATCAGATCTGATAGACAGAATTAGAGCTGCGCAGTATGATGATGAGACTCTAAGGAATATTAAGGCACAAGTTCAGACAGGATTGATAGACGATTTCACTATTGCGGATGACGGATCCTTACGACATGGCATAAGGATGTGTGTGCCAAGCGGAGAGCTGCACGAAGAAGTTTTACAGGAGGCACACCGCTCTCAGTACTCGATGCATCCCGGAGCCAACAAGATGTATCAAGATTTGAGGAAGCATGTATGGTGGTATGGTATGAAGCGCGAAGTAGCACGCTTCGTATCTTGATGTTTAGTGTGCCAACAGGTGAAAGCAGATCGACAGAGGCCAGGGGGATTGCTTCAACCCTTACCCATTCCAGAATGGAAGTGGGAGCACGTGACTTTGGACTTCGTTTCGGGACTTCCTCGTTCCCCAGGAGGAAATGACGCAATTTGGGTCATCGTGGATAGGTTGACCAAATCAGCCCACTTCTTACCTTTCAAAGTAGGTACTTCGACGGAGAAGCTAGCAGAGATGTACGTACAGCAGATTGTCAGATTACATGGAGTTCCTGTGAGTATTGTCTCAGATCGGGATAGTCGTTTCACTTCCCATTTCTGGAGGAGCCTGCAGTCTAGCTTGGGCACTCAGCTCAAGTTCAGTACCGCATATCACCCTCAGACAGACGGGCAGTCTGAAAGGACTATTCAGACTCTTGAAGAAATGATACGCACTTGCGTATTGGATCTCGGAGGTTCTTGGGAGGATCATCTGCACTTGGTAGAGTTTGCCTACAACAACAGCTACCAGGCCAGCATTGAGATATCACCATTCGAGGCCTTATATGGACGGAGGTGTCGTACCCCTTTATCTTGGGATGATATTGGAGAAAGAGCCTTGTTAGGACCAGAAATGGTCGTGGATACAGCAGAAAAGGTAAAACTTATCAGAGACAGACTGCGAGTGGCGCAGGACAGACAGCGGCATTGGGCCGATAGCCACCGTAGACCCCTAGAGTTTCAGGTATTATTTTGATTTGTTTTGTTTGGTTTGTGATTGTTTTGTTTAGATTGCGTGTTAAGATCGTTGTTCTAGGTTGGCGATTTGGTGTTCTTACGGATTTCTCCGAGACGAGGCACGATTCGTTTCGGCGGAGGAGGAAAGCTTAGCCCACGATACATCGGGCCCTTCAATATTCTTGCAAGGGTCGGTGCAGTGGCCTATAGACTAGACTTACCGCCTGCTCTAGATGGAGTGCATAACGTGTTCCACGTGTCGCAGCTGAGACGATACGTGGCAGATCCTAGTCACGTATTAGATCACTCGGAGATCGAAGTTGGACCGACACTCAGCTATCCTGAAGAACCTGTGGAGATCTTGGATTGTAGAGAGAAGGTATTGCGGAACCAGACTATTTCTTTGGTTCGTGTCGCATGGAGAAATCACTCTCCAGGAGAATCAACTTGGGAGAGAGAGGACGAAATGCGCGAGCGGTATCCTTATCTCTTCGAGACTTGAGGTATAATTCATAAATTGATTGCTTGCTCTTGTGCTAGTTTATTTTAATTTCGGGGACAAAATTCTTTTAAGGAGGGTAGACTTGTCACCTCCACTTTTTGGATTAGGGGTATTTTCGTCTTTCCGTAATTAATGTGTAGATGATTTGCATGATATTTAATTATATTTAAATAATTGAGGATGATTGTTTGATTGTTGCAATTTATCGTTGCTTTGATAATTAGGATGCTATGCGAGCCCTTGTTTTCCAACTGATGTCGCAACCCATTGTAGTTAATCCTCAATAAATTTAATTTTGTGCAATTTTCCCTATTGTTGGATACTTTTTATGCAAAAGTGTATTAAGGTGACCATCCCATTGGACACGACACGCGAATAAATCCATTTTCCCTTCATGTATATTTTTCTATAATTTTGGGACTGTGAAATTGCAACATCAATCTCCATTAAACATGGTCTCAAAAACCTTGGAACTAATGCATCCTAGCCTACCATTTTAATTCTATTAAATTTTGGCCCTTGAAATATCTCCATAAGAGGCCAACTCCAAAAGGGTTGACCAGTCAACCCAACCCTAGGTCAACCCCTTACATAATACTATATATAAACCTCTTTTCCTCTTTTCCTTTTCTTCCAACCATAGCCGATTAAATTGTTACCATCCCTATTCTCAAACCCGACTGCCCCGACCTTTTCGGCTGATCCCTCGAGCACTTCGACGGACGCCTGTTCCCCCGCCCTTGTCGACCGGAGCCAACCGCTGTCCGCCGGACCGACTGCACCAGAGGCCGCTGTCCGCTGAACCGTCTGCACCGAGAGCGCCGGAGACCATCGACCGAGACTCGCCTATACCCCGCGGCGGAGTTTGACGACCGCTGCTGAACGCCTGGACACCCCGCGCTGACTGCTCGACGACACTGCCGACCGAGAGTCCCCGCCTGTGCGCTGTCGACCGACTGATCGACGATGCTGCCGACCGGAGAAGCCCGGAGTTCAACGACAGACCGTGCACCCGACCGGCCTCCCCTTGTTCGTAACCATCGCCTCGTCGTTATCATCGTCATCGTCTCGTTTTCGCACGCAGGTTTGACGTAAACCTACACTCGAATACGTACACATCCGGATATCATGCGTTAGTACGTGTAGGTATCGGTACATGCACGTATATGCATATATACATGTAGAGGTATGTAGATATTATGCTCACTAAGATATATACGTACTCATATATGTGTATTCTAGATACCCAAGTATATATACATGTTATTATGTATACACACGGTATAAGATTTTGTTAGTACATCTAAATGATGTCTATGTACATATTATAATGGTAACTAATGCATACTTATGTACATACATACGAACCGTATAATTCTCAATCAGCATAATCAATACGTATATATATATGTGTGTGCATCGTATGAATTGAATTAAGTATGAACATATGAAAATCTATTAATTATGTAATTAATTAGTACCATGAGATTGCGTTAGCCATAGTATTTACTATGTAATATATGCACTAGATATCTTGAATGTGACCACGGATACCCCGTAGGCACATCGACCTGTGACCCTAGCGTAGCCTGTTGAGATCATTATGTTGATTGTGTGCTAGAGTAATGACTGATGAAGTATTATACTATATGATATGTTTATAGGATTGTGGGATCACTCAGACGATACCTTGGAACCCGGACAGAGGTATTACCAGCAAAGGACCCCAGGCGAGTACATTCTCTGACAGCTTCCATTATGTTGATTATCTCTATAATTCTTATTGTATAGCATACATGACTCCGACACTGTTGCTTACACGAGTTAGCATCATTGAGACCTGTCACGAGGAGTCGTGATTGGAATCCATCGTGCTAGCTGGGGGAAACGGGAAAGTATTAGTAGTTTATGTGATTATACCCAACTTATATGCAGCATTAGCTCACCCATATTTCACGTCGGTGCAGCCTGACCCTTACATGCCTCATCGCTGTTACATCTGGTTAGCCTGACCTGTTGGGGATGACCGCTAACTAATATAATGAGTCATATAGCCCAAGCCGATCACATGATATACTGATGTTTCACACACTTAGATAGATGATTCTTGACATGTATCTTGATAGACTGATCTTGTATTTCCACATGTTCTAGTTGTTATTCTTATACACACTTACATACCAGTTCTTTGTACTTGCGTACACTTATAGTTCTATTCCTTGTCAGATGCATATTGATGATGATGTTCCAGTACTTTATTCCAGTATTTCTCATTGCCAGTATTTTATTCTGTCTTGTATTTCTTTATACTGTATTATAGTTTTTGTCAATATATGTGGAACTGCTGTTAGAGGTGTATTTTCGTTCCAATCCTGACTGGATATTTTTTCAGAGAATCTTGAGGATTTCTGTACCACGCACTACGGACCAGGTATAGAGACAGACTATGTACCAGAGATCCTAGAGGAGACTATGCTTCTAGATGAGACATTGCCTACAGCTATCTAGATAGTATTTATTTATGTTTGAGACTTATGGAGATTATTTCAGTTTATGTTTAGACTTATGTTAAGTTTAATTGGAGACTTGTGTTGGACAGCTAGACTGTGAGTTATCCTTATGTTTGAGACATGGTGTTTAACTAAGTCATTTCCTTTTATCTTTTATTGTGCCTTATAGTTGTTGTGATTGAGTTATATTGTGAGATTATGAAGATGTATATTATTGACAGGTGTTTAGTTATTTAGAGTTACTGTGACCTAGACAGCGTTCTACCGCCGATACTGCGGCGTAGGCTGGACGTACCCACGCTCTCGTGCCCCTGTACTGGGTGCGGGTCGTGACAAGATATAGTTTGGTTCTATCCTTATAATTCATGAGTGAATAGATATGGCACCTAAACACATGCAAATAATCAAAATAGGCTTGCTCTTATCTCCATACCTCCTTAGGAATCTGAAGATCGATGGATCTAAATGGTGTATGTTGACCAAATAACATGCATGACTCATTATCTCTGCCTAAAAGTCCTCTGTAATATAAGACTACAACTACCTACTCTCATCCTAGTAGTATCCTATATTCATGTGCTATCCTGCCTCGTTTTACTCTGGACACCCTGCTATTATATATCTCCTATGTATACTGTTTCCGCATTTGAGAGACATGATCAAATATTGGAAAGAAATTTTATTGAACTCGTCGTCAAACTCGATTACAAGTAGAATGCAAGTGCAACGACGTGAGGAGAAGCCCGAGATTCTAGAGATGTATGACGGTGGAGGTCAGATCAGAGTGATCCATTTTCTCCGTTGACGATTGGATACAACTACGGAGTGGGAGAGTCTAGCAGGGGGACGATCATGAGCATGGTGTCGAGGCTGCTTTTCTGTTATCGCGTTGGCCGTCTTTTAAAAAGTTATGAAGTGTCGATTATTTATAGAGGGATGATCGTCAGGTCATTGTCGTTGAGTGGGGGAGCTCCTTAGTTTGTTGTGGACTCGTTGGATCATTAAGATTATAACATTCACTCGTTGAACTTTGGTCTCCAAAGTTCAACGAGTGAACTAGGGTCTCCATTGAGACTGAAGGGATTATTTTACTGGAACCTTGCAGGAGAATCTGGAAGGAAACAAGCTTTTGCAATATCCAACTAGTTTTCTCAAGCTGGTTTTATCAAACTTATACTATAATTTGGAAGGAAGAGAGCTCTTGAAGATTTTATTACCTTAGGTTGGTTTCATGTTCGGTAAAAACGGAAAGGAAAGTTAATAAAAACTGGAGCATGTAGAACTGAGTTGAATTTCTACAACGGATACTTTTTATTTTCCTTCTTTTCCTTGCTTTCCAAACCACAAAAAATAGTTCATGTCATTGTCTCTGAGTGTTATTTTTCTTGTCATTTCTAATATTTACCATTTATTCCTTTTTTCAGTAGGCATTTGTAGTTTTATCTACTATCTTGCTATCTGATCTGATATTGACATAGATTTATGATTCAATCTTGATCTTCACAGTATGGATAATGTGAACCAGTTATAGATATTGTAAAACAACCCATTCATATATATTGATGTAGACAGACCAAATACAAAACTAGATATGTAGTCTAATATGTACTTGACAGTTATTTGGTTAAAGTTGCATTGTCATGGTTGTATCTTGTAATTAAAGTTGCCCTTGCAATTAGGTACCATTTTAACTCTAATGTAATTAAACTAAATAAGTTCTTTTTTTAGGCATAAAAGATCTAAAATCAATTAACCGGTAAAAGAAATCATGGGATCATTGGCAGTCTACGACCATTCTCATTATATTACCATGATCATGTTGAATTAATCATATAATTATTTTTATTTTTAAAGTTTAAGAACATCAATATTGTCACGTTTCGATCTCCCACAAGATCTACCGTCCCCACTGAGTGCGAATTACTGCGCCAGCACTCTTGCGGGATAATTGTTCTTATCACGACGTGATGCCATGCGAGCACAAGTTGTGTTGCGCAAGGTCATGGTCCAAAAAAGTGATAAAATAGCTAGGACACAAGGTCTCACAGATAGTCCAAATGCAGTGAAATGAGAAACCGAATGGGTGATTGATAATAAGTTCATAGAGTCCTTATAGTGGAAGCATTGAATAACAAAAGTATGGAAGTAAAACAAGTACTTTATTGATATTGAATAAGTATTACAAGCGGCTCTAGGCTAAGATTATAAGTCGCTCAAGCTCTCTCTCTCGAAACAATAAAAGCGTGCCAACTGGCTTAAAATTATGGAATGATAGGCGATGTTCCAATATTATGTCCTGTATATGTGCTTCAGCTCCGGACGCAACACTCCAAGGGTCCAGAGCGAACTCCACGCCTTAGTGCATACGAGAGGGTACTCTGCACCGAACAAGATTGTCCCGCACCCTGCAAGCAACCTGGTGGGTTATCAGTACATGAATGCACTATTGGGGAGGCTTCTTGCCAGCTCGATAAATCAAAACACGATATATTTAGTTACGTGCACAGTCTATTATGTTGTCTTTCTAGTCTTGTCTTAGGATCAGTTTTATGGCATATGATGAAAAGCCTAAACTCGTGTGGCAGTGCACCATGCGATATAAGAGTATCATGACTGAACTTACCAACTTACCATTCGTCCTTCTTTGTCCAAGGTAAACTAAGTTAAACCGAGCATGAATATAGATAAAATTAAATAATAAAAACATGGATCGCATAAGCAAGCACGAGTGTTATGGACGTGTTCTGACTCAAGTGTATGATGTTACTTGAATACTCAAGTGTGATAATCCATTGTTCAAATATCTTCAAATGTGTACAGATGTATTATACTCATATTCGTTCAGGTATTCCAGATTACTAGATGCGATGCAATAACTCGCACACGGATTGCCGCTAAGCGAGATAACTTAATCTATATGAACTTGAGGTCACTGGAACGACACCATAGTGGACGGTATAGTCTCGAGATAGAGATGGTATATAAGCAAGAACAGGGGCTTTGCACCCATCCCGCCCAAAGCATGCGACTAAAGACATGAGGTTTCTACCGGTCGGATTGGCCCTGGTGTCCCTGCGACCGTCCGCAGAACAAGATTCAAAAATATTTCTTGTGCACCAAGTTGTCCGTGACCATGCAAGTCTTTAATCTTTCAGATATCTTGTCAGGTATATGTCTAAATCAGGATCTTATCAGGTACAAGTTTAAGTCAGGATCTTGTTCAGAACTTATCGACTCCCCGAGCCGTCAGATTCAGTACATGATGAGTGTTGCTTAACTTGACATGATGCAGTCCCTTCATTTGGGAACTGCTGTCACGCCCCGATCTTCCGCAGGAATTAACCATCACTGCTAGGCATGAATCACCGTGCCAGTGCTCCCGCGAGATAATCTTTTTATCTGGACGTGATATCGCACGAGCACAAGCTGCACCCGTACAAGACCATGATCTGAATAAGCGGTAAAATATCTAAGCCACAAATTCGCACAGATAGTCCGAATGCAGCGAAATAAGAAATGCACAGGTAATTGGTAACAAGTTCACAGAGTCGTCAATAGCGAAAGTAGTGAATAACACAAGTATAGTAGTAAAATAAACACTTTATTGATATTGAACAAGTGTTAGAAGCGGCACTAGGCCAAGATTACAAGTCGCTCAAGCCCCTCTCTCAAAATAATAAAAGTGTGTCAAGTGGCTACATTTGTGGAATGATACATAAGCAATGTTCCAACTTTATGTCTTGTATATGTGCTTCAGTTCCAGACGCAAAGCTTCATGGCTCCAGAGCGAACTCTATTCCTTAGCACGCATGAAGGGGTTTTCGCATCGAACGAGATTATCCTGCATCCTACAAGCAATCTGGTGGGTTATCAATACATGAATGCACTGTTGGGAAGGCTTCTCGCCCGCTCGACAAATCCAAATACGTTATACAGGTTTCGTGCACCATCTATTAAGTTATCTTTCTAGTCTTGTCTTAGGATCAGTTTTATGGCAAAATAAAAAGCCTAAATTGTGTGGCAGTGCACCATGCGATATAAGAGTAACATGGAGATACTTACCAACTTACTATCCGTTCTTACCTGTCCAAGGTAAACCAAGTTAAACCAAGCACGAGTATATATATAATGAAATCCAGGGACAATTGCATAAGCAAACACAAGTATCACGAGCGAGATTTTGTTTCAGGTGCACGAGTTACACGGATACTCAGGTGTGTTATAGAAGATGTTCAATTGTTCAAATATGTACAAGTGTGTTATACTCATATCCGTTTAGGTGATTCAGATTTCAGATATGATGCAATAACTCGCACGCGGATTGCCGCTAAGAGAGGATGACTGATCTATATGAACATGAGTCATTGGAATAGCCATAAAGGACGACTTATAGTCAAGAGCTAGAATGGTATACGACTGAAGGAATGAGGCACCATATCCATCCTGCCCGAAATAGACGACTACTTAGTCTAAGAGTAGGAATTGTGTGAAGGAAGGTTCACAAGGTGCTATACGCCATCCTGCGCGAAACAAATAAACTAACAGATATTCCGTCCGGATCGGATCGACCCTAGTGCTCCGGAGACCATCCGCAGGAACCGATTGAATACCTTGTGCACAAGTTGTCCGTGACATGTAAGTCTAAGTTAATCGTTTACTCATTCAATGAGTCCATTTTTAAGTTTACCCAATTATATATATATATATTGGTTTTCGCCTATTTTTGTCTTATTTTATACCCTTTCGCTTTCATGGACGAATTATGCCTATTTTTATATCTAAGATTTACATATATAATATATATCACTATCAAGGGGAAAATTTTCTTTCTATTTACATTTTTAGATGAAAAATAAGAAGCTGGTTTTTTTTATTTCCCTTCGAAATAAAATCCTATTTTTTAATTGTAAAGCCATATATTCTGCAAGTATATTAGGTTGTCCATAAGGTTTTTCAATTCTTGTGATTGCGCGTGCTTTAAACAATTTTGTCTTCTCCATATTACTATATCTCTAGAGTCAATAATTTTCTATGAGGAACTACTGAACTCAATCACTTGCTGCCGTTACTTCCGATAAACTTAGATTTTCTGCTAGTCCAGCGCCAACTCTTCGATATATTTCTTACTGGAAGTACCCCTGATCCCACTGATAACGAGTAGGACCAAATAACTCGATTGGGGTTGTTGCTCTCAGATTCATGGGATTCATAAAATGACATATTAATTCTTGATTCTTGTTAAGAAAGAGTATGCTCCACGAGCTGTGATCCTTGCTTTACTTGACATGATTCTCGTTTAGAGTTAAATTTGACATGGTGCAATCCCCAAGTTCGAAGATGTCTTGGTGACCTAACGGTCCCAAACATTTTCAGGTTTAAACTTACACGGAATGACTATTGATAGTCTTCCAGTGAATTGGATGAATGCAAGGCAAGATAGTGTTACTTGATTGTGGCATGAAATTATGTGACATGCATTAAAACAAGGCAACGAGTATAAGTTACAACGTAAGCAGGCAAGCATGCATTTTTGTGAAACATAAGCATTTACGTTAGCACGGGTCTAAGGGGTAGTGCGAGCAGTGAAGCCGTATAGGAACATATCTAGCGACATAATCCATAAGGCAAGCAGTGTAAACATGTGAAGCAGTGCACTACGAAGGGTACAAAATAATCTACTTGAGGCATAGCGAGGTCTACTTGCACAAAGCTAAGGTACCATGTGAGGGACAATTTAAGCCAAGTTTTATTTCCATGTTCTAACACAAGCAATACAAGATAGGATTATTCCCTTAGCTAGGTGCATTATATTCTTTATTCGCATGCAATGGGTGATTCACCTAGCGACTAGCATTTATCTTCCATATTTTAAGTGTGTTGGCTAAGGAAAGACAAGTTTATCGTAGCCATCCACCTTAGCGATAATTTGTCTTGGTCGAACAATACTCCGAGCGAGCCTTTGAAAGTCTAATTCTGAACTCCTGAAGGGCCAAGTCTGGAATCATTTGCCTCAAATAAGTCTTCTTGCTGAGAAAAGTGGGTTGGGTTGTTGCACTTGCGTCATTTGAATCGGCTATCCGCTTGAACGGAATGGGTCATTATATTATACACCACTCAAAAAAAGTCTCGTTCTTGATACTTCCTGAGCGCAAACCGTTCTATCGCATTATCGGATCTATCACAAGCATAAAAATTCATGTCGCATGTGTGCTGGGTCTGTCTCATTGAATGACTCTATCATTCAATCCAAGCTCTGACTCAGTCTTTATTGTGCCTTAGCGTAGAATATATCGCTTAACGCGGGGTACGGTACAATATATCTTGAATAACGATCTAAGGCTGAGGCAAACTTATCCAAATTATTATACTTGTCAATGCCAATCTAATATATTCACTTGCACTAGCATTCGAGATCAGCATATCATGAGTCTGGATCGTGCACATATTCAAAACGTCTCTCAAACATATGCATGTCAACCAACTTAGCGATAGCAAATTTTTTGCACTCGAGTTCAATATATCATTGAGTCTTGGATCGTGCATATATTCAAGGCGTCCCTTAAACTTATGCATTCAACCAAACTTAGTGATAGTGAAGTCGGACAAGCTACTTTCAAAAATCTCAAGGGTTCTTGTCTTACAATTCATGATGATACCTCCAACAGGGTCAATCAAAATCCAAGTCATTTCCAAATCCTACTAAAATCAAGTATTGCACTAACGTCAAGCACGATCTATCCGATCCACCGACTCGCGTCCATATCCTATCGTCCATTCTGTTCATGTCAAACATAGAATACACTTACCGTCCCCAGTCTGACACCAAGTCTTGTTGCCCCAATTATATGGCTTGCTCAAGCAATACTCTAGAGTCGGTTGCAAAAGTTCTTTCACTCGGCACAGGGTCATATGCCTAATTACTAGGTCAGCTCACAAGGTTATAGGTACAAGTTCAAGCATATAATTCATCGTACAAATTTGTCGCATGATGTTTGCCCTAATTCCTAAGGTAAAACCATTGTTCTTTCGCACGGAGTATTCTACCCAAGCTCGTTTTACTCAGATTTCTAAACATTGAGCACATATCATCCTACTAACATTAATAGGTTCATTTGTATAGGGTCCGAGTCCGTTCAATCAAATCAATGATGTATCCATGTCGCATGACAAGCCTAAAAATTTGTATAGTCTATCTCCTCAAGCACGTTTGATAGATACCATATATCCATTCTAAGTTTATACCACCAAGCTATAATTAAATTTATAATCACCGATCTTAATCATAAACTCTAAGTCAACCAACAAGATTCATGTATTTGTTTATGAAACTATCAAGCGTGACTTACTCCAGGTTCTAGACCAACTCATCCTTGAAATACTTTCGATTCACTTATATTTCCAAACTCGTCTTATCATGTTGAACTATAAGTCAAGAAGATCCATCAGTTGTCATGCTTCGATCTCTCGTAAGTTTGATCATCCTCGTTGGACGTGAGATCACCACACCAACGCTCCCGTTGGATAATCGTCCTAATCCAGGCGTGACACTTGTATGAGCATAGAGTTACGATCGCACAAGACAATAATGTCGAACGTTGTGGTTATCATTGAAACGATCGAGACACCTTATCATTATACTTTGCTCCATCCAAGATATATATCCTTTAAGTCATATCCGTTTATGCCGTGATCATAATTTGTCTAGACAAATTATCCAACTTTAATGTTACCGTTTGATAGATCCATAGTCTACTTCTTGCATTTCTCAAACAACTAAGTTCAAATATTTAAGCCAAAGTCTATCCACTTTTGATACGTTCTATTTCATCGAGTTCGTTTGGAATAATCACTGAATATGTTTCCGTGAGTTTGATCATCCCCGCCGGACATAAAATTATCATGCCAGCACTCCCGCAGGATAATTATTCTCGGCTGGGACTGATTGTCGAGAGTTATCTTTTGAACTAGAATCAATATCATTCTTCCAAACTCAAGATCCAATCCGTTATCGCTTAGCTCTTTCATTGAACCACAATATTTATTTACTTGTATCAATCCGTGTTATCTTCCAACTATCGATACCATGCCAAGTCTATTAATCCAAAACCATAATATCCATTCTCAGGCTAACTTCTATCGTGTGGTATCCTATTTAAGTTTTAATCCGTTTGATTCAATTTAAAATCGCTTGTACGATCCATCAATTTTTTACCAAGTTCCCTTGACCTAGATATCGATTTCATTACCTTGAATCCCTATTCGAAATAAGCCTTATCACTTATTTAAAACATTCTCAATCTTTTGAACCCACTATCGCATGAGACCTATGAATTCGTTCGAATATTTCCAAAATGATCCATACACCACTCAGGAATCGAGTCACCCAATTAAATTCTCAATCGAGTTTGCATCACTCGCTAGCATATTAACCAAGTCATTTTTTAGAATTCCTATACGATACCTAAGCATCGCCTGATAAATATTAGTCTCGTGTATATCTCTATTGATAGTCATCTAAGTAAACCATATTTGATTTGTATCTTCCCGATACAAAATATCATCCGAGCTATTTCTCAAAATCCAAGAATGATTCTCTATATTCGCCTTTGCGATAATCTGATAATTTTTCTATCGGTTGTCATTCTAAGTCTGACTTATCCTATCTGAATGATATCCCAATTTCGCTTGCAAACTTGCTAGCACCAAAGGGTCTTGCTGCACGATATTCAATACAACTCAACTGAAAGGCTGTATGCATAACTAACCGTCCGAACGATATTCTATTTCGCATACTAACCAGCTTGGAAATTATATATAGGTATTCAGATTCGCACATAACTTGCAAATTCTAGCACGTATCTATTCCCATAAAGTCTAACATAGGTTGAAACAAGGGTCTTCGCATAACTATCAAGTTCAAGTAATTATATCAATCACATGCACTTTTGAAATTATTTAAACTCATTGTATGGAATATTCCATTAGAACATTGAGAGAGAGCGTATGTACATAACTCATGAACGAGCTTTTGAAACTGAGAAAATCGATATAAAGTCCAAATACATAAAGTCATGCTCTGATACCAATATGTCATGCCCCGATCTTCCGCAGGAATCGACCGTCCCCGCTAGTCACAGATCACCGCGCCAACGCTCCTGCGGGAGTATCTTTTACATCTGGACTTGATACCGCACGAGCACAAGTTGCACTCGTGCAAGACCATGATCCGAACATGCGATAAAATATCAAACCTACAGAGTCGCATAGATAGTCCAAATGCATGAAAAACGAACAGGCGATTGGTAACAAGTTCACAGAGTCGTCAATAGTGGGAGCAGTAAATAACACAAGTATAGTAGTAAATAAGCACTTTATTGATATTAAACAAGTGTTACAAACAACGCTAGGACAAGATTATAAGTCGCTCAAGCCCCTCTATCAAAACAATAAAAGTGTGTTAAGTGTCTACATTTATGGAATAATACATAGGCGATGTTCCAACATTATGTCTTGTATATGTGCTTCAGTTTTGGACGTAACTCTCCAAGGCTCCAGAGCGAACTCTACATCTTAGCACGCACGAAGGAGTTTTCGCACCGAACGAGGTTCTTTCGTACCCTGCAAGAAATCTGGTGGGTTATCAGTACATGAATGCACTGGTTGGGAGACTTCTCGCCCACTCGACAAATTCAAACACGTTATAAAGGTTCCGTGCACCATCTATTAAGTTATCTTTCTAGTCTTGCCTTAGGATCAATTTCATGGTAAAATAAAAAGCCTAAATCGTGTGGCAGTACGCCGTGCGATATAAGAGTAAAACGGTGATACTTAATTACCATCCTTCGTTCTCTGTCCAAGGTAAACCAAGTTAAACCAAGCACGGGTATATATATAGTAAAATCCAGGGCAATTGTATAAGCAAACAAAAGTGTCACGAGCGAGGTTATGTTTCAGGTACATGAGTTACACAGATACTCAAGTATGTTGCAAAAGATGTTTAAGTGTTCAAATATGTACAAGTGTGTTATACTCATATCCGTTCAGGTGATTCAGATTTCAGATACGATGTAATTACTCGTACGCGTATTGCCGCTAAGCGCGGATAACTTATCTATATGAACAGGAGTTACTGGTATAGCCATAAAGGACGGGTTGTAGTCAAGAACAAAAATGGTATGCGACTCAAGGAACGAGGCATCACATCCATCCTGCCCGAAACAGACGACTACTTAGTCTTGGAGCGAGAATGGTATGAAGAAAGGTTCACAAGATGCTACATTCCATCCTGTCCAAAATCGACAAACTAACAGATGTTTCGTCCAGATCGGATCGGCTCCAGTGCCCCGGAGACCGTCCACAGGAACCGATTGAAGACCTTGTGCACAAGTTGTCTGCGACATGTAAGTCTTGGGTCACAGATTTACGAGATTCATGAAATAACATGTTAATTCTCGATTCTTGTTCAGAACGAGTATGCTCTACGAGCTGTGATCCTTGCTTTTCTTGACATGATTCTCGTTCAGAGTTAAACTTGATATGGTACAATCCCCAAGTTCAGAGATGCCTTGGCGACCTAACTGTCCCGAACACTTTCAGGTTTATACTTGTACATAACGACTATTAGATAGTCTTCCGATGATTTGGATGAATGCAAGGCAAGATAGTGTTACTTGATTGTGGCATGAAACTATGTGACAAGCATTGAAATGAGGCAACGATTACAAGTTACAACGTAAGCAGGCAAGCATGCATTTTTGTGAAACATAAGCATTTACGTTAGCATGGGTCTAAGGGTTAATGCGAGGAGTGAAGCCGTACAGGGGCATATCGAGCGACATAATCCATAAGGCAAGCAGTGTAAACATGTGAAGCAGTGCACTACGAAGGATACAAAATAATCTACTCGAGGGATAGCGAGGTCTACTTGCACAAAGCTAAGGTTGTATGCGAGGGTCCATATAAGCTAAGTTTTATTTCCATATTCTAACACAAGCAATACAAGATGAGATTATTCCCTTAGCTAGGTGCATTGTATTCTTTATTAGCATGCAAGGGGCGATTCATCTAATGACTAACATATATCGTCCATATTTTTTAAGTGTACTGGCTAAGCAAAGATAAGTTCATCGTAGACACCCACCTTAGCGATAATTTGCCTCGGTCGAGCAATACTTCGAGTGAGCCTTTGAAAGTCTAAGTCTGAACTCCTGAAGGGCCAAGTCTGGAATCCTTTGCCTCAAACGAGTCTTCTCGCAGAGCAAAGAGGGTTGTTGCACTTGCACCATTTGAATCAGCTATCCGCTTGAACGTAATGGGTCATTAAAACTGCCTTGGTGACCTAACGGTCCTGAATACTTCCAGGTTTATACTTGCACGGAATGACTATTCGATAGACTTCTTGCTAAACTAGATAAATGAAAGACATGGATCGTATTACTTGGTCGTGGCATGAACTTACGTAATGAGCATTGAAACGAGACGAGAGAGTACTGGTTAGCATGTAAAGCAGGCAAGCATTGCATTTGTTTTGAAACATAAGCATAAGGAAACGTGCGATATAGTCTACTTTAGAACATAAGCCTTGACGCTAGCACGTGTCTAAGGGGTAGTGTGAGGAACCAATATTTATACAAGTTTTATTTTCATATTCTATTCAAGCAGTATAAGATAGGATTAATTACTTATCTAGGTGTGTTGCTTTCTTTTATTAGCATGCAAGGGGTTATCACCCAGTGATCTTGAATGTATCTTCCATGTTTTATGTATACAGGCTAAGCAAGGACAGGTTCATCGTTGCCACCCACCTTAGCGATAAATTGCATCGGTCGAACGATACTCCAAGCGCGTCTTTGAAAGTCTAAGTCTAAAATCCTGAAGGGACAAGTCTGAATTCTTTTGCTTGCCTCAAGCGAGTCTTCTCGCCGAGCAAGGTGGGACGGTTGTCGCACTTGCATCGTTTGAATCGGCTCTCTGCCTAAGCGGAACGGGTTGTTACAAATATTGACATTTGGATCATTATATGTGTATGATGTTATTATTTGGGTGTTTTATAATTTCCTAATATTGATACATAGGGTACAACTCATATGTCAAAAAAGAAGAAGGATTGGGTCAACGATGCAGCAAATGACGCACATATAAGCACATATTTTACTTGGTTAAAGAAATTATTTCTATTGTTTACTAGAGTAATATTGTTTTACTTTTAACTAAACAATATTATTTTTACATGATAAGATGATAAAAAAGAAGAATAATTATCTTGAGAATATTACTTAGTTGTATCATGGAACCCCGATGGACGAGATTGTTGTAGCCCCAAATGCAGGCACTAAGATTATGTAAAATGTGATTTGGCATGGGTGTGGTTGTCACGCCCCAGTTCCAAAATACCGAGGGACCGGACGCGTGATAATGGCCAGCAGCACACACCGATGGACAAACCCAATTTAATGGATCCATCGGGGCATACTTAAGCTGTAAAACAACAATAAGTAGGTCCAATGGTACAAGGCACAGTCTATACTAATCTCATCCACGACAGATAATCACAGATCAAATGCCAGAATAATACAAATAGAATAAACTAACAAATCTCAATAAAAGTGTCTCGGAGAACAATCCGAGAACAAGTTTGATACATCAATGCAATAGACTGGAAATAAAATAACTAGTGACAGAAATAAATGAGTATCTCATGACAATACTCAGGAGAAGTCCTCTGGTATGATCTCGTCCTCGGGTGTCGGTACAGCTCCTGTATCAGCTCCTGCTAATGCTCCTGTACTGTATAACTCTGGATGGATCTCCTCTGCTAATCCTGGGGACATAATCCGGATCCAGGTCCTCAGGGGACATAACAAGGTACAGATAATACAAGTCAAAATAAATGCAGTACAACAAATAATGAAGTAAATAGGGTAAGTATGTAACCATCTATGTGAAAATGCAAGTAAGAGCATCACGAGTACTCAGGCTGAGCCACTACAAGCTCTGTGTCTGGGAGCCGGTAGCGGAGTTTATTATGTGTTTTTCTATGTGTTTACTATAGATTTTATATATATATGAAATCAGCCTATAGCCTGTGTGTCTCTCCCCACCCAATGAAATTACACGTCTCATGTCCACGATGTCTCATGTCCATGTCATGCACGATCATAACTAATATCACGACCCGCACCCGGAATTTAGGCATGAGTCGTGGGTACGTCCAACCTACGCCGCAGCATCGGCGGTAGAACGCTGTCTAGGTCACAAACATAGTATATCCTGTCAATAGTCTCAACTCCGTACGGAGGACAATGATAAATAAACCACAGTTCTATAATATACTCAATCACAAGCTATAAGAATAATAGCATGATGAGAATTGAAAAGAGTTCTAAAAAACCAACCACAATAAGTCCAACTCAAATTCTGGGTCTAAATAACCTCACAAAGTCACAAAATAATAAGTACAACTCAGTCTCAGGCTAAAACAATAAATGCAGAAAAAATAATCTAAGTACAGCCAGGTAGGATCTCCTCTAGGATAGGCACCTCCTCTGGGATTTTCGGAGTGAAATCTCCCTCTAATCCTGGGCCGTAATGAGTGGGGCAAAAGTCCTCCAGGTCCTCTGAAAATGTTGTTATCCAGTCAGGATTGGAGCGAAGCACAAGCACTAACAGCAGTTTCATTAAATTGACAAAGTCTATAAACAGTGTAAGAGATACAAGATGGAAATAAAAGCTGAAAATGAGAAGTACAGGAGAAAATGAAATAGACAATAGAGCATCTAGCAATGAACAATAAACAGTGAATGCTAGAACAAGTAAATCTGAATAAAGATAAAACATCTAGCTAAGTGTTTGAAATATTAGTTTATTATGTGATCGGCTTGGGACTAGATCAGGCTGATTATATATGATTAGCTATGATTCTTTTTAGGTCAGGCTAACCGATCACATAATAAACTAATATATATCTAGGTTTGTAGATGTGTGTGTGATTTGAAGAGGGGGATTCACTGTACAGTTGGGTTCTAGAAATTACTGTGTGTATAGAGCAGTCGGGTTTGGGCCAAACTGTGTAGCTTTTGTGTACTGGACTGAAGGTTCATGTGTGTCAAGTTGCACACATGTGCAGTGGAGATTTACCTAGTAGCAGCCTTGAGGACGAACCTGCAGGCAAACCTCATCAGGGTGCAGTATCAGTTGCACACTGACACACTATTCAAATGCAGCATGGTTGATAGGGAGGTCGGGTTTCCTGTAAGAGATGAGGGTAAGTTCAGGTGTAGGGATAGGTGAGGTAATGCATATATCAGTGAGATAGAGTATCAGTGAATAGGGGTTTTATTGGCTGTGTATCTATAGTATCGGAATCAAGTATGTAATACACTACAATTTATAGAAGTAATCAACAATGAAAACTGTCAGAGAATGTACTCGCCTGTGGTCCTCTGCAAAATGTGAGGATCGATGTCCAAAGTAGGATCGAAATGACCTATATATAAGATAACAATGTTAAAATGGTGTTTGAAATAATAAGAGTGATTAGCTAATTTGAAATGGGGTGTTAGGCCATTTCTAGGTCTAAACTAGGTGTTACTAAGTCAACTCTAGGTTTTTGGTCAATACTAGTTAATACCTTGCTCCTTGGTTCATACTAGCTATTGTTAACTAATACTAGTTAAATACACTATATTATATGTTCTATACTTACAATATAGACTCTATATAATTACTATCTCTAATATCTTAGCTATACTTATTATATCACTCTAATATCTATACTCAACTCCACATATTAACCCACACCAATACCCCATATTCAACCCAACTTGACATCCCCACAACACACTAGCCTAATACACATTAACATTTAATACCCATTAGCAACCACATACCTGTAGATGCAATTCCAATTACTGGAACCCCCCATACTGATCCACAACTCATAATACTTACTACCCCTTAACCCAAATAACTGATACACACCTCAGCTATCTAACATACTGAAATTAATTCCTACACACACACAGGAAACTAGGTTCTATAGAACTCACACACACAAGTCCTGAACTGACACAGTACACACACACACTTGTGCACACAGACACTTACCTATACCTCGCTTCCCCAATCTGATACACAGACACAATTAACAGGGTTGCACACACACACACACACAGTTTTTCTCAGGTTGAGGTTGTTTGGTTTCACACCTACACAGTCCCTAACTAACTGAAACCCCCAACTGCTGATACCCTACTAAATGCTGATACACAGACATTGGGACACAGGTTACCACAAGCTACACTACTCTATCTACTGATCACTCACACACAGTTTAACAGATTTTCCCCCAATTCAAATACACTGATACATAACCTTACACACATACTGGTATCTGCACAGCAACACACCTATATTACTGATACATTCTGCACTCACAGGCACTGATTCACAATATCAGTTAATAAGAACTGATACACTACACAGTTCACACATACACAGCCAATAAAACCCTTATTCACTGATACTCTATCTCACTGATATATGCATTACCTCACCTATCCCTACACCTGAACTTACCCTCATCTCTTACAGGAAACCCGACCTCCCTATCAACCATGCTGCATTTGAATAGTGAGTCAGTGTGCAACTGATACTGCACCCTGATGAGGTTTGCCTGCAGGTTCGTCCTCAAGGCTGCTACTAGGTAAATCTCTACTGCACATGTGTGCAACTTGACACACATGAACCTTCAGTCCAATACACAAAAGCTACACAGTTTGGCCCAAACCCGACTGCTCTGTACACACAGTAATTTCCAGAACCCGACTGTACAGTGAATCCCCCTCTTCAAATCACACACACATCTACAAACCTAGATATATATACAAACACGCATCAAATCTATATACATATGTATAAATATATATAGACATCATACATCATTCATCAAATTAGATTTTTATTAGAGTAGATTAGATAGGTTTATCCCTTTTTGGCATTTCATCAAACACATGCAGTGCAGAAAATAATTATACATACAACCCATGAATCCTCAACCCAAAACCCTAAAAATTGAGTTCAACCTACCCATATGAGATAAAATCAACCTACCTACGAATACCTAGGGTTAGGGTTTCTGATAATTGGGGAAAACAATTATTGGGGACACTTAAACCTAAACAAACCCTAAAATTCGAAACTACACAGCAAGGGTGGTTTCCTAATGGCATTAACATCTGAAAACAAAATAAAAAAGAATAAAAACAGGGTTTTTACCTGCAGGGATGGTTTCTTCAATGAGGTTCTTCTTCTCCAAGGCTTCCTGACCCACGTTCCTTGCTTTCCTTGCTTTGGAGGAGGAGAAAATGGAACCTAGGGCTAGATTTCGAAATTTTGGGGTGGGGAGATGGTTTCTCTTGATGGAGGCTAGGGTTTCTCTTTTCTATATGAAGGATGGCTTTGTGAGAAGCTTCCTTTTTATATTAAACCTAGTTTTAGGTTTTCCATGCATAGTTTTTAGATTAAACCCCCTGGCCCTCTCATGTAGAACCTAATTAACTCAGGTTTAGGCCTTCTAGGGTTTGAGGTCCAAACCTAAAATTAGAATTCTAGGGTTTCACTAGAACTGGGTTTTTAAATTAGGGTCTGGTCATTAGGGTTTGTCCTAATGCGTTCTAGGGTTTGACCTACAACCAAATATCACTTACAATATATAATTAGTTTATAAAACTCAGCAATTTAATTTAATACATAATTATTTAAAATGGTAAAATTATATTAATGCCCTTATTTGGAAATGTGGTAGTGACAAGTCTACCCTCCTAAAAGAAATTTTGTCCTCGAAATTGGACTAAACTAGAACAAGAATAAAATCAGAAAGGAAATATACCTCGAGTCTAGAAGAGATACGGGTATTGCTCGCGCATTTCGTCCTCTCTCTCCCAGGTCGACTCCCCTGGAGAGTGATGTCTCCATGCTACACGAACCAAAGGAATAGTTTGGTTCCGCAACACCTTCTCTCTGCGGTCCAAGATCTCTACGGGCTGCTCGGGGTAGCTGAGCGTCGGACCAACCTCAATCTCTAAGTGATCAAGTACGTGACTAGGGTCAGCCACGTACCGTCTCAGCTGCGACACATGGAACACATCATGCACTCCCTCCAATGCAGGCGGCAAGTCTAGTCTATACGCTACTGCACCTATCTTCGCAAGAATACCGAAGGGTCCGATGTAGCGTGGGCTAAGCTTCCCGCCTCTACCAAAACGAATCGTTCCACGCGTCGGAGAAATCCGTAGGAATACTAGATCGCCAACCTGAAACTCAAGGGGTCTACGGTGGCTGTCGGCCCAATGCCGCTGTCTGTCCTGCGCCACTCGCAGTCTGTCTCTGATGAGTTTTACCTTTTCCGCTGCATCCACGACCATTTCTGGTCCTAGCAAGGCTCTCTCTCCAACGTTGTCCCAAGATAACGGTGTACGACACCTCCGTCCATAAAGAGCCTCAAATGGTGACATCTCGATGCTGGCCTGGTAGCTGTTGTTGTAAGCGAACTCTACCAGGTGCAGATGATCCTCCCAAGAACCTCCGAGATCTAGAACGCAAGTGCGTAGCATATCCTCGAGAGTCTGAATAGTCCTTTCAGACTGCCCGTCTGTCTGGGGGTGATATGCGGTACTGAACTTGAGCTGAGTGCCCAAGCTAGCCTGCAGACTCCTCCAGAAGTGGGAAGTGAAACGACTATCCCAATCTGAGACGATGCTCACAGGAACTCCATGAAGCCTAACAATCTGTCGCACGTATATCTCTGCGAGCCTCTCTGTCGACGTGCCCACCTTGAAAGATAAGAAATGGGCTGATTTGCTCAACCTGTTCACGATGACCCAAATCGCGTCTTTCCCTCCTGGCGAACGTGGAAGCCCTGAAACAAAATCCATGGTCACGTGCTCCCATTTCCATTCTGGAATCGGTAAAGGTTGAAGCAAACCACCTGGCCTCTGTCGGTCTGCCTTTACCTGCTGGCACACTAGACACCGGGATACGAAGCGTGCTACCTCGCGCTTCATTCCATACCACCATACGTGCTCCCTCAAGTCTCGATACATCTTGTTGGCACCGGGATGCATCGAGTACTGAGAGCGGTGTGCCTCCTGTAAAATCTCCTCGCGCAGCTCCCCGCTTGGCACACATATCCTCGTGCCGTGCCGTAAAGAACCATCATCTGCGATAGTAAAGTCGTCCGACAATCCCATCCGAACCTGTGCCCTGATACTCCTCAGAGCCTCATCATCGTACTGCGCAGCTCTGATCCTGTCCATCAGTTCGGACTGTATCTGCAATCCCCACATCTGAATCTCAGTACCGGGAACTAACACTTCAATCTCCAAGCTCTCCAAATCAGCTAACAAATGCCTATCTGTCGTCAAGTACATAGCCGTCGGATACTTGCTCAAGGCATCGGCGACTACGTTAGCCTTCCCTGGATGGTACTGCAATGAGATGTCGAAGTCCTTCATCAACTCCAACCACCTCCTCTGCCTCATGTTCAGCTCCTTCTGGGTGAACACGTACTTCAAGCTCTTGTGGTCTGTGAAGATCTCCACACGCTCTCCGTACAAGTAATGTTTCCACAGCTTTAGGGCGAAGATAACTGCTGCTAACTCCAAATCGTGGGTGGGATAGTTCTTTTCATGAGGGCGTAACTGCCTGGAAGCATAGGCAATTACCTTCCCGTGCTGCTGAAGAACACATCCCAGACCCTTTCCTGAAGCATCACTGTAGATGGTGAACCCACCTGTCCCTGCTGGCAACATCAAAATTGGAGCTGTCATCAACCTCTTCTTCAGCTCATCGAATGCGGCCTGGCACTCCTCCGTCCAGACAAAATCCACATCCTTCCTAGTCAGTCTGGTCATCGGCGCTGCAATCTTGGAGAAGTCTTGTACAAACCTCCTGTAGTATCCTGCTAGCCCGAGAAAACTCCTGATCTCAGCTACCGAACTGGGGGTAGCCCACGACTCCACTGCCTCGATCTTCTGTGGGTTAACCGAGATTCCGTCACCCGATACCACATGCCCAAGAAATTCAACCTTGTCAAGGAAGAATTCACACTTAGAGAGTTTTCCGTACAGCTTCTCCCTCCTGAGAGTCTCTAAGACCAATCTCAGGTGCTCTTTGTGCTCCTCCGGTGTCTTGGAATACACAAGAATATCATCGATGAACACCACCACGAACTTGTCAAGGTACTGGTGGAACACCTTGTTCATCAGGTTCATGAATACTGCCGGTGCATTGGTTAAACCAAATGGCATTACCATGAACTCAAACTAGCCGTATCTGGTCCGAAAAGCTGTCTTCGGCGTGTCTTCTCTCTTCACCTTCACCTGGTGATAGCCTGACCTCAAATCAATCTTTGAAAACACCCTTGCCCCGTTCAACTGATCGAAAAGGTCATCTATCCTCGGCAGCGGGTACTTGTTCTTGATAGTGATATTGTTCAAAGCTCTATAATCAATACACATGCGCACCGTGTCGTCCTTCTTCGGTACGAACAATACCGGAGCTCCCCATGGTGATGAACTGGATTTGATGAAGCCTTTGTCCTGCAGCTTCTCAACTTGCTTCTTCAGTTCTGCCAGCTCGCTGTTGTTGACTCTATAGACATGTTGTGAAATAGGCTCCGCTCCTGGAACCAAGTCTATAGAGAATTCAACATCTCTGTCTGGCGGTAAGCCTGGCAACTCTTCTGGAAATACATCCAGGAACTCTGCTATTAGAGGATGTGGCAACTACTCTTCTTCCGTCCTGGCTCCGCAAAACGTGCTCCTCCTCTGTTCCGCTGCTTCCCTGACAACCTTAAACTCCGGCTCTCCTGGTGGTCTAAATAATACTCTGCCTCTATAACAATCTATAGTAGCATGATGTCTACTCAACCAGTCCATTCCGAGCACAATATCGTACCCCGGAAGTGGCATGACGAGTAAACTCACGCTCAAGTCTCGGCCTCCTACTGACACTCTTCGGTCCTTGCAGTGATCACGAACTAGGATAATACCTCTACCAGTCATGATCTTGCAAGTCCTAGCTAATGGTTCTGTCTCTAAATAATGTCGAAGTGCATATGATACAGACACAAAACTATGGGAAGGGCCAGAATCGAATAAGGTAAATGCGGGAATACAATCGAGAAGAACCGAACCTGTGATCAAGTCTCCTGCTGGCTCGATCTCCTCGACTGCCATGGCGTACGCTCGCCCCTGGGGTGCACCTCTCTGCTGCTGATGCTGGACAAACCTCTGATTTTGCGGCGAAAGTGGTCCCCTCTGTTGTTGGCCTCCTGGTACGGCAGGTACCCTGTCTGGTCTTCTCTGGGCGGCTGCTCCACCCTGGCCTGGACGAGTCCGAATGGTAGGGCAATCCCTCAGCTGATGTGTCATCGATCCGCAGGACAGACATGAGCCCAATCTATGCCTACAGACCTCTCTAGTATGTCCTATCTTCCCGCAGTACGTACACTGGATAGCGGGCTGAGTCTGCCTCTGCTGCTGTTGCTGGACCTGCCCTCGGGCTGGTGCCTGGTGCTGCTGGTGCTGCTGCTGAAAGGGCCTCTGCTGCTGTTGATAGTGTGGACGCTTGCCTGGTCCCGCACTACTGTTTGCTCCTCCGGAAACATCACGTCCCCTCTTGGGCCTGAGGTCCAAGTCGTCCTCGGCTATCTAGGCATCCATCAATATGCCCTCGAAAGTAGCGGTGCGACGTCCCGACGTACGAGACTTGATCTCCCTTGCCAGACCCTTTCTGAACTTTCGGGCCCTGTCCCCCGGATCTCTAATCATCGACGGCGCGAAGCGGCTCAGGCGGCAAAACTCCGCGGCATACTCATCGACGGACGAGCTCCCCTGGACTAAGTCATGGAACTGACTCTCCAAGGCTCCCAGGGCAACGTCAGGAAAGAATTTCTCCTTGAAGAGCTCCCTGAAAGCCTCCCAAGTGAGTCCTCTGCGCAAGAGTCTCGGCTCCGTGCGAAACTACGTCAGGGCAATGTCGAACATCTGGCTGCCAGCTGCCTCGATCTGGAGCACCTCTGGAAGCTGCGCCAAACGCAAGTTCCTCTCGATGTCCTCTAGCCAATCATCGGCGTAGAGTATCCCTTCTGTCCCCTTGAACTCCCGAGGCATCATCCTCTTGAAGTCCACAATGGTGCCCGGCCTCTGTTGTTGCTGACCAGGATGCTGCTGCTGCTGAGTGACTCTCTCCACAGCCTGGAGAGCCACTTGGTGAGCATTCTCCATGTTCACCCTCATCATCTCTGTCTGGGCCTGATGTGCCTCAGCCTGCACTCTCTGGGCCTCTGCCGACGTCCTCTGGGCATCGACCATGCCCTGAATCAAAGCGAACATCTGTGCCCCATCGACGGGCACACCTCCTGGATACTGAACTGGTGGTGGTGGTGGTGGTTGCTCCGTCGTAGCTGCGGGGACCCTCTGAACAGGTGGTGGAGGACCCTCGAATGCTGCAGACACTCCCACATGTACTGGAGATGTAGGAGGTGCTGCGGATGTCTGTCCGGCAGGGCGAGAAGTAGCAGACCTCTCTGACTCTGCTGCTCCGAGTCTCCGGGACCTTCTCGGCGGCATCCTGAAGACAGATCGAAAGATTCAATTAAGGCAATAGATACGATATCATCAAGGAAGGACAGAAAAATTTCTAAAGGAATTAATCATTAAGAGTAGTATCATAAGAATTAGAATTCCCTAATTGTGATTGAGCATATCCTCGGCCTAATTCCTATTTCCTAAAACAGGTTCATAGTAATACTCTAAGCGAGCACCACTACGATATCACTCTAATGTGAATCTAAGACTAGACCTGCATGGGCCACCACTAAAAACGTGTCACGACCCGCACCCAGAATTTGGGCATGAGTCGTGGGTACGTCCAGCCTACGCCGCAGCATCGGCGGTAGAACGCTGTCTAGGTCACAAACATAGTATATCCTGTCAATAGTCTCAACTTCGTACGGAGGACAATGATAAATAAACCACAGTTCTATAATATACTCAATCACAAGCTATAAGAATAATAGCACGATGAGAATTGAAAAGAGTTCTAAAAAACCAACCACAATAAGTCCAACTCAAATCCTGGGTCTAAATGACCTCACAAAGTCACAAAATAATAAGTACAACTCAGTCTCAGGCTAAAACAATAAATGCAGAAAAAATAATCTAAGTACAGCCAGGTAGGATCTCCTCTAGGATAGGCACCTCCTCTGGGATTTCCGGAGTGAAATCTCCCTCTAATTCTGGGCCGTAATGAGTGGGGCAAAAGTCCTCCAGGTCCTCTGAAAATATTGTTATCCAGTCAGGATTGGAGCGAAGCACAAGCACTAACAGCAGTTTCATTAAATTGACAAAGTCTATAAACAGTGTAAGAGATACAAGATGGAAATAAATGCTGAAAATGAGAAGTACAGGAGAAAATGAAATAGACAATAGAGCATCTAGCAATGAACAATAAACAGTGAATGCTAGAACAAGTAAATCTGAATAAAGATAAAACATCTAGCTAAGTGTTTGAAATATTAGTTTATTATGTGATCGGCTTGGGACTAGATCAGGCTGATTATATATGATTAGCTATGATTCTTTTTAGGTCAGGCTAACCGTATGGTTAGCTATGGTGCATATAGTGGTCAGGCTAATCATATATAACAGCTATGGAGCATATAAATGGTCAGGCTGCACCCGACGTGAGAAGTGGGGTGAGCTATGGTACATATAAATGTTTGGATATGATCACATAATCTACTAATAGTTCCCCATCCCCCAGCTAGCACGATGGATTCCAATCATGACTCCTCATGATGGGGATCTAGGGTGCTAACCCGTGTATCCATAGTGTCGGAATCAAGTATGTAATACACTACAATTTATAGAAGTAATCAACAATGAAAACTGTCAGAGAATGTACTTGCCTGTGGTCCTCTGCAAAATGTGAGGATCGATGTCCAAAGTGGGATCGAAATGACCTATATATAAGATAACAATGTTAAAATGGTGTTTGGAATAATAAGAGTGATTAGCTAATTTGAAATAGGGTGTTAGGCCATTTCTAGGTCTAAACTAGGTGTTACTAAGTCAACTCTAGGTTTTTGGTCAATACTAGTTAATACCTTGCTCCTTGGTTCATACTAGCTATTGTTAACTAATACTAGTTAAATACACTATATTATATGTTCTATACTTACAATATAGACTCTATATAATTACTATCTCTAATATCTTAGCTATACTTATTATATCACTCTAATATCTATACTCAACTCCACATATTAACCCACACCAATACCCCATATTCAACCCAACTTGACATCCCCACAACATACTACCCTAATACACATTAACATTTAATACCCATTAGCAACCACATACCTGTACATGCAATTCCAATTGCTGGAACCCCCCTACTGATCCACAACACATAATACTTACTACCCCTTAACCCAAATAACTGATACACACCTCAGCTATCTAACATACTGAAATTAATTCCTACACACACACAGGAAACTAGGTTCTATAGAACTCACACACACAAGTTCTGAACTGACACAGTACACACACACACATGTGCACACAGACACTTACCTACACCTCTCTTCCCCAATCTGATACACAGACACAATTAACAGGGTTGCACACACACACACACAGTTTTTCTCAGGTTGAGGTTGTTTGGTTTCACACCTACACAGTCCCTAACTAACTGAAACCCCCAACTGCTGATACCCTACTAAATGCTGATACACAGACATTGGGACACAGGTTACCACAAGCTACACTACTCTATCTACTGATCACTCACACACAGTTTAACAGATTTTCCCCCAATTCAAATACACTGATACATAACCTTACACACATACTGGTATCTGCACAGCAACACACCTATATTACTGATACATTCTGCACTCACAGGCACTGATTCACAATATCAATTAATGAGAACTGATACACTACACAGTTCACACATACACAGCCAATAAAACCCCTATTCACTGATACTCTATCTCACTGATATATGCATTACCTCACCTATCCCTACACCTGAACTTACCCTCATCTCTTACAGGAAACCCGACCTCCCTATCAACCATGCTGCATTTGAATAGTGAGTCAGTGTGCAACTGATACTGCACCCTGATGAGGTTTGCCTGTAGGTTCTTCCTCAAGGCTGCTACTAGGTAAATCTCCACTGCACATGTGTGCAACTTGACACACATGAACCTTCAGTCCAGTACACAAAAGCTACACAGTTTGGCCCAAACCCGACTGCTCTGTACACACAGTAATTTCCAGAACCCGACTGTACAGTAAATCCCCCTCTTCAAATCACACACACATCTACAAACCTAGATATATATACAAACACGCATCAAATCTATATACATATGTATAAATATATATAGACATCATACATCATTCATCAAATTAGATTTTTATTAGAGTAGATTAGATAGGTTCATCCCTTTTTGGCATTTCATCAAACACATGCAGTACAGAAAACAATTATACATACAACCCATGAATCCTCAACCCAAAACCCTAAAAATCGAGTTCAACCTACCCATATGAGATGAAATCAACCTACCTACGAATACCTAGGGTTAGGGTTTCTGATAATTGGGGGAAACAATTGTTGGGGACACTTAAACCTAAACAAACCCTAAAATTCGAAACTACACAGCAAGGGTGGTTTCCTAATGGCATTAACATCTGAAAACAAAATAAAAAAGAATAAAAACAGGGTTTTTACCTGCAGGGATGGTTTCTTCAATGAGGTTCTTCTTCTCCAAGGCTTCCTGACCCACGTTCCTTGCTTTTCTTGCTTTGGAGGAGGAGAAAATGGAACCTAGGGCTAGATTTCGAAAATTGGGTGTAGGGAGATGGTTTCTCTTGATGGAGGCTAGGGTTTCTCTTTTCTACATGAAGGATGGCTTTGTGAGAAGCTTCATTTTTATATTAACCTAGTTTTAGGGTTTCCATGCATAGTTTTTAGATTAAACCCCCTGGCCCTCTCATGTAGAACCTAATTAACTCAGGTTTAGGCCTTCTAGGGTTTGAGGTCCAAACCTAAAATTAGAATTCTAGGGTTTCACTAGAACTGGGTTTTTAAATTAGGGTCTGGTCATTAGGGTTTGTCCTAATGCGTTCTAGGGTTTGACCTAAAACCAAATATCACTTACAATATATAATTAGTTTATAAAACTCAGCAATTTAATTTAATACATAATTATTTAAAATGGTGAAATTACACAAATGCCCTTATTTGGAAATGTGGTAGTGACAACTAATGCAATAAGTCATACAATATCTAAGAATATAATGTCAATGCCATAAAGTCTGTATCCTATACAGAATCACCATGAATATCTCAAAAAGATCCTGTCCATGAATAGTGTCAAGTGTCCTGGGTTTATAGAGTACTTGATAAGACAAGTACGAGAATACAAGGGGTCACGAATATCCATCTCTAGATGACATACACAATATCGCGTACGGTGTTGGCACCCGACTAATAATCGGACGCTAAGTAAGTCACACGGTCCTAGGTCAAGCATGCACAGCAATATAAATAAAGCCAGGAAATATGCAATAAGAACTGCAGAGTTGGCAAGGTATACTTGCCCACTGATGTATAACTAAGTCAAGGAAATAAATAGCAAAGCTGCAGGATTTGGCAAAGTACACTTGCCTGGGGTCCTGGCTCCAACTGTAGCTCTGGTCTCAGCGTGATCTGTAGGTACTACTCCGGTTGCTTAAATAAATATCACCATTAGATTCAAAAAATATCAAATAGCTAGAAACGCATGTCCTTAAGTCCAATTTTGGACACATGGGCAGAAATGACATTTTTGGGCCAAAGCGGGGTCCACATGTGGGCCACTTCGCGCCGAAAACGTGTCAGGGTCAAAGGTCTCAAAATTCGTCAAATTTAGTGTCAACATGTCAGGTACGATGATACGAACCCAACAGAACTTTCAGAATTGGATTTCGATGAGCCGATCATAAAATCGCCCGTCAAGTGGAGCCTATGGGGCCCACGATACGCGATTTTATCAACGTTCTCGGAATCGAACCAAACTTGGGTCACAGGACCAGCGTATTGCTACGAGTCCGATATTGCAAGTTTTGTTTCAATCCGACGTATGTACACAAAGTTACGACGTATTCCAGAACAGACAGATACGGGACGTTGTCGGCGGATACGCGTTAATTTCGGTGTGCACGCACATCCGAATCAACTTCTGCAAAATTTCGCACGTCCATATCAACGATGCGCACATTTCGGTAAAGACCGCGTGCGACCAAGTTATCCCGTTTGGCGGGACGTACTCAGTTCCGGGGTAAACCAGGGCGTTATTTTTCCTATTTTTGGATCGCGGTTTGCCATCACCATAGGACGCGATGCACCGAGCGGGTTGCACGGACGCCGAGAGGGTCACGCAGGGTTCGCGATGCAACATACGAAATCTAAAATGGGTAAACGAGCAGAGAGAAATGGGTACCTGAACAGAGCTCCAAAAACTGAGTTTTCATGTCCGTGTCGACACGAAAGGGGCCGTGTCCGAGTCCCCTGCGACCTAGGGTTAGGGTTCGGGTCTGCGGCGGCCAGAGCTGAGGCGGAGGGAGGCCGGGGGCAGCGGGGGCAGCGCTGGCCGGAGGCGGCGGCGACGCACGGGAGGCGGTGCAGGCGGCCGGCGGCTGGGCAGCGGGCCGGAGGTGGCTGCGGGGCCTGCTGGGGGAGGAGGAAGGAGGAGGAAGAGAGGGGCCGGGGCGGTGCGACGTCGGGCGAGGCGGAGCTGGCGAGGGGAGGCGGTGGCGCGGCGAGGTGCTGGAGGAGGGCCGGGGGTCTAGGGTTCAGGTGGGGACGTGAAGGCCGAAGTCGAGGGGGCGGGGGCGCGTGGCCGCGGGCGGGGCGGCGGAGGAAGCGGGCAGCGCCGGGAGACGCGGGCGGCACGGGGGACGCGGATTCGTGGGGAGAGAAGGGAGTCGAGGAGAGGGTCTGGGGCTGCTCGAGGCGGCGCTCGCGGGAGGAAGGAGAGTCGAGCAGAGGGGTCTGGGGAAGAAGTCGCCGAGGCGGCCTAGGGTTCAGACGTGGTAGGTCGGAGGGGATGACGGCACGGCGGCTAGGTTTCCGAAGGCTGGGCACAGACTTCGAGGCGGAGATTTATAGGGGTGAACAGTAAACCCGGCGGGTAGGGTTCTGTCGGTTCGGGTTTGGGTTTGGGTCTCAGGATCCGACCCGACCGACCCGTTAAGCTGGGTTGGTTCAGTCCAATCAGCGGTTCGGTTTGGTTCATTCAGGTTGGGTTCATATTTGGCTAAGTTCATATATCCAATAGGTTTTAAGGGCTTATAACGCGTTTTCGGAGTCCAACAAATTCACAGAAAAATATCCCATGTCCGGTTTTCCATTTTACACCATAAAATATTATTTCCATAATATTTTAATATTAATTAACATCAATTAAAAATCATTTAAATACCAAAGTCCTAGGTTTTAATTACAGAAAAATCTCAAAAAATTCCAGAAAATTGAGAAAAAGCCAAATTAAAAATTACTGAAAATCAGGGGGCTTACAATCTACCCCCCTTAAGAGGATTGCGTCCTCGCAATCAAAGAATAACCGATCAACAAAGATGACACGGTTGCAAATATTATTCGAAGCACATCACGATTAAGAAAAATCAAGGTTGAGGGTGTAAGAATAATACAAGGGAAAATTATTTTCCTAAGCATTAAAAGTTATGCAATTTTCTGAATGAAGAAAATCTAGAAATCTACAGTTCATTACTTATAAAAACATATTAGGTTATCAATTATAAAAACATTCTAGGTTATTAGCAAGTTCAACATTACTAGGTTAAGGCTAGGGTCACGAACCAACATGCAAAAACTAAAATAAATCTAGAAGCAGATAACTATAAAAACTTACGGGCATTAGCTACTCCATGAATCTGTATGTCCTCCAAGGTCATCGCGTAAGCTTGTCCGCGTCCTTGAGGTGGATTCCTCTGCTGCTGTTGGGCCTGCTGGAAGAGTGCTGCTTGTGGTGCCAAGGGTGGCCTTGGTTGATACCCTACTGGTACTGGTAGGGCTTGTCTGTTTGTTATTAGTGCTCTCTCTCGATGATAAGGACAATCCTTGGCTAAGTGTTGGTTGGTTTCACAAATCAAGCATAATCCTAACTTACGTCTGCAGCCCCTCTCAATATGGCCTATCTTGCCACAATATTGACAGATAGGTAGTGCTTGTGGAGATGCTTCTGGTGGCTGGTGCATGTGACGTCTCTTTGCAGCTTCTTCTCGTGGTGCTCTGGCTGATGTGGAAGACCGTTTCAGACTGGTCACTCTCCTGGTGACGCGCTCCATGCGTCGGGCTGCTGCAAGGACGTCCGAGTAAAAAGTAGGTGCAACGAATCCGATCAGTCTCTGTAGCTCAATGTTTAGTCCGTCGAAGAACTTTTCAGCCTTCTCTTCTTCTGTCGGAATCAAGGTAGGGGCAAAGCGGCTCAGACGAATGAATTCTGCATTGTATTCTTCCACTGTCAGATTATCCTGAGTGAGGAGATTGAACTTGTCCCGCAGTTCTGATCGAGCGGTAGCTAGAATGTACATCTCCTGAAAGAGTCTAGAAAACTCTTCCCAAGTGACTCGGTCTGGTCCGAGACGTATCTTCTCAGATAGACACCAGTGATGCGCATTATCCGTTAATTGCATCCTGATGGCCGTCATCCAACGTTCCCGTAGAAGCTCAGCTGCTTCTAATTGATGTTGTGTGTTGGTGAGCCACTCATGAACTTCTGTGGGCTCCTCCTTTCCTAAGAAGGTACGAGGCTTCAGCTGGCAAAAATCGGTAATAGAGCCCGTCGTTGGCCTTCGTGCTGGTAGATTTGCCTGCTCCAGTACAAGTGCTAGGCTGCGACTCAAAGTCTCGTGTTGAATCTGCTGTTGAGCTTGCATCATTGCGTAGATCATTTGGAACATCTGTTGCCCGTCCATAGCTTGCCCTTGTGGGAATACGGCCATTGGTGGTGTGAACTGCGGCGGAGGTGGAATGTCGTCTTGCCGACCTCTTGAGGTATCTTGGCTGTTCTGTTGTTCTAGTTGACCTCCACCAACTGGTGTCACTTCCTCGTCATAGGTGATATCTGCAACTTGTGGTATTCCTGCGGGAGTCTCGTCGCATACTTGTGAATCCATTGCTCTGCATTAAAAATAAACTATAAGAAACGCACAGGAATCAAGGCACGATGCAAGAAAAATTTAGTTCGAATACGATATAGATATCAAGAACGATTCAAGCAAGTGGATGAGATCCTAAAACTTATCCTATTCTTATTGCAGGCTTGCTCGGTCCCTAAGTTGAAACTAAACAATTTAGTCGTTGACCTACATGGACCACCACAAAAACCATGTCACGCCCCAGTCCCAAAATATCGAGGGACCGGACGCGTGATAATGGCCAGCAGCACACACCGATGGACAAACCCAATTTAATGGATCCATCGGGGCATACTTAAGATGTAAAACAACAATAAGTAGGTCCAATGGTACAAGTCACAGTCTATACTAATCTCATCCACGACAGATAATCACAGATCAAATGCCAGAATAATGCAAATAGAATAAACTAAAAAATCTCAATAAAAGTGTCTCGAAGAACAATCCGAGAACAAGTCTGATACATCAATGCAATAGACTGGAAATAAAATAACTAGTGATAGAAATAAATGAGTATCTCAAGACAATACTCAGGAGAAGTCCTCTGGTATGATCTCGTCCTCGGGTGTCGGTACAGCTCCTGTATCAGCTCCTGCTAATGCTCCTGTACTGTATAACTCTGGGTGGATCTCCTCTGCTAATCCTGGGGACATAATCCGAATCCAGGTCCTCAGGGGACATAACAAGGTACAGATAATACAAGCCAAAATAAATACAGTACAGCAGATAATGAAGCAAATAGGATAAGTATGTAACCATCTATGTGAAAATATAATTTAGAGCATCACGAGTACTCAGGCTGAGCCACTACAAGCTCTGTGTCTGGGAGCCGGTAGCGGAGTTTATTATGTGTTTTTTTATGTGTTTACTATAGATTTTTTATATATATATGAAATCAGCCTGTAGCCTGTGTGTCTCTCCCCATCCAATGAAATCACACGTCTCATGTCCACGATGCCTCATGTCCATGTCACGCACGATCATAACTAATGCAACAAGTCATACAATATCTAAGAATATAATGTCAATGCCATAAAGTCTGTATCCTATACAGAATCACCATGGATATCTCAAAAAGATCCTGTCCATGAATAGTGTCAAGTGTCATGGGTTTATAGAGTACTTGATAAGACAAGTACGAGAATGCAAGGGGTCACGAATATCCATCTCTAGATGACATACACAACATCGCGTACGGTGCTGGCACCCGACTAATAATCGGACGCTAAGTAAGTCACACGGTCCTAGGTCAAGCATGCACAGCAATATAAATAAAGCCAAGAAATATGCAACAAGAACTGCAGAGTTGGCAAGGTATACTTGTCCACTGATGTATAACTTAGTCAAGGAAATAAATAGCAAAGCTGCAGGATTTGGCAAGGTACACTTGCCTGGGGTCCTGGCTCCAACTGTAGCTCTGGTCTCAGCGTGATCTGTAGGTAATACTCCGGTTGCTGAAATAAATATCACCATTAGATTCAAAAAATATCAAATAGCTAGAAACGCCTGTCGTTAAGTCCAATTTTGGACACAGGGGCAGAAATGACATTTCCGGGCCAAAGCGGGGTCCACATGTGGGCCACTTCGCGCCTAAAACGTGTCAGGGTCAAAGGTCTCCAAATTCGTTAAACTTAGTGTCAACAAGTCAGGAACGATGATACGAACCCAATGGAACTTTCAGAATTGGATTCCGATGAGCCGATCACAAAATTGCCTGTCAAGTAGAGCCTGTGGGGCCCACGATACGCGATTTTATCAACGTTCTCAGAATCAAAACAAACTTGGGTCACAGGACCAGGATATTGCTACGAGTCCGATGGCGCAAGTTTCGTTTCGATTCGACGTGTGTACACAAAGTTACGACATATTCCAGAATAAACGAATACGGGGCGTTGTCGGCGGATACGCGTTGATTCCGGTGTGCACGCACATCCGAATCGACTTCTGCGAAATCCCGCACGTCCGTATCTGTAAACACCCTAAATTTTCAGATTTTTAAAAAATCAATTTTTGGGAATTAATATGCAATATTCAGGAATTTACATAGGTCCTGTGGCAATGTTATAATTTTTAATTGCCAATAACTAACATTAAAATGTAATAAAAATATGATTTTATGGTGTAAAATAGAAAACCGGACTTAGGATAATTTTTCTGGATTTATTTGGACCTCAGACCTATTTTTAAAAGCCTAAAAACTATTTTCTAATTAAATTAATTAATTATTAGTTATTATTTTTATTATTTATTACTGTTTTTTAGTTTTTGGGCCCGGCCCGGCCCAGTGGGCCGAGCCCGTTAGCACCCAGCCCAAACCGAGCCTAGCGGGTCGGGCGGGTCCGCCCAACCCGGATCCGCGCCCGACCCGACCCGCATCCCCATTCCCCCCTGTCCCCCACGCCGCCCCGAGAATTCTGCCGCCCGCCGCGTGCCCGTCGGCCACGACCTCCGCCCACGCTCCCCTCGGCCGGCTCCCTCGGCCCACGTCGTCCCCGACCTCACCCCCGCCCCCAGCCTATAAAACCCTCTCCCCTCCAGTCTCCTCCTCCCTCAAACCCCCGCCGGAGCCCTAATTCCTCCTCCCTAGCCGCCGACCACCACCCTCCAGCGCCGCTCGGAGCCCCGCCGACCACCACCCTCCAGCACCCAGCCGCCCTCCGCCGAGTCTCCTCCCCCAGGGGCCACCAACACCAGCAGCAGCAGCACCCGCGGCTGCTTTCCCCCTCCTCCGCCCAGAGCCGAGAGCCGCCGTCCTCCCCGGGCCCATCTCCGCCGTCCTGAGCCGCCCTTCCCCGGCGAGTCTCGGTCGAACCCGTCCAGCGTAGCTCCGGACACGCGGACACAGCCCTAAACCCTAGGACACAACTCAGACACAGGATTCGGACACAACAGTGTCGTGTCGGACACGAGGTAAACCCTAACTTTTCCTACTCTGTTCTGGTACTCGTAATATCCTCCTCGTAGCTCGAAATTCGATTCCGTAAATTTCTACGCGAAGCCTGTATGACCCTCTCGGTGTCCGGACAAACCGCTCGGGGCATCGCGTCCTGTGGTGATCGCACACCGCGATCCAAAAACAGGAAAAACCAGACCCTGTTTCACCCCGGAACTGAGTGCGCCCCGCCAAACGGGACGACTTGGTCGCGTGCGGTCTTCACAGATACGTGCGCGTCGTTGATACGGACGTGTGAGATTTCGCGGAAGCAGATTCGGGTGTGCGTGCACACCGAAATCAACGCGTATCCGCGGACATCGCCTCGTATCCGACTTTTCTGCAATTCACCCTAACTTCGTGCACACACGTCAGATCGAGACGAAACTTGTGCCATCAGACTCGTAGCGATACGCTGGTCCTGTGGGTCAAGTTTGGTTCGATTCTGAGAACGTTGACGAAATCACGTGTCGTGGGCCCTACAGGCCCCGCTCGACGGACGATTTTGTGATCGGCTCATCGGAATTCAAATCTGAAAGTTCTGTTGGGTTCGTATCAGCGTTCCTGACCTGTTGACACTAATTTTGGTGAATTTAGAGACCGTTGACCCTGACACATTTTTCGGTGCAAAGCGGGCCCACTGGTGGACCCCGTTTTGGCCCGAAATTGCCGTTTTTGCCCTTGTCTCCAAATTGGACCCAAGGACAGGCGTTCCTAGCTGTTTGACACCTTTTGAGCATAATGATACTATTTATTTCAGCTTTTGGAGACATCTCTGGAAATTTTCGAAACCTGGACCTAAGTGGAATTCAAACATCAGGCAAGTGCACCTTGCCAAACTTGCAGTCTTTATTTTCATATTTCCTGTAATAACACTTTGCTGGATGTCTTGTGTAAATTCATATAAACTGTTTAAACTGCTTAACCTAGGAAACGCGTGACGTACCTAGTGTCCGATCATAGTCGGGTGCCAACACCGTACGCGGTGTTGGGTTCGTCATTTAGAGATGGATTTACGATTCCCTTACTTTTGTACTTGACCTATCAAGTACCCTACAACCCAGGATACTTGACACTATCATGGACAGAATCCTCCTGAGATATTCGTGGTGATTCTGTATAGGATACAGGACTTGACAGAGTTATGTTATTTATAGACAGTATGACTTGTTGTATTAGCTATAATCCCGCTGACATGGGCATGAGACGTTATGGTCATGACTTGCGTGATTACATTGGGTGGGGAGAGACACACAGGCTACAGGCTATTCTATATATATATCTACTATTATTGTGAGGTTGTAGACTCTCCAGCAGAGCTAGACCCTTTACGTGTTATTGCTGCTACCGGCTCCCCGACACAGAGCTTGTAGCGGTCTCAGCCTGAGTACTAGTTTTGCTCTCATTTGCATACCACATAGATGGTTACTTTGTTTACCCTGCTGTTCATTTATTTATTGCACTGCTTATTCATTTGGCTTGTATTATTTGTGCCTTGCTATGTCCACTAAGGACCTGGAATGGATTATGTCCCCAGGTTTAGCAGAGGAGCAGTACCCCGAGGTATACGGGACCGGAGCTGAAGCTATTGCTGGAATAGAACCGAACACTGAAGACGAGGTGACTGCCGAGGACTTCTCCTGAGTGCCTGTTCCAGTACTCAGTACTATTTCATGTTTACCTCTTTTGTTCCTGGCCTATAGAGCCAGTTATTCAAACTTAAGTCGGATTGTTTCTCCGACTGACTTGCTGTGATTATTGTTGCTACTTATTTTCATTTCATTATGCAGTTATTTCTTTATCTTTATGGATGAGATTAGTGTGACTTGTTGTAGTAGACCTTATTTATAGCTTAAGTACGCCCTGATGGCTCTATTAAATTGGGTTATCCATCGGTGCGTACTGCTGGCCGTTGCCACGTGTCCAGTTCCTCGATATTTTGGGACTGGGGCGTGACATGGTTTTTCTGGTGGCCCATGCAGGTCCAAACTAAATTGTTCGGTTTCAACTTAGGGACCGGACATGCTTGCAACAAGATAGGATAGGTTATAGGATCTCATCCATTGATTGAATCGTTGTTGAACTCTATATCGAATTCTATTTAATTGCTTGAAATGCATCCTGTTTTGATTCCTCTGTGCGTTCTCATTATTTCCTTTTGATGCAGAGTTATGAATCCCAGAAGTGGTGACGAGACCCCCTTGGGTACACCGTGTAAACTCCCTCACCCAAAATAGGTATGCCGGCTGATGATGTTCATGGACGAGTGCATGAGTTGTGAGACTTAGATCGAGTAGACTACCCTTGCCCATACGTCAAAAAGTTGTCCTCATTTGCATTCATATAGATTGTCTGGTACAGCATACTTATTTATTTTCAAATTATATGCATGTTTACTGTGTTCAAGTTGGCTCGTATTTTCTGTATCTTGTTACGTCCCTCTGAGGACCTGGTCCGCTGCCAGGTGTATCTTTTCTTGAGTATTTGCAGGAGCGCAGATTGGATGGTTACATGTGATCCGAGGATGTCTTCTCATCGAGCTGTGATTGATAGCTGATATTCTTATATTGTGTTGTGGTGTTGTACTCATATTGTATTTGCTCTTATATTCGAGTTGGTAGTGGATTTGTTTCCATCCAACTATCATCTTTAGATACTTCTTATTGAGATCTAGTTTCATAGATACTGGTTATTTATTTCTATATGATTTTGGTGGATGAGATTTAGATTATACCCTGTGACTTGTGACATATATTTTATACCACTTGTGGATTTGATATTCATATTACAGCGTACGTGTGGATTTGGTTTTCATACATTAGAGTTGCCATATCCATGCGGTTGGCATGCTTACATGTCCTAGTCCTACGTATTTTTGGGACTGGGGCGTGACATGTTTTTGTGGTGGCCCATGCAGATTGAGAGCATATTGTCTCGGTTACGTTACTGTACCGAACAAGCCTGCCCCTAGGACTAGAGTATAGGATCTCATCCACAATTGACTGTGATTCATCTCCTCCTATCTGTTCTATTTTGAACAATTGTATCCTGTTTGATTCATGTGCTTCCCTAATAGTTCTTTGAGTATAGTCTTCTGCTAGAATATAGGAACCCCTGTTATTAGGATGATAATTAGAGTAACACACCTATTAAGAATACAACGAGAATATAGACACACCACTAAGTTTAGAATATCTAGTGAACCTAGAATTCCTTATCTTTAGATTGTTATACCATTACCCCTTGATGTATTAAGAAGACTTGAGAGTAGTATAGACACTACTAGAGTTAGTTAGAAGTTTTACCATAATGTTTGACACCTAGTATCACATAGTCTTTTGACCTATTAATTAAAGTGTAACCGAATGATATTTATCGCATGCTAGCAAAAGACGACAGTGTTTATTCAGACCATAGAATTTAGAGGTCCTTGCCCTATTTGGTCGACTAGCGACTTAGATAAGAAGGTTGTATGATAACTGTAGAGATTGTAGAGTCTTTTATTATTATTGCTTATGTTGTTTTTGCTTTTGCGAACTTGAATTATTTTGTAACTTCTCATATCATAATCCAGCGTTATATTTTCTGTGCTACCTTGAATTATGCTGCTATTATAGCCTAGTTTTTGTAAGCTTAATCTTATATCGAGCTTGTTCATGACATATGTGTTATTGGGGCCTGATCAACCACACTAATACAAATTGTCTAATCAGAATCAGTGTATTATGGTCTAGCTAGCCATAATGCGCTTGATTCGCCCTTCGCAATAGTATTTTACGTGGATTGAGATGTATAGTGGACCAGTAAGCAAATATACTTACCCTCTAGATACGATAAAGCATATCATATCAAGTACATAACTGCACCGATGTGAGCATGCGAATAGGAAATTACCAAATTAAGATTTCAATCCACAACTGTCTTGACAATTCCCATTTGAATTCTTTAAACGCTTTGATTTCCATACTTCCATTCTATTACCCCTCCTTGAACTCTTTTCCGTTGCTTTCCGTCTTCCCTTGTTTCAGAAAGACGAAATCCCGTGCTTGGATATAAGTGATACATAGAGAGTACTAGATATACCCCGTAGGCCGATCACATACTTGAGGATTATTCTTTTGTAATTAAGGACATATCATATATGATATAATCGGCGTTGAAGTTTTGAGGATTGAATGACATGAGTAAATAAATTAAGGAATATTTTTCTTAAAGTATATAGCCTTCTGTGATAGATGGATAAATTCTAAGTTGGGTAGCAGTGCATTGTGAACTTGAGAGAAATTTCTTTTAGATTGTGATCAAGTAAGATTAGATTGGAAGATTCAAGTCATTTTAATTTTGAGAAATTTTAAAAGAAGGATTAAGATAATGAGGATTTAATAAAATTTTAAAAATCTTGATATTGAGGACCCAATATTTATACTTTGAGCACATGATTTAAATTTTGAATATTGAAGGATGAATCATCGATTTAAATTTTTAGGATAAATATAAAATTTTAGACTTGAACAACTGGTGAATTAGATTTAAATTTTACAATTTGATGATTTGAATTAAAAGTTTAATTTTGATTGTTGGGTCACCTATTTGAAATATTGAGGATGTAAATTGAGTTTAAATATTTGAAGAGTACAAAATTCTTAATTTGAGGATAGGAATAAGATTTGATTAGAATTGTTTATTGTTCAAAGTCTAGAGGAGATTATGATAGTTGGAAATTATGATATAAATTTTGATGTGGGATGTCATATAAACTTGAGTTAGATTTGGATGTTAATTATTTAAAAATTGAGAAGAGATTACGACAGGTTGAATTTTGATTTAAACAGTGGTTATATTAATTTTGAAGTGATCGCAATAGATTCGAATAGATTTTGTTATTTAAATTTTTGGAAGAGATTGCGATTGACATACCTTGTGTACGAATGTGAAGGATTTAACAAATTATGTCTTACTTTAATTTCGAGGACGAAATTGTTTTAAGTTGGGTAGATTGTAAACTCGCTCACCCAAAATAGGTATTTATGTATATTTTATATTATTATATTTATTATAGATGTTGAATTTATTTAGAGTATTCTCTTAGTTAATTAGAAAATAATTTTTTTAGTATATTTACTTATATAAATATTCATTTAGAATTATTTTAGGTTATTTTAGATTTTTGGAGATTTTTCTAGAATTTTTGGTAATTAAAACTTAGAAAACATAAATTTCTAGGACTTCTATGATTTACTATACGACCATACTTGCATGTCGTTCCTACCAAATATTTATTTTAGTTTAAAATATTTAATTATATTTTTTTGTAATTTATTTAGAATTTTAAGAAATTTATTTAGATTTTTTTTAAATTATTTAGGATTTATTTCGATATATATAGTCTTAATATTAGATAGATGCTAATTTAGTGTTAATAGATATTAATAAGATTTTATAAATTATTTGTATTATCTTTAATTATATTTAAGATTATAAATTATTGAGAAATTCAAACTCTATTTTAAATTAATTCAAATCCTGAACCTACTAGGAAATCAACTTCATGCATATCCTATCCTTATTTAAATTCATCATAATCCTATCCAAATTAACCAATCCTAGTCGTATTTAATTAAGTAGTGTCCACCATTATAAATACCTCATCCTTCATATTTTTCTTCCCCAAATTCCTCTCTTTTTCGTCCAAAAATAGTCAAAATTCGTCATAAATTCAGCCTCATTTTCTACTAGTTATGACGAATTAAAAAGATAATATCTCCTAGCTCCGGACTCCAAACGAGGCCTATTTTTTTTGTTAGAACGATAATGAGGTTAGCTTTCTGATTATATAAATTGTTTTTCTAAATTATTATTATTAAATTCTGGAAAATTCGTAGAGCACAGCATGTCCGAAAATAGACGTGTTTCGATGTTTTCGCGATTTCGAGAGAACCAGGAATCAGAATCATGAACCGTTTAAAGTTTCGGAAAGATAATGTCGAGATAATCAACATATATTTTTCCCAGAATTTATTTCAAAGTATTTACATACTGTTAATTCTGTAGAACTTCTAGGTTAGAATTTAACCATCGGTGCACAATACAAAATTTGTATGTGCCATAATTCCCAAACGAATTTGAATTCGGACGAGCCGTAAATTCCAATATGTTTTTGACTCTGAAATCTACAGAAAATCATGCATGAAAGTTGAGTTTGTGTCGGTTGACTTTTTGGTCAACAGATCGCCTCGATTTGCGTGCCATGAGTCTCAAGTTGATAAAATTCAGTTTTTTGGACAAAATTTAGGAATTAACATAAAAATCAGAATAATAAGATTAAAATAGGATTTTAGAGTAATTATTCCAGAATTAAATAAATTAAAATAAATTATCTTTTGACGTGATAAATTTGTAATACATAGGCTATTTGGACCGTGACTTGGACTCTGATTCATACCAGCAGCAGGACCCCAGGCAAGATACCTTGCCAAATTATTTATAGTACTTTGCATACTATTTATATTTCTGTTTATTTATTGCATTTTGTATATTTCTTGCATGTGTAGTTTTCTTTCAGTCATTACTATGTATTAGATATGTTGACACATACATGGCACTTAGTATCATAGAGGACAATTATTAGGCGTATGGGCTTTTAACCACTCTGGTAACACCGTAGTCACTAGCACGCACTATGGTGGGTCGTGTCCGATGGTCGCTACCCCCGAGGTATATCGATTGATGGAGTCCGAGGGTCGCTACCCCCGAGGTATGCCGGCTGATGATGTTCATGGACGAGTGCATGAGTTGTGAGGCTTAGATCGAGTAGACTACCCTTGCCCATACGTCGAAAAGTTGTCCTCATTTGCATTCATATAGATTGTCTGGTACAGCGTACTTATTTATTTTCAAATTATATGCATGTTTACTGTGTTCAAGTTGGCTCGTATTTTCTGTATCTTGTTACGTCCCTCTGAGGACCTGGTCCGCTGCCAGGTGTATCTTTTCTTGAGTATTTGCAGGAGCGCAGATTGGATGGTTACATGTGATCCGAGGATGTCTTCTCATCGAGCTGTGATTGATAGCTGGTATTCTTATATTGTGTTGTGGTGTTGTACTCATATTGTATTTGCTCTTATATTCGAGTTGGTAGTGGATTTGTTTTCATCCAACTATCATCTTTAGATACTTCTTATTGAGATCTAGTTTCATAGATACTGGTTATTTATTTCTATATGATTTTGGTGGATGGGATTTAGATTATACCCTGTGACTTGTGACATATGTTTTATACCACTTGTGGATTTGATATTCATATTACAGCGTACGTGTGGATTTGGTTTCCATACATTGGAGTTGCCATATCCATGCGGCTAGCATGCTTACGTGTCCTAGTCCTACGTATTTTTGGGACTGGGACGTGACACACCGCCTGAAGCGGGGTTTACCTGTGAAGCTGGAACGACGCCAGATACCAGAGGACAATCCTCTCAGAGCAATCAAACTGGCCAGCCAAGTTCCAGGTTCAGGCGTGATGACATCCCGCCTCCTCCCCAGTTCCCTCCTACGATGCCTGTCTTTCCCCCAGGACAAGCAATGGATGGCCAGCAAATGTTCCAGATGTTCTACGCAATGATGTAGGCCCAACAACAGATTCAACAGGAGGCCCAACGTCATGAGGCCGAGAACCTAAGGAACAGCCTAGTTGCAGCATTGGAACATGCAAATCCACCAAATAGGCGGCCAGCGACGGGATCTATCACAGATTTCTGCCAACTCAAGCCCCGTACATTCTCGGGCAAGGAAGGAGCAACTGAAGTGCATGAATAGCTTACAAACACGCAGCATCAGTTGGAGGCCGCTGAACTACCAAGGGACAAATGGATGGCTGCCGTCAGGATGCAACTAACGGACAACGCGCATCATTGGTGGCTGTCCGAAGAAAGAAGGCTCGGACATGATCAGGTTACCTGGGAAGAGTTCTCCAGACTCTTCCAGGAAATGTACATCCCTGCTGTGGCTCGGTCAGAACTCCGAGACAGATTCAACCGCCTGATCCAGGGCAACATGACGGTGGAGGAATATAACGTCAAATTCATTCGCCTGAGCCGCTTCGCCCCTTCGCAAATTCCTACCAAAGAGGAGAAGGCGGAGAAGTTCTTTGATGGGCTCAGGTTCGAGCTTTAGAAGTTAATCGAATCGGTCGCGCCCACCTCTTACACCGACGTCCTAGCTGCAGCACGTCTGCTGGAGCGCGTTACTCGGAGGGAATTAAGCCTGAAACGTCCCTTCTCCTCCGCACCGTCCAAGTCATCACTAGGGGAATCTGCTAAACGGCCCCAGAAGAGCCCGCCTCCAAGAGCAGCAACTAAGAACCTGCCTACTTGCCATTACTGCGGCAAGGTAGGACATATTAAAAAAGAATGTAGACGCAAGCTGGGGCTCTGCCTGGTTTGCGGATCTGGACAACACTTCTCAAAGGACTGCTCGGAACGTCGGGAGGGAGTTCCGAATCGACCAGCTCCACCTGCAGCTCTTCCAGCTGGGGGAACAACACAGACAGGGCCTGGAGGAGCCAGGCCACCTCTACCACCTCAGGCAGCAATGTTCCAGCAAGCTCGTCAGCAAAGGGGTCCCGCTCAGGGACGAGGTCAGGCATATGCACTAGCAGTCACTGAAGAAGCTACTGCAGGCAAAGTGATAGCAGGTACCATATTAGTAGCTTCAATTCCTGCTGTATAGTTTGTAGTATCGGTGATACCGATCCGATATAGACCAAAATCCGATATTGACGATTCCAACATTCAAAGTATCTTTTTTGGTCAATTCGAAAAATAAAATTGATGAAATAAAGGCCAATTAGCAAGGGTGTAAACAATAAGATTGTAAAAGCATGTAATTGAGTATTTTCAGTGTATCTGTGTCCATGTCTATGTTCTCGTATCCGTGTCCAGTGTCTCGTGTCTACGTGTCCAGCACCCTAAATCTTGTATGCTTAATAATTAACCAAAATACGAATGAGGGTTAGGTTATAGCTTACCTTCGATGGAGGAGGAGGGAATCTGACGGAGCGTGGGCAGGAGAGGGGGGTCGAGGAGAGGGCGGAGAGGGGGGGTCGAGGAGAGGGGGAGTTCGAGGAGGGGGCAGAGGCGGGCGGAGGGGGTCAGAGAGGGGGGGGGGGTCGAAGAGTGGGTCGAGGAGCCGGAGGGGGGTTTCTGGAGGGGAGGTGTTTCGAGGAGGGTGTCGAAGGGCGGGACGAGGGGGGGTGGGTGGGTGGGTGTCGTCGGAGCCGGGGGGGGGGGGGGGGAGGGGGTATAGAGGAGAGAGGGAGAAAGAGAGAGAGAGAGTGTGTGAGAGAGTGAGAATGGGAAAAAATGAAACAACACGTTCTGAAATTTTAAGTTTTCGCAGCGACGGATATTTCCGTCGCTATTCCGTCGCTAAAGTAATCGAGACGGATTAGCAACAGCTTCTTGACGAAAAATAATATAACTTGTTTACATAATTAAATTAGTCGTAATTTCGTCGAAAGTTCGTCACTGAGTCAGCGACGAATTATTTTTTGTCGTTGAGATCAGTCGATATTTAACAATATTTATATTTTTTGTCGCTGAGTTCAGTCGTTATTTAACAATATTTTTGTAGTGTGAGTCGGTAGAGAACAACTTACTTCTCCGTGCAGTGTATATACATGGGCGGATGTATTGGTTGGTTGGGGTGGGCTGGAGCCCACCCCAAATTTCTAAATTTTTTTTTTCTATATATGTAGCCTAAAATATTTCAGCCCACCAGTCTAGTTTCCACTTGCAAAAAATTTGAAATTTGGGTCCTCATTTGCACGAAGCTTAAAATTTGGGCTGGAATTTTCCGACGCTTCCTCTTCCATCACAATTCACAACCTATCAATGAACTACTCCACAGCTATCTCCTCTGTCTCTAGAGGAATGACCCATTTTTATTTTCAGACAAAGAAAGAGAGCTCGAGAGAGCCGCCATTAATGACGAGACCGAAGATGAAGCTGTTCTCCAACATCAGCGTATCTCCCGAGTCATCCACTCCTACTTCTCATCTCTCCAGCCTCCTCCTCTTCCTGCACAAGACGAAGCTCCCGAGGCGGTGTCGCTGAGGGTCGAGGGGGCAAGGGATGCCCTCGCGAAAACGATAGCAGGAGGTTGAGACATTGCGTGCAAAATCTGTCATCGTCCGAGAAGAAGAATTCAGAGATTGATAGTTTTTTCTTTCTCTTTCCACCAACTGTTTGATGAAATGCTTGCTTCATAATCCTTTTTTAAGCTATGCTCCATGCTATGTCTTCTTAAAGGAATATTTTTTTTACAAACCTTTGTGCGCCGAAGGAGTTGATGGCTTCTCCTTATTTCCTCTGTTAAACAAATGTTGACTAAGAATGATTCATTGATCAAATCATAGTAATAATAATTTGCTCAATCTCTAGTGATTGGGTTCAGTGAATTTTGTTCCGACTCGAGTGAACATTTTTGTTCCAAAATGATAAATGTTGCATTTCAGAATTCTAAAATCGAGCTAGATGGATTAACATTATCATCACTACAATCCTACCAATAAGTATTAATATCATCAGGTTCGTACACTTTATGTTGGTTTTGTAGGAGCAGAGGGTTGGATAGATATTTTATAGTGAGCGAAAAGTAGTAATCGAAGAACTTACAATCAATTAGAGTGAATAGGAATATAAATTTTTGTCAGGTTTTTATTTTTTTCGTATATTGGACACAGTTCTACATTGGTCAAACACAATATGGTATGGACAAGATGAGATATGGACATGACGATATAGACATGCCATTCATTTGTTAAAAAAAAAATCAAGACGTTTTAATAAAGTTTAGCCCAAGGTAAGCTAAAATCCTGGCTCCGCCCTTATGTGTGTGTGTATATATATATATATATATATATATATATATATATATATATATATATATATATAGCCTAATTAATGTTTATTCCGACGGGAGATTGGAATATGATTGCATGGAAGTTAAACTTGATACCGTGAGATACTTTCTTTTATTAGTTGGTTTCTTTCATTTGTACGTAGCCTCCATAAGAGTGTATATATATATATATATATATATATGGCTGACGGCTCTCTCTATGGAGAAAAAAAGGTTTCAAAGTTCTCTTCTTGAAGTACTATACAAGTTAAGTTGCTTCGAAGATGAAACCACATATATATAGTTTGGTTTGTTAGAAAGTGACTAATCCAGAGGAGTGTCTAGCATTCATAAAACATATATGTTCAATTAGTAGAAGATGTCTATGTAACTATATATATTTTGCAACACATACATAGATGTCAATTTCTTAAAACATGATCATTTGGATTCATTGATATACATGTATAACCAAATTGACGTCATACATATGCATGTTGACAGTACATTGTAGCAGAGGAAGCATACACAAACATAGATAAAAGCAAGCCAGCAAGCCAGAGTGAGTGTTGATCATAATTATATAATTTAATTTTAAGCTAAGCAGCATTAGGATAGGAAGCATCCATGGCAATGCCACAGAGACCTTCCTTGGCCTCCACGTCCCTTTCCATCCTTATGTATCCATCCTCACCCCACGACGTCCCCCACGAGTTCTTCACCAACCAGTACTTGGTTCCGTCGCTGGTTGCACCGTAGCCTACCACTGCAACACCATGGTCCAGATCGGTCCCGCAGTCCCCGGTGAAGACACCACTCGAGTACATCTGGAACGCGAAGCCACCTGCGTCTATGGCAACAGCTATGGGCTGGCTGGCCGCGGCCTTGAGGAGAGCTGCTTCGCTGTTCACGGTCACGTCCTCGAAGCCGGTGATTGAGGCGGCATGGGAAGCGGCCTTCTTGGCGTTGCAAGTGCCGTCGGCTGCTGTATAAGGATAGTTGGCCTCGGTGGTGATGCCCTTGTTCTTGATGATGTATTTGAAGGCATCATCCATCTCCCCTCCGTTGCAGCCTTGATCGTCACTGGTGACGTCGCAATCTACAATCTCTTGCTCCGACAGGGATATGAGCTTGCCCGTGCTTAATTTGGTAATTCCTTCGGTTGCGGCAACCGCTGAGAATGCCCAACAAGATCCTGAAAGGAAGGAAGGAAGGAATGAACATATATAAATAAATACTAAGCTAGCTAGCTACTTGTGAATAATAAGATTTGATCTCAAGTACTCATGATCACTTCCGCTAGCTAGCTAGCTAGCTCATTAGTCATTAATTAATTAATTAATTATGATCGAGTACGCACGTACGTACCACATTGGCCTTGATCCTTGATTGGGGTGACTGCACCCTTGGTCCTCCAGTCCATGGTGGCAGGAATAGCCGCAACGTTCTCGTATTTGAAAGTACTACTGATTCCGGCCTTTGAAGTAGAAGGCCTGAGCGTGTTGCGACTTCTGAACTCCTCATTAGTGAGATCCGCAAACTGATTCAAGCCCAACTTGAACTTGTGGTTCGACTCGGCATTGAACGACTCAATGCGCTCAACATTTGCCTTGAAAATCTCAAAGCGGTCAGCCTTCTCTGCGGCATTCTTGTACACTCTCCCGTGCTGAGCCATCCACTGCTCGTGCCTCTCCAACATCCTCGGCTTCGAATTCTCATCATTAAGTAGTGTGCGGGTTGCTTCACCCTGAGAAGCCCCCCAAATGGCCACTATCAACAGCAAGGCCAGCGCTAGGCATTTCAATGTCTGGGACTGGGAGGCCATTAGTAGTATATAGTTACTAGTCGATGATTTCGATTTGAGGCCGAGTGATCGATGAGAGGCTAGTAAGGTTTGCACAGCTTTATATAACTAGCTGAGGATAGCTAGCATAGTACTGTTCATTGATCAGATCGAATTCATTCCCCACTATTATTCAGGCGGTGGAGAACGACTTCTGCGTGCCGTATAGATTCATGTTGATTCCGACCCCATATCATATACTCACTCACTCGAGAGATTAATAAATGATTGCATCATTTGATTTGCATGAAAGTTAAAGTACTTGATACCGTGAGATTCTTTCTTTCATGAATATTGTAACGTAAGAAACTGTACTTTCATAGCTAATTAAACCGCAGTTCATGATTGGCATCTCATCTAAGTTCAATTTGATGTAGACCTCGACCGGCATTCAAAGGCGGAGCTGTTGGTGGGCTGGGCCCACCTTTTTTTTTTTTTTTTTGTGTGTGTGGAGGATTTAGTATATTGGCATCCACTCTTTCTTCAGCTACTTTATCTGTTTTGTCTCATCTTATGATTTCATCTCGGTTATATAATACTTGGGTTGGGAAACAAGTAGCAGTGCAAAATGATCTCCGTCGTAACAACTGAGCCATGTCTTTGTTTGCTTAAGCTTCTACCAAATTTTAGTCATTTAGTTGTTACTCATAAAACCTATAGGCTATAGCCATTTGGAGTTACTGTAGTCTGATATATATATATATATATATATATATATATATATATATATATATATATATTGTATAAATTTTTTTTTTTAACAATAGTAACACAAATGTGACGCTAGGGTGGGTTCCATCCTATCCAATTATTTGGGAGGAGAAGCTTATGCATTGTATATCTGGCCACACTCATTTGTAACCAGATATCTTCATTTCGAGATAAAAATAGTAGTTCTATACCACGACTACAAGTAGTAGTACTATTGATTGTGGGAGGAGTAAAAGTAGAGATGATTGTGGGTGGAGAGAAGAAACCTAGGTATCTGGCCATATCCATTTTTTATTTTTTATTTTTTATTTTTTATTTTTTATTTTTCTATACATGTCAGTCCACATTTTTTTTACTTCACCACACAAGCCCATAACATCTCATTCTCGAGCAGTTCAATTTTTTTTAAACTCATATCTCCACTCCCTGCCTCACAATTCTAAAGGCTCTTAGTGTTCAAATTTATGCCTAAAAAAATTTACCTGGTAAACTAAATATTTTTTTGTCAGATTCCTATTTTTCTGGTATGTTCGATATGGTTTTACATTGGCCAGGACATTGACACGATGTGATATGAACATCACAATATTGACACAATATTCATTTTATTAAAAAAAAATAGAGTTTAGGTCGTTCTAAATTTAGTTTGAGATAAACTAAAATTCTGACTCCGTCCTTGCCGGCATTATATTCTCCTTCATTCGTTCGGAAGAAATTTTATGTTTGCTCTTTTCAAGTATTTGAAATATGTACAAAACATATACATATATACAAAACATGTCCATATATAAGTATAATTTAAAGTGTAAAACTGTATCAATTTACACCTTGTCTTAATCAAGTCTTTCAAAGTAATCATCCTAACTTCGATCAAGTCTCTATGACATGGTGACGAAGTTATTCATCAAGAGAATAGTGGACTCAGGAAGCATACCATAAAAAAAAAAATGCAATTTGACATACACAATACCTACGTTTGTTGGTCACATGGTTGCTAGTGAAAACAAGGAGTACTATGACATTATGTGACATAAGTAATTACATTCATCTTTAGAACATTGTATAAGCTAAGGAACTGCTTAGTACTTTTTTTGCTTAGAACATGTTTTAAGCACGAACTCAGAAAGTACGTATTTTTGCGTGCAACATCATTAAAGTTCAGTTCAAACTGTCAAGAAAAAGATCTAAAAACCTACTTATTCCTATAAATAACGAGTGATCGATGAGAGGCTAGTAAGGTTTGCACAGCTTTATATAGCTAGCATATACAGTGTTCATTGATCAGTTCGAATTCGCTACTATCATTGAGGCGGTGGAGCACGACTTCTGCGTGCCGTATAGATTCAAGTTGATTTCGACCCCATATCATATACTCACTCACTCGAGAGATTAATAAATGATTTCATTGCATGAAAGTTAAAACTACTTGATACCGTGGGATTCTTTCTTTCATATAATATTGTAGCGTAAGAAACTGTACTTTCATAGCTAATTAAACCGCAGTTCATGATTGGCATCTCATCTAAGTTCAATTAGATGTCGACCTCTGCATGCTATATATTCTCCTACATTCGTTCGTAGGGACTTTTATGTTTGCTCTTTTCAAGTATTTTGAAATACGTATAAAATATGTACATATATACAAAATATGTGCATATATACTAATTATAATTTAAAGTGTAAAACTGTATCAATTTACTCCTTGTCTTAATCAACTCTTTTAAAGTAATTATCCTAACTTCGATCAAGTCTCTATGACATGGTGACGAAGTTATTCATCAAGAGAATAGTGGACTCAGGGAGCATACCATTAAAAAAAAATGCAATTTGACATACACAATACCTACCTTTGTTGGGATCGATTTCGGGTAATTTTTTCTCGTCATCTCCGTTCTTCGTTTGTCTGTGATTTGTTTATTATTCCAAAAGAGTTTTGGTGATCCATTTGGATTGGTTAGAAGTTTGTAAGGAGTCGGTGTATTTCTTATTCCATTAGTGGAGGCTTTTCTAGGTTGGACTCCGATCGTCCTATGATTTTTTCCATTTAGATTTTCACGTAAAAATCTCGGTGTCTGCGATTTGTATTTGGAGTTTTTGGTTTGTGTACTTTTGCTCGATTCTCTCGCAAGGCTTCTTGGTTTGGGAAAAGGTTTCCGTACTTTCGTTCCCAACAAAGTGGTATCAGAGCGAGGTTCTTGAGTTTAGAGAGGTGTCAGAAGTTGTTCGTCAAATCAGGGAATAGAGATGGACGCGAAGCCAGTGCCCTTGGTAAATCTGAACGGTACCAACTATCATTATTGACGGAGCAAGATGAAGGATTTGTTATTCGTCAAGAAGCTGCATCTTCCAGTATTTTTGTCCGAGAGGCCCAGCGATAAATCCGAAGAGGACTGAAAGTTCGAGCACATACATGTGTGGGTACATACGACAGTTCGTTAACGAGAACGTGTGCAACCACGTTGCCAATCTTGAGCACGCGAAGACGCTGTGGGATAAGCTGAAATCTTTATATGCGAAAAAGACCGGGGTAAACATACTGTTTCTGATCCGAACGATGATGAGTCTGCGGTACAAAGATGGTACGTCTATTACGGATCTCTTGAGTGAGTTTCAGGGCGTGGTGGACCAGTTATCCTCGATGGGAGTCAAGTTCGATGACGAAGTACATGAACTATGGTTGTTGTGTACATTGCAAGATTCGTGAAAAACCGTATGAGTGTCTATGAGTGCTTCTGCTCCGAATGGCATGGTTAGTCTGGTGTTTGCCAATAGAGGGGTACTGAATGAAGACATGCGGAGACGTTCTCAGGGCACTTCATCCACATCCCACTCAGAGGCGCTAGTTTTAGAGAGCCGCAGAAGGAGCAATAGCAGGGGTCAATGTGGTGGCAAAGACAAGAAAAGGGGCAAGTCCAAAGGCGACAAGGGAAAGCAAGAAGGACCACATCAAGTAGAACTATTTTGCTTGGAAGAGGGAGAAGAAGGGCGACAAGGGGAAGCAATATGAGAACACTATCGCGGCGGCCTCGGCACATAGAGGCGACGTGATCATTGTAGGTGATGAGGCAGTTATGAACCTTACCTGCGATGACCACTCTTGGCTGGTGGACTCAGTTGCTTCAGTACACGTATCTCATAACATGGTACTATTTGCTACTTACACAACAGGCAACTGTGATGGACAACGGAGATGTGTCGAAGGTTGTTGCTATTGGAGATATGCATTTGAGGACAAAGATGGGTGCAGTTCTTGTTCTCAAAGATGTCCATCATGTCCCTAATATCCGTTTTAACCTGGTGTCTGTTAAAAAATTGGATAGAGGGGTTTGATCAACCTCTTCGGGAACGGTCAGTGGAAGCTTTCCAGAGTTTCGATGGTGATTGCCAGAGGAAGCAAGAAATCCAGAATCTATTATATGGAAGGGAGCGTACATAGGACACAAGAGGTGAACGCAGCTACTGATGCGTCTATTGAGTTATGGCACATGCGGCTCAGCCATATCAGCGAGAAGGGGATGAGCTACTTGGTGAACAGAAAGGTGATTCCAGGGCTAAAGTCTACAAAATTGGAGAGATATATGCAATGTTTGATGGAAAAACAAAATAAAGTGTCTTTCCAAAGTCGTCCAAGTTCAAGGAAGCCAGAGTTGATTCACTCGGATGTTTGTGATCCTATGAATGTAAAATCCATTGGTGGTGCTTCTTATTTTGTAACATTTATTGATGACTGTTCCAAGAAGGTTTGGGTCTATGCCATAAAGACTAAGGATTAGGTGTTGCCCACTTTCAAAGAGTTTCAGGCCTCTGTTGAAAGAAATACGGACAAGAAGCTGCTATATATTAGGTCGGACAATGGCGACGAGTATATCTGTGCCTTTCATGCTTATTGCAAAGAGCAAGGGATAAGACACCAAAAGACTCCACCAAAGACACTGTAGTTCCCCGCTCCGCGTAGGCACTATGTACAAGTGATATCGCTTTGCTTGCTGGAGCGGAAGCCTTCTCGGAGAGTTCCTAACCGAACCACAACATGATTGATCAATGTGAGTGGGCAGAACTGCATTATCTGATTCTTGCACGACTTAATAATGAATCTGAGTTTTTAAATGCTTGTTTGCTTAAAAAAATACTACTAAAAATTATGGGATTAACGACATTTTTAGCGACATAAAGTTAAAACGTCGCTAATATTAAAGATATCAGCGACTCAAAATATAAATGTTGCTATGCGTCGCTGTTTGGCGATATTTAACGACGTTTAGCGACTATAATTTTTTTTTTTAAAGAATAGTCGCTATAAGTTATCTAATGTCATGACCCGCACCCGAAAATCGGACATGAGTCATGGGTACGTCCAGCCTACACCGCAGCATCGACGGTAGAACGCTGTTTAGGTCTACTATCTAGCTAATAATCTCACACAATAATATAAGTACCTGTCAAGATCTCAACTCCAAACGAAGGAGCAATATGATAAGATAACACAAGTACTCAATCACGATCTAAGCACGATAAGATAACGAGGAAGTCTAACACCTACAAAGTCTAAACAACAACAACAACTACTATTAAAGACATCAACAATAATAATAATAACAACAATATCCTGAAATCAACTACAATACAAAGTCTCAAACCAAATGCCGGGGACAAATCCGGTACCAAAAGCTAATAAATACAACTGAGGTCCTAGTGATCCCGGCTACCAACCCAAAAATTACTCCTGAACTAGGTGGTCCCTGTCTGCACCATCGACTGGCTGAGGTCCATAAAACGTCGAACACCAATCTTCCAGATCCTCTGAAAAATATATCCAGTCAGGATTGGAGCAAGTACACCTCTAACAGCAGTTCCAGTTAAATGATAAAAACTATAAAGCAGTTGTAGCAAGTAGCACAAGGTGAAGGAAATAAAATATGAACAAGGAATATATATATATCAACTGGTGCATAATGGTAAAGATGCATGAAAATCAGAAGCAAGATAGTAATGACTGCAGGATACAAAAAATCTAAACTAAGATCAAGTGTGTGCACAATAACAAAAAGTGAGTCCAGCAAGAATAAATGTAATGAGTCCAGTCCAGAAAGTATAAGTGAGACCAGTCAAGAAGTACAAGAGAGTCCAGACTAGAAAGAATGAACTCGTGTCTCTGAAATACCTATTTCGATATGTAAACGGCTAAGGTAAGTTCGGCTCACCGCATACTGGGTGTGCGACAGCTATCATTCCAGATTAGACCAGAGGGAGTGATTCCGGTGATTACAGATTTGGGAATGTTTACATGTCTACTCGAGTATTTCTCCGCCCCGACTAGTATAAATGAATTTAAGACCCGACACGTAAATCAAGTATGAGTCCAGCCAGAAATATGAGTGATGCCTGTAGTGAGTCCTGATGTGATGCCAGTAGGTGATTCCAGAAATAGAGGCCAGAAACATGAAATATACGTGTCGCAAGTAAATGAATCCGGAAATACTAGTCAGTGTCGTGCCAAAAAATTAGATAGTACTATACTAGAAGCTGAATCATAATAATTATCAGATAATAAAAACTATCAGAGAATGTACTCGCCTGACGTCCTGAGCAACTAGCGAGTATCGAGGTCCGAACTGGCGTCACAAAGACCTAATACGAAAAACAAGGTTAAACGGGGTTCTAAAAAGTTAAACAGATATAAAATAACTAAAAATAAGCTTCTAGGGTTGTTCTAGGTCAAACGGATCAAACCGGTAAAATCTGGATCAAAAAGTCAACGCAGTATCCAAAAAGTCAACTTTAGGTCAAAACTAGGTCAAAAGTTGACTTTGGCAGTCAACTACAGTCAACTCTAGGTCAAACTAGGATACCCCTAAAATTCTAGGTCAAAACTAGCTCATTAAGTTAGTAAACCAAAAAACTTGCCTCCTTGAGATACCGGGATACCCTCGGTATCCGATATCTCAACCTACGTGATATACCCCGCCTATACCCTATAATATATATACTAGCACGTATATATATATATATATATATATATATATATATATATATATATATACATCTATACATATAAAAGCAACTCTAACCTCATCCCTAGGTAAAAACCCAATACCTCGCCCCGATACCCAATACCTTGAGTATCTCAAGGTATTGAGATACCTCGCATTACCCCTCTCTATTCTAACTAGCTAGCTAACTATCTTTATATATACTTATATATATACTACTATATGTAAATATCAATATATATATATATATATATATATATATATATATATATATATATATATATATATATATATATATATATATATATATATATATATATATAACCTAGTATTTAGGCTATACCTCAATACCTTATCTCCGATACCTCAACTTACCTTCAATACCTTGATATATTAAGGTATTGAGATACCTTACCCTTCTCTCCGCATCTCACTATCTAACATCTAACTATGCCTATATATATATATATATATATATATATATATATATAATATATATATATATATATATAAATATCTATGTACCTATCTATCTATTACCTGTCTATATAAATACATATCCATCTATCTATACTAACTATATATCTATATATATAACTATATACATATACCTATCTATCTATATATCCATACATATATATATACATATACTTATATATCTACATCTATATACATATATATATACATCTATATATATACATATACATATACATATACATCTATATATATATATATATATATATATATATAAAAGGGGGGGGGGGGAGAGCTAGCTGCTGCTGCTGCTGCTGCTCCCTGCAATGAAGGACAGCAGCAGCTTGCTGCTGTTGCTGTTCTGCTTTCTCCCTCTATCACTCTATCTCACTCTCCATCTTATCTCTCTCCCTCTAGCTCTCTATCTCACCCTCTCTCGATCTCTCTAACTCATCTCACACTACACACACACATAAACATATATATATATAACTACGCACACACACACATACATATATATATACACACACTTATATATATACACACACACACACACACACACACATATATATATATATATATATATATATACATATAAATATATATATACACACACACTCACATACATATATATATACACACACTTGCATATATATATATATACACTTACATATATATATATATATATATATATATATATATATATATATATATATATATATATATCACTCACACACTCAAACATACACTCGCACACACTAATACTACACACACAAACACACAAACACACCCACACACACTACACACTACACACTCACACTCACACACACTACACACTATACATATATATATATATCTATACACTTATATATATATATATACACACACACACTCACACTACACAAACACACACTTACACTCACACACACGAACACAAACACCAACACACAACCACACTCAACACACACACAACCACCTACACGCACACTCACCCATATACATATAAATACATATATATATATATATATATATATATATATATATATATATATATATATATATATATATATATATATATATAAACCCGAAAACCCTAGTACACACTCCCCAAGGCTAAACCAACCAGCGCACAAGCCCAAAACCTAAAAACCAAGTCGAAATGACCATTTGGTCATTTCGACGAACACTTGGTGTGCGGCTCGCGATACCTCATGAAACGTACACCAAACCTACTGAGAATTGACCCAAAATTTATCCACGAGTTCTACTCGATGTCTAAAACTTTACAAAAATGCTAACTCTCTGATTTAAGGTCCATGGCAAAATTCTACATGCATGTGGAACCCATGACGACGAAAAAACCCCAAATCGCCCGAAACGCCCAAAACTCCGCGATACGACCTCATGTGTTCGAACGGGGATACGTACTTACCCTCAAGACACCCAAATACGTCTACTTAGGTCCGTCTAACTTAGGGCAACAATCAAAATTAGGCAAATCTCGGATTTTACCCAAAATTGACATAAAATCCTATGCCAAAGTCTCCAAACACATCCAAACAAGCTCCAACTTCTTTCCATGGTAGCCCTAAGGTCTAGTAAGGTTCTAGACTAATAATTACACTATATTAGAGTAATCACTTAGAGGAAAGTTAGGGTTTATCTCTTGGGAGTTGGAATCCCAAAGCCAAAGTCTCCAAAACCCCCAAATCTACCACACCAAGCCTCCAAACCTCCAACCCAAGCTTCTGCACCAATTCTAAGCTCAAAACACCTAGGTTAGGGGAAAATGAAAGGTTAGGATTTATATTCATGAGAGAAATAAATAAAAGAAGAGAGGAAAGGTGAAGAACTTACTTGGAATGGAAGAAGTAAAGGAAGGAAGTAAGGAAGGAGAATGTAAGAAGAAAAATAAAGTTGAAATGAAAAGAAATGGAAGGGGAAGGGGCCGACCATGTAGAAATAGGGTTAGGGTTTGGGTTTTGTATTTAGGTACAACGACCAAAATGCCCTTAAATTAAGTCATCCACACTAGGGTTTGGGTTTGGGATTCCAAATACACTCTAACTAATTCCTAATCACTCGAACTAACTAATTAAAATATAAATAACTATTCTACACCAATAAATAAGTCTGACAAGGGTGTTGATTGGGTCTGACAAGGGTCCACTATGGTCTAACATGGGTCCAGACTAGCCAAAGCCCTAAAACAATCAATAAAAATAAATACATGCATCTAATTAAATATTAATACAAATAATTATGATCAATACACAATTTACCAAATTAAAAAAAAATATCCTGCCCTGAAAATGGGGTAGTGACATCTAAGGTCGCTAAACATCGTTGAAATTTATAATTTAGCGACGTTTAGCGACGTTTATATTTTTAATATTTAGCGAAGTATTTAACGACTTCTGTGACGTCGCAAAACATTTCTATTAGCGACATTTTTATTTGTCGTTGCTAAACGTCGCTAAAATTTTATTAATTAGGGATCGGTTTCGATTCCCCCCATTTATCAAATTTTTCAAAAATTCTCAAACATGCGTCGTTTCCCCCTCTCTGGCGACCGGCGTCCTCTACAGCGCCCTACTCCAGCTCCCCCTTCTCCTCCTCCTCCTCCTCTAGGTAAACCCTAACTCTCTTTCTCTCTCTCTCTCTCACACACACAAGACATGGCATGACACTGACACAGACACGACACACACACGTGACAGATACTGATACAGACACAACACACACACACACACACACGTGACAATAACCCTAACCCAAAACTAACACGACCTGGGATCAGGACCTAGGGTTAGGGTTAAGGTTTTTGACCTAGGGTTAGGGTTAGGATTTTTAACCTGGGGTTAGGGTTTTTGACCTGGGGTTAGGGTTAGGGTTTTTGACATGGGATTAGGGTTTTTGACGTGGGATCTTGGTTCTTCCAGTACTATAAAAGGAAGCTGCTATTGCTGCAACGCAATATTGTTTGTTGTTGCTACAACGCTATACTGCTTGCTGTGTGCTCGAAGGGCCTTGCTGTATTGCTGCTGGTGTAGCTCAGGTAGTTGCTGAATGTTGCTGCTACTAAAATGTTGTTTTAGTGCTGAAATGCTGATACATATGGTTGTACTGCTTTGGCCTTACTGTAGTATATTTCTGCACTGAAGAGGCAGCTGATGCAATGCCCGAGCCTACTCTTCTTGCTGCTCCTCTGTTGTGCTTGCTGTTTCCTGTGCACTGTACTGCCTGCAGTGCCCGACCCTCTCCAAAAACACATACACACACACACATACACACACACAAGCACATATAACTACTACTATATATATCTATTTACATATATATGTAACCACTTAGAGACACAACTATATATACATAACACATAAGCAATACAAGTAGATACATATATATCTATATCTATATCTATATCTATATACATATACATATACATATAGCTAGCTGCTAGTATAGAGCTGGCACACTGATTCCTTATTGCTGTACTATGAACTGCTCTTCCTAGTGACCCGAGCTCACTTAATCACTCAAACAACCATATGCATACACACACACATACATAAGGCATTGTGTATCAAGTTAGAGCAGTTCTTACCTTCCTCCAGAGAATCACACTGTATTTAACGATTTATAGGACACATACTATCATTTTTGCAGAAGTATCTAGAAATGGATATGAATTACTATCTATGTCATCGTTCATGGATGTACAACTGTTATCCTGATGACATGTGCGGTATGCGGGATGAATTTATTGAGGGTGTACAACAGTTCCTGCAGTTGGCCAAGGCATTCCCTCAGTATATGGACGGTACCAAAATTAAGTGTCCGTGTGTGAGATGTCGCAACTTGAAATATCAAACAGAAGTGGAAGTCATATATCATTTATACTCGAAGGGCTTCACATCGAATTACTATTAGTAGACCGCACACGGATAACTTGTGTCTCTATCATCAGAGTCAAAGCCATATGTGGAGCCGTATATGGATGTCCACGATCACTCTGCTTATGACGATGGGTGGGTGAACATGATTTTTGATGCGGCGGGGCCTAGTTTCAATCCGGACAATCATGATGTAACTGAGGAGGCATCGAATGTCGATGCTGCAAAGTTTATGGAGTTGCTGGAGAATGTAAGGACTCCATTATATCCTGGTTGTGAGGATCATTCACCGTTGGAGGTGGTTACAAGATTGTTGAGCATCAAGTCCAATTTTAACATGTCGTAAGAATGCTATAATCGACTGATCGATTTAATTATAGAGATCTTGCCCGAGGGTGCAAAGTTGCCTAAAGACTTCTACCGATCTAAGAGGATGGTGAGATCGCTCTGGATGAGATACGAGAAAATTGATGTATGTCGCAAAGGGTGCATGTTGTACTACAAAGATGACAAGGATAAAGATGCGTGCAGATTCTGTGGTACTGATAGTTATAAGGCCACTGGTAGAGGAATGTCTGTCGCTGCAAGGAAGTCTACCGATTCGATCCACTACTTGTCTTTGACGCCGCGGTTGCAGAGGTTGTTTATGGTTAAGGAGACTGCAAAAAACATGAGTTGGCACAGACGAAAACAGATTGAAGGAGTATTGGACCATCCATCCGATAGAGAAGCATGGAAGAACTTTGATCTAGAGTATCCAAATTTTGCTTCGGATACGCGTAATGTCAGATTGGGGCTCTCCTCTGACGGTTTTACCCCATTCGGACTTTCGGGCTCCAAATATTCATGTTGGCCTGTGATCGTCACTCCGTATAATCTACCGCCTTGGATGTGCATAAAGACTCCGTATATATTCCTAACCGTTATTATTTTGGGTCCAAATAATCCGAAGAGGAACATCAATGTATATTTACAGCCTTTGATTGATGAGTTGAATCAGCTGTGGGAAGTAGGTGCCAACATGTACGATATTTCTAGAAAGCAGAATTTTCAGATAAGGGCAGCACTTATGTGGACCATCAACGACTTTTTGGCCTATGGAATATTACCGTACTAAGGCTTTCCTTTTGAAACACGGAGGTAAACCGTGCTTCTTCGATTGTCATCGACAATTTCTGCCGAAGGATCATCCGTACAGGAGGAACATGAATACTTTTCATGCGGGCGTTGTGGAGAAGGCCAATCCTCCGCCAAGGTGGCCCGGATACACGATATGGGAATAGGTAAAAGATTTACCAAGTGCTATCGAAGGTCCCGCTAAGGGGTACAAGTGTGACCGATTTGGTCGCACCCATAACTGGACGAAGAGGAGTATATTCTTGGATCTGCCATATTGGAGAACCAATCTGATCAGACATAACCTTGATGTAATACATATTAAGAAGAATGTGTTTGATAACATAATTAATACTGTAATGGAGGTAAAGGAAAAGACGAAAGACAATCCGAAGGCCAGGTTGGACTTAGAAGAAATATGTAGACGTCCTGCGTTGCATTTGATAGAGGAGGGGAATGAAAAGTTAAAGCAGCCTAAGTCAGTTTTCTCATTGAAGAAAGAGGATAAAGGAAGACTTTGTAGGTGGATTCAGGGTCTAAAGTTTCCAGACGGGTACGTGTCGAACTTGAGAAGATGCATTGACCTCAAGGAGAACAAACTGGCAGGTATGAAGAGCCACGATTGTCATGTATTCATTGAGAGGTTAATTCCGATTGCATTTTGGGAATTCTTACCGCATGTTATTTGGGATCCATTGATAGAGCTCAGCATATTCTTCAGAGATCTTTGTTCTACTAAGTTGCTCATCGATCGTCTAGAAAAGCAAGAGAAGGACATTGCGGTAACACTATGTAAGCTCGAGAAGGTGTTTCCTCCTGGATTCTTCGACTCTATAGAGCATTTGATAATTCATCTTTCCTATGAGGCACGTGTTGGTGGTCCTGTCGGTTATCGGTGGATGTACCCCTTCGAGCGGCATCTGAATCACCTAAAGAAAAAGGTAAAAAATAAGGCACGGGTTAAGGGCTCTATTTGTGAAGCTTATGTTCTCGAGGAGATTAGAAATTTTTGCTCGGCGTTTTTCAAACCTCATGTTGCTACTAATAGAATGAGAGCTCCGAGAAACGATGATGGATATCAGGAATCTAATGATGCAATACTCAAAGTATTCAATACGTCCGAAAAGCCTTCGGGGAAAATGAAGAAGAGATATTTGAATGACGATGAGCTAAAGGCTGCTCAGTTTTATATATTACTCAATTACGACGAGGATGAAGTGGACAAGCTAGAGGGGTAAGTAATTAATACGTCCACATTTACATCATCTCAATGTAATAGTATACGCTACTATTATGCTACCAATCAGTAGTTGCTTTATTATTTTTTAGCACATATAACGATGAGTTGAGGTTGGTTAGACCCTACATAACAGACGAAGAAGTAGAACAAGAAATGAGATGCCATTTTTCTTCTTGGTTGAGTGCATATATAAGGAGCTTGGTAATTACTTTTTAATTTTGTACTTGCAAAATAAATAACTTACTATCGCTACTTTGGTATTTAGTTCGATCGTCTAATAACACCCGAGGCTGAATCTATTAGAACTCTAGCCAAGGGACTAATTACTGTCAGTAAATATGGCCAAGTTTCTGTGTGAATGGGTTTAGTTCAAGTCAACAAATGCTCCTATCAGAGACAGCTTTCTGGATCTTGATTCCACGAAAAACAGTTATTTGTGTATCAAATCTTCGAACTACAAAGACGTCGATCCAGGCAATAATTTCTTTGGCATCTTACGAAAGATTATGGAGTTGACATATAATTATGGCACAGAACCTGCTAATATCGTGCTATTCAAGTGTGAATGGTTTGATCCAATTCAAGATCAAGGTTGGAAAATTGACAAGCATGGCCTTGTGGATATTGGTGGGCAGTATGCAAGACTAAAGCTAGAAATACCTTTGACATTGACGAAATAGCTTATCAGGAGGACGAGCTACCTCTTGTAACAAATATTATAGATGTTGACTCAACGGAAGTTACTCATTACACGAGTAATAATATAGAAGATGAAGAATTATCCGAAGCGGAAGACGAAGACAAAGACGAAGTAGATAAAAGTGAAGACGAGGAGGAGGAAGAGGACGAGGAAGGCGAACAAGATAAAAATGAAGATGATTAAAAATAAAATATTTTGCCTGTAGAATGTACTATATTTTGACTATAGAATGTACTATTTTGACGAATATATGTATTATATTTTATACTGTAGAATGTATTATCCATTTAGACTTGTGATACCACTAGTTATTTACTGTACAATTCTATGAATGCTGTGAGATATGCTTAACATTTTGACTCTAGAATATAGTATATATATTTGTGTATTTCTTTATTCATCATATGTTGTTATCAGGTATGACAGGATGACGCGGAAGGTTCGGCAGGTCCTGAGGTAAACAGAGTGCTCCTCCGGTACTGCCTACTGTTGGTTCTGGATCCTTGTCGCCCAGTACTCCAGTATATCGATCAGTCACATCTTCGACTGCGACGACGTTACGTGGCATCACTCCTGGGACGAGTAGTTCCAGGCCTGATAGTACTCCCTTGTCTAGCGTTCCTTCTGCTGACGGTACCATGGAGATAGATGAGCATATGGAGGAGGTCGTGCCAACGTTGTCCCAGCATCAGCTACATCCTCCATGCGCACCTCCGGAGGAGACGAGGACAGAGATTTGGGCCGACGGTACAAAGTAAGTCAATTAAATGGTTTAGCATCATATATATCGTGTATTTCTTTATTCATCATATATTGACTTTTTCGATCAAAATAATTATCTTTGAATTGATATCGTCCATCGTTGGTTCAGAGACACCTGGGCATCTTTCTGAGGAACGACTATGGTGGCCCTTGGATCAACTACTCTGAAGCTTCGAAGGAGAGGAAGGCGTTCTGGTTTGCGCTCTTCAAGGTAAAAGTATATTATATAAATCCTCTAATGTATGCATATTATATAACTTATCCATGATGCTCACTTACTAAATTATTTATTGTAGCAATTATATTTCTATCCTCCGCACCGGGCCGAGTTGATCGAGCGGATATTTTCTGCCATTGCCGCTAAGCTTATCCATGATGCTCTGGATAACCAGAAGGCTCGTGATCGTGCTGGAAAATCGATCTAAGGTTGGATCATGCCTGAGCAGTGGACTACGATGAGGGCTAGATTCGACGATCCGAGGTACAAGGAAAGGTCTGAGAAGGCCAAGGCGGCTAGGCAGAATGCTGCAAAGTGGTGTGGTGGCTCGATTCTGATTAGGAAACATTTCCGTCGTTTGGTATATTTTTATTTAAGATATATTATTTTAATGTAAGTACAATAAAATGGTAGTAGTAAAAAATATTTAATTTTAGTACTAAATAATATATTTTTAACAGGTATAGAGGGGTGAGAATGCAAACATGGTGACCGTCTTCTTGGCCACCCATCGAAAGGACGAAAATCTCATTGATGAAAGGGCCTCGGAGACCTATGTAAGTATTACTTTACTTTGTGTTAATTTTAATATAACTTAGGCAATTATCGAGTATCAAAACTTTTCTAGGCCGAGTATCTTAGGCTGCATGAGCGGACGACTGCTAGTGCACCTACAGCTCAAGAGGCTGGTAGTTCCTCGCAGCCTGCTCCAGCTCCGTCGGCGAATGAGATGTGGGTGACCGCCGCCGGTGGTCTCCAGAGGGGTACGTACTATGGTACGGGATCCTATGGTGCCCTGGTTGTGACGCAGTCATCTAGGGCCTCCCTGACAAGTGCGTATTCCTCACTGCCCTCGCAGTCATCGGCCCGAGTCCAGGAAGACGTTGACCGTCAGATTGTGTCTCTCCGTGACGAGTTGTTGCGAAGGATGGAGGAGCAGCCCCGTTCCCAGCCGCAGGCTTACGATGCGACGCTCATCGCACGATTTGATATGCTCGAGCACAGCATCATGGAGCTTCGAGATTTGACAGCTGATCTTAGAGCCTTGACAGAGCGCAGCGTGACGAAGCTGCAGGCATCACAACTATTCATGGGCGAGAGGCTGACGATGATGCAGGATTCAATAGTTCATAACAGTACGAGGCTATTATCTACCATAGATTCTTACAACCAGAGACTCGCAGAGTTGGAGCGGATACGTCCTCCTGGTGCGCCTACATCGACACAGACTCCACCGACGTCACTGTCTTCTCCATCGACATCGGTATCGATTTCACGGGGGCAGTATGATCTGTTCTTATCCTTCATGCACGCCGGTGGTCATCCTCCTGCAGATCCACAGTAGTCCTAGTTAGGACCATTTTTTTATTGATTGTTTGTGTTTTAGACATTATTTTTTGTATTCTTTAGGACGAGGCTTTTAATTTGCTGTATTCTTTAGGAGGCTCAGTTGTATGGATATTTGCTGTCTTACGACAATATTTTCTCCTGATTCAGTTTTTAATTTCAATGTTTTATTTTCTTCAAATTTTATTATATTATTCATATTAAATATATGTTAATTTATCGGTGTTGAGTGTTCAATCCAAGGGGGTCGACGAACCCAGTAAATTCAACGGAGGGTTGCTCCGGGTCTATTTGTACAGATTGTGAATTAATAAACTGCAGGAATAATAATTTAGAAATAATTCAGTATCCATTTTTTATTTTTTTACTGTATCATTAGCGACATTTTTAGCGACGTTTAGCGACATCGTCGCATGTCGCTAAATACGTCGCTAAAAATTTCGCTAATGACGTCGCTAAAAATGTCGCTAAACAAAGTCGCTGTCCGTCACAACTTGCTTACATGGCAGTATTGCCAGGTCATAGTAACGTCGCTACATACGTCGCTAATTTGCGACATAAAGCGACAACAATACACGTCACTAATTTAGCGATATTACGTCACTAAATGTCGCTAATCTAGCGACACATTTATGTCACTAAAAACGTAGGTATAGCGACATTTGACGACGTTTTTCCTGTCAGCGACTGGTTTAAAGGTGACTTCAGTAAAATGTCGCTAATTAGGTCGCTAAAAATATTTAGCGACGTTTATTGATCATTTAACGACATTTTTTTACGTCGCTAATTTGTCTTTTTCTGGTAGTGAGATAGTTTCATAAGAAGAATGATAGAACTCGACTCTGCATGCGTAATAAGAGAACTCGTATAACTTATCATCTAAACGAACATGCTTGCTTAATTAGAGAATTTATATGCTTGTCTGAAAGAGATAGAACTTTGCCATGCTAAGTCTAGAGTATAAAAATGTTGCATGCTTAGTTGCACTGACATAGCTATCGAACGAACCTCTGCCATGCTAAAAAAAAGATAAGTAATAGAATTGCTTGAATAAGTCCCTGTATAATATGCTAAGAAAGAGATAGATATTGCATGCTAGATATGAAATCAAAGTCGTGTTTGCCATTATATGTTTCGCTTATCTGTTTTGCTATATCGAACTGCTATAAGTCTTTGATCTGTATAAGCATAGACTAATAGTGCGCCCTGAGGATACGGCCCGCAGGGGGTCTAGTGGGGTGTGCTATTAGATATGTGAGAGATGTGCTTTGTTTGATAAGATGTATTTGCTAGACCACATATGTTTTGCTTGATCATTTATTTTGCTTGCATTATAGATGCTTCATGTCATTACATTGGTCTCAGACAACTTGTGCACAAGGTCTTGTCTCTCGACGGTTCCTGGGGTACTGGAAATCGCTTGATTCGGAAGAGATTTTTGTTTTGCCCTGAGGATACGGCCTGCAGGGGGTCTAGTGCGGCAATATATCTATTAGTGTTGTACGGAACTTATGATGTCACAACTATTAGTACTCGTGTGTGTTGGTGAAGAGCTGAACCTTGAGTCACAGCTTTCGACACAGGTGCGTGCTAGTGAAGAGCTGAACCTTGGGCTACCGCTGCTAATCATGGGGCTATCCATGGACCATCATATAGTTAGGGCGCATGCTAGGCTAGCCTTCTTGCATACCTAACTGTTTGATACAAAGAAGAACAGGGAAATAAAGGACCTTATATATATATGTTTATTCAAATTGTTGCTAACTTGTATGTCTGCTGCAGGTACAACCGTTCGGCAAGGGGGTAAGAAATACAAGAGTATATGCTTACGTATCATTGGGAAGTGCATTAACATAGGCGTGAGGCGACCGAAGGGAGTATCCCGTGTCTTCCTTCATGGAGTTATAGCTTGCTTGTTTATTTTGTTTGCATCGTAAAGTTTATTTGATAGTGCTTCATGCATTCGCATCGGTTGGACAATGGATATTAGTGCAGAGCTAAACCTTGTTCCCGGCTGATATTATGTTAGTAAAGAGCAACCATGAGTCACAGCTGCTAATAGCATCAGATAAAGCATCATTAGTTAGCTGGTTTACCGCTACTGATCCTGAGTTTCTCGGGGACCGAAATCATATAGCAAGTTCTTCTTGTGTGCTTGAAAGTATGATAGTCCACTTAATGTTTGTTTTGATTTAAAATGAATATTCCACTATAGAACCTTGTCCCTAAGAGTTAGATTATGGTGCACGATACATGTTACACACTGCACGATAGAACAATGTCCCGATCGTATGCTTATTATTTGAATATGCAAAACTGTTTCCAAGCTATATTTTTAAAACAAGTAAACTGACTATAATCCTGAGCTGCATGAAATAAACTTAGGTAAAAGTAGCAAGATCACTAGTAATGTAATATTTTGCCACATGCTTACTTAGTGTGGATTTCAGGGGTGTAGCTTCTGTTCAATTATTTTATACTCACCAGTACTTTAAAAAGTGCTAACCCACTAACAGTTTGCTTGTTCTCAGGTGCTGGATCATCTGAGGAAGCGATAGCCGTGCCTCATCCCAAGGAACCAAAAATCTGGAGTCGATGCCTTGAGCCATATCGAGTTTGAGCTACTTTTGTATAGAGAGACATAATGTATGGAACGGTGTCATTGTAATCGAGATAAGAGTGCTTGAGCGATCTGTAACCTCTGCCAAGCGCCGCTTGTAACATTTTTGAATATCAATAAAGAGCTTGTTTACATATGCCATTGTGTTATTTACTTTTCTGCAATATATGTGCTGCTGCTCTTGTCTTGAATAGCTTACTTGCTTTTGTCTTGAATAGCTTTAGCCTTGTGCAAGTACATTTTAGGCTTGCACGACATCACGCCCGTACGAGGATGATCGGTTCCGTAGAGACCAAGCGAGGATGAACGTCCCCTGCAGGATTGGGGCGTGACATAATGGTATCAGAGCAACTCGATTCTTTGTCCATTCTGTTTCCTCTGACTCTGAGATGTGCCCGATGTTGTGCTGCTATGAACGTTCCATACAATAAGTCTATAGATATTCTCAAAAATGCGTATAAAAGTTTTTTGGATTTGATTTGTTGCTTGAGAGTTGTACTTTCATGCTTGTGATTTGCTTGTATTTTATTTAAGGATGGTGAGGGATGAGGACTATTGCTGCTCTGGATTTTTGTGAGTTTCTCCTTGAGTTTCGAGGATGAAACTCTTTGTTGGTGGGTAAGTATGTAGTGTTCCACTCCGCGTAGGCACTATGTACAAGTGATATCGCTTTGCTTGCTCGAGCGAAAGTCTTCTTAGAGAGTTCCCAACCAAACCATAAGACGATTGATCAATGTGAGTGGACAAAACTGCATTCTCTGATTCTTGCACAACATAATAATGAATCTAAGTTTTTGAATGCTTGTTTGCTTAAGAAGATAGTTTCATAAGAAGAATGATAGAACTTGACTTTGCATGCTTAATAAGAGAACTCGTATAGCTTGTCATCGAAACGAACCTTCTTGCTTAAATAGAGAATTTGTATGCTTGTCTGAAAGAGATAGAACTTTGCCATGCTAAGTCTAGAGTATAAGAAATATTGCATGCTTAGTTGTACTGACACAGCTATCGAACGAACCTCTGCCATGCTTAAAAAAGATAAGTAAAGGAATTGCTTGAATAAGTCCCTGTGTAATATGCTAAGAAAGAGATAGATATTGCATGCTAGATATAAAATCGAAGTCGTACTTGCCATTATATATTTCGCTTGTCAGTTTTTCTATATCGAACTATTATAAGTCTTTGATCCGTATAAGCATAGACTAATAGTGCTCCCTGAGGATACGACCCGCAGGGGGTCTAGTAGGGTGTTCTATTAGATATGTGAGAGATGTGCTTTGTTTGACAAGATGTGTTTGCTAGATCATATATGTTTTGCTTTATCATTTGTTTTGCTTGAATTATAGATGCTTCATGTCATTACATTGGTCTCGGATAACTTGTGCACAAGGTCTTGTCTCTCGACGATTCCTGGGGAACTAGGAATTGCTCGGTCCGGAAGAGATTTTTGTTTTTCCCTGAGGATACGGTCCGTAGGGGGTCTAGTGGGGCGATGTGTCAATTAGTGTTGTGCAAAACCTATGATGTCACAGCTGCTAGTACTCGTGTGTGTTGGTGAAGAGCTGAACCTTGAGTCACATCTACCGACATAGGTGCGTGCTAATGAAGAGCTAAACCTTGGGAAATCGCTGCTAATCACGGGGCTATCCATGGACCATCATATAGTTAGGGCACATGATAGGCTAGCCTTCTTGCATACCTAACTGTTTGATTCAGAGACAAACATGAAAATAGAGGACCTTATATATATATTTATGCAAATTGTTGCTAACTTGTATGTCTACTGCAGGGATAACCGTTCGACAAGGGGTAAGAAATACAAGAGTATATATATAGCTTGCTTGTTTATTTTATTTGTATCATAAAGTTTATTTGATAGTGCTTCATGTATTTGCATCGGTTGGACAATGGCTATTAGTACAGAGTTAAACTTTGGTCCCGGCTGCTATTATGTTAGTGAAGAGCAACCATAAGTCACAGCTGCTAAAAGCATCAGATAAAGAGTCATTAGTTAGCTGGTTTACCGTTACTTATCTTGTGTTTCTCGGGGACCGAAATCATATAGCTAGTTCTTCTTGTGTGCTTGAAAGTATGATAGTCCACTTAATGTTTGTTTTGATTTGAGATGAATAGTCCACTATAGAACCTTGTCCCTAAGAGTTAGATTATGGTGCACGATACATGCTGTGCACTGCACGATAGAATAATGTCCCGATCGTATGCTTATTGTTTGAATATACAAAACTATTTCCAAGCTATGTTTTCAAAAGAAGTAAACTGACTATAATCCTGAGCTGCAAGAAATAAACTTAGGTAAAAGTAGCAATATCACTAGTAATATAATATTTTGCCATATGCTTACTTAGTGTGGGTTTCAGGGGGTGTAGCTTCTATTCAGTTATTTTATACTCACCAGTACTTTTAAAAGGGCTGACCGACCAACAGTTTGCTTGTTCTCAGGTGCTGGATCGTCCGAAGAAGCGATAGCCGTGCCTCATCCCAAGGAACCAGAAATTAGGAGTCGATGCCTTGAGCCGTATCGAGTTTGAGCTGCTTTTGTATAGAGGGACATAATGTATGGAACAGTGTCATTGTAATCGAGAGAAGAGTGCTTGAGCGATCTGTAACCTCGGCCAAGCATCGCTTGTAACACTTTCGAATATCAATAAAGAGCTTGTTTATATATGCCAATGTGTTCTTTACTTTTCTGCAATATATGTGCCGCTGCTCTTGTCTTGAATAGATTAGTTGCCCTTGTTCAAAGCTTTGGCCTTGTGCAAGCACATTTTAGGCTTGCATGGCATCACGCCCGTGCGAGGACGATCGGTTCCGTAGGGACCAAGCGAGGACGAACGGCCCCTGCGGGATGTAACAAGATACAAAAGAACAATATAGGCCTATAAACACTAGGCTATAAAAGCAGAATAAAAAATAGAAAGTAGTACATGACAGTAATAGCTAAAAAATATAAAGATACTTGCAGCAATGTCCATAATCCACTAGATCAAGCATCATGCAAACTGCACAAATAACCTGGAAGGGAACTAGGTCCTCTGAGGGACGTAACAAGATAGAAAAAATACATGCCATAATATAAATACTGAGTAAAGTAAATCGGGGTGAACTATCCTACTAAGTGAATGCAATTTGAGGACAACTTAGTGCGTATAGAAAGTGTAGGCTAGACATATGCTGGCATAATTCACCAATCGTCATGACTGGCTAGTATATGCCACATATGCCCCCCATCTTGGGGCAATATGTATATATAATAACGTCTAATGCTCCGAAGAGCGTGGTATCTGCATAAGTAAATACGTCCAACATTCTGAAAAGCGTGGTATCTACACAATATCTAACACCCCGAAAAGCATAGTATCTATACATGTAACTTCCAATACTCCAAAGAATGTGGTATCTGTATAAATATATACGTCTGTATCGCTCCGAAGAATGCTGTATCTGTATAAAGGAGGTGGGTGTCCCATACGCCTACTAGTCGTCGTCCCTGCCCAATGCCAGGTACAAGTCTCAAGTGTAACATGAACATCTCGTAACTATAATGCAAGTCACATAAAAAAATACAAGTATGCTAAGTACCATCACACGAGCTACTCGCATCAATGGCCAGTCGAGTGGGTAAACCCGTGTCCTATTATGAACTCACTCTGTGACGTAAAATAATATGTGTCAAGGCCTCAGAGTTATAATGATAACTCTTTTACTTCGGGTACGTCCACTAGACGCTATGTCAAACACAAGTCCTAACGTCGATGCCTTCGTCGACTGCACCCGAGTCATTCTCGGACATGCACAGTTATATAATATAGAGAGCATAATATATAATATTAACTTGGACTTAAACAGTACAATAAGGCAAGGTATACTTGCTTGGAAGCCAGGCGAAGATTCAAACACGAACTCGCCAAGGAAGTAGCAGCGCAAGATGGAAACTGGTGCAGATATCCTGGATGATATCACAAATATCACCAACAATCCCAAAATTAGTGAGATACTCCAAAAAGCAAATACATACGTCCAATTTTGACACAGGGGCAAAAATGCAGTTCTGGTCAATACGGGTCCACAAGTGGGCCCATCTTGCACCAAAAAATGTGCCAGAGACAAAGTTCTCCAAATTTGTCAAATTTAGTGTCTACGAGTTCAGAACGATGATACGAACCCAACGGAACGTCTAGAACTGGATTTCGATGAGCTGATCACAAAATCGCCCGTCATGTAGAACTGTGGGGCCTACGAAACAATATTTTGTCAACGTTCTCAGAATCAAACCAAACTTGGGTCACAGGACCAGCATAATACTGTGAATCCGATGGTACAAGTTTTATTACAAAATGACAGGCACACACAAAATTAGGACAAGTGTCAGATCAGGCCGATACGATTCTTTTCGACGGTACGTATTGATTCCGGTGTCTACGCACATCCAAATCAACTTCCATAAAATTTTACACGTCCACGTTGACGATATGCGCCTTTCGGTATAATCGGTATGCGACGATATTGCCCGGATTGACGGGACCAACTCCGTATCAGAGAATTTTATTAATTTAAAAACTATTTTTCTCATAAATTGGAACTCAAATTACAAACAGTAGAAATCAAATTAAATTATTCAAATTAAAGACATTAAGAGAGTGTTACATGGAGAGTATACCAGAGAAGGTATTTCGGGAATCGGTAGAGCATGGAGGGAGAAATTGCCTCATAAAAATAGGTGGTTGGAACTTGGTTCTGACTTGGCTTCGGGCGCTCGCGGTCATGGTGTGTACTCGGGTACTCCGTGGGTGGCCAACGGTGGTTGGTGGTGGTCGGGGATGTCGCGGGTAGGTCGTTGAGGGGTGGTTGTCGATGGCCGGGGGTCACCGGAGGAGGTCGGAGAAGACAACAACAACAGTAAAATTAACAGTAGTAGCAGTAGGCGCAGCAACAGCAACAACTGCTATGACAGCGGCTCGCGGTGGCGCAGGGCCAGGACGCGACAGCTCACGACGGTGCAGGACCAAGACGCGGCAGCTCGAGGTAACGCAGGGCCAGGATACAGCGGCTTGTAGCAGTGCGGTAGTAGTAGCAGCTTTTATAGCAGTAGCAGCGGTTTGAAGTATTAGCAGCGGCGGTTTGAAGCAGTAGCGAAGGTTTGCTGGTGGTGGTAGTTGGCAGAGATGGTGGTGGTGGTGGTGGTGGTGGTGATGATGACCGTGGCAGTGATGGTCAAAGGTGATGGCAGCGAGGGTCGTGACGTGAGGAGAACGAGGAGGTAAAGCTCGGGTGGTCGTAGGTGATGGTCGGGGGAGATTGAAGAGGAGGCTGTTAGGGAAGGAGGTCCTGTGGAGGAGGAGAAGGTGGTGGTGTTGATGGTGAAGGTTGTGGAGGTTGAGGGATAGAGGAGGAGATGACTCAGGGGTGGTGACGTGAGGAGATCGTGGTGGTGGTAATGGGGTGATGGTGAGAGTAAGGAGGAGAGAAGGGAGGTGGTTGTCGATGGTGGTGGTGGAGGTTGATGGTGGCGGTTTGGTTGGAGAGGTAGTCCGCGGTGGTCGTGTAGGTGAAGGCGGCGGTGGTGATGGCGAGGGTGGTGGTCAGAGTTGAGGGTGGTGATGGTGGTAAAGATGGTGATGGTGGTTAATGGTGGTGATGATGATTACATGTTGAGAAAGAGGGTGTAGTTTAAATGAGGAAAGAGGGAGAGAGTATTGCCTAGGGATTAGGGCCGGCTAGGTTCCCAAGGAAAGGGGGTTTCATGAAGGAATGGGTGGTGATGGTGTATTACACTTTGAATGGAGGGTGGAGATTGAGTGTATGTATAGTTGTATAGTACTATGCAAAAAGGGGAGAGGGAGAGGGTGTGACTAGTCAAGCCTCAAGAATTGGGTCTTCTTCATTTGTTCCTACCAATAAGAGGTGGACACATGGCTAGCTATTTGCACAAAAGTTCCCAATAGTTTAGGACTTGCACAAGAGGAAAAAGTGCATTGGATGTGAAAAAATATCATGTTTGGTATGTTATAGAGGGGAAATTTGGTATGTGATGTTTGGTATGAGCCATGAGGGTGTGGGTGTGGGTTTGGGTTGGTGTTGGATCTAGTTTTGGGTTAGGTTGAGTCATTGCACCAATTTAGTTAAAATTAGTGTCAATGGTATTCTTTAATTAATTGGAAGTGCATAGGATTTAAATTGGGTGGGACACAAGTGTCATGGACGTAGTAGACTCGGAATAGATTATTAATAAATATTGGGTTACAAGGATCGGGTCGAGGTTGTGTCTCCAATTTTGATTGGAATGGACAAGGATGCAAAGTTGAATTTAAAATTAAAAAATGTGTACAAAAATTGTATAATTAAAATAAAGCACAAGAGAGTGCATTCACGAGTGACAGAAAGGTCAGGATTAAAGATTGGCTTGTCTAGGTCAAGGATGTGAAATTTATTTGAGAGCTAATGCTAGTGCATTGCTCTAGATATTTAAATAACGGTAATGTGCACCAAGTGATATTAAATTTGTACATTAATTTAAATCACTATATTTTAATTCTAAATGGCTCCAAACTAACCCTAATCTCTCTATCTAAGCTGGGTAGGCCTAAATTTGGTCGAGGGATTTACAATGAGCATGCCGAGGAGGTAGGTCCTAAAGTGGAGGAGGCTGCTGATATACAGCCAGCACCAGTGGTATCGTTGAGAAGGAGCGATAGAGAGCATCAATCATCTAAAAGATACTCATCGGGTGAGTATAAGCTTCTGACAGATGGGGGAGAGCCCAAAAGTTTTACAAAGGCTTTGAAAGACGAACGCATGCAAGAGTGGATGGAGGCTATACAGAGGAGATGGATTCCTTACATGCCAATTCTACTTATAAGGAGGATTTGACATGGATCAGCCAGAGGGATTCTATGAGAAGGACAAGTCACACTTGGTCTGTCGGTTGAGGAAGAGCTCATATGGTCTAAAGCAGGCTCTGAGGTAGTGGTAAAGAAATTTGAGTCATTTATGGGGAACATGGTTATGCGTGGATGACGTTGGACCACTGTGTATTTATGAGGTACTTTGTCGAGGATAATTTCATCATTTTACTGCTCTATGTTGATGATATGCTACTGGTAGGATAGAATCCTACTAGGATAGCGGAGATAAAGTGCCAACTGGACATCACTTACGCAATTGGCACAATTAGCAAGTATATTTCCAATCCTGGAAGGATACATTGGACTGCGGTCAAGTGGATTCTACGATACCTTCAGGGCACAGCCAATTGGAGACTTTCTTTTGGTGGTGACGAACTGAAGTCGGTTGGGTATACCAATGCTAATATGGTTGGAGATATAGACACGAGGCGATCTACTTCGGGCTATGTGATAATGTTTGCTGGTATAGCGGTATCATGGCAGTCGCGGTTGCAGAAGTTTGTTGCCTTGTCGACTACAGAGGCAGAGTACATTGTAGCAACAGAGGCTTGCAAGGAGTTATTGTGGATAAAGTAGCTGCTACAAAAGATATGGCTAAAGCGAGACCAGTACCCTTTGCTTTGCGATAGCTAGCGTACAATTCACCTTGTGAAGAATCATATATTTTATAGCCGGTTCAAGCACATTGATACCCGGTATAGTTGGATATGGGATATGGTTGAAAAGAAGCAAGCAACGCTTGAGAATGTTCATACGAATGACAACAGAGCAGATATGTTCATAAAAATTCTTCCAAGGGAAAAGTTTAAGTATTTTAGGTAGATTGTCGAGATGACGACCCCCTCCACATAGTTGTGAAGGGAGAGATTTGTTGGAGTGGGTGGAGTTCCCAACCTATGTGGAAAATACTCCAGAGTTGGATGGAGTATTCCTACATATAAATACCTCAATTTATTTGGATTGGATATTCCTACATATAATAGGAATATGTTAATGGATTTAGATTTGGATTTAATATTTCTACATATAATAGGAACATGTCAATTAATTTGGATTGGATATTCCTATATATAATAGGAATACTAGTTGTCGGTTTGAGGCTATTTATATTAGGTGTCTCATAACACTAAAATATATCTCATATCGCAAAAAAAATATTGCAAAAAGAGAAAAGAGTACTTTTACAACATTGGAAGGAGAGAGGAAGAGATTGAAGGCTATTTTGAAGAGAAAATCGGGTTCGGGTAATTCTTTTCTCGTCATCTCCATTCTTCATTTGTCTGTGATCTATTTTCTATTCTAAAGAGTAATGGTGATCGATTTGGATCGGTTAGAAATTTGTAAGGAGTCGGTGTATTTCTTATTCCATTAGTGGAGTCTTTTGAGGGTTTGATTCCGATCGTCCCGTAGTTTTTCCTATTTGGATTTTTTACGTAAAAAACTCTGTATTTACAATTTGTGTTTGGCATTTTTGGTTTGTGTGCTTTTGCTCGGTTCTCTCGCAGGTCTTATTGGTTTAGGGAAAAAAATTGCGCTTTTGTTCTCAACAGTTGCTAGTAAAAACAAGGTGTAATATGACATTATGTGACATAAGTAACTACACTCATCTTTAGAACATTGTATAAGCTACGGAACTACTTAGTACTTTTTGCTTAGAATATGTTTTAAGTACGGACTCAGAAAGTATGTATTTTACGTACAACATCATTAAAGTTCAGTTCAAACTGTCAAGAAAAAGATCTAAAAACCTACTTATTCCTATAAATAACGAATGAGCATACATTCTACTTAAAACATATTTTCTATATGAATTTTTTCTATGGAACAATAGTAAAAAAAATAAAAATAGCTTATTATGTAGCAGTTAAAAGATGATATTGTAACACCCGATTCCAGTTTTGGTATTTCTTGTATTTCTAAAATTTAATATTTCCTGATAATGTATTCTTGCTGTATTTCTTATGTTGGTTCCTGTTATTTTATTTATTGTTAATTTTTTTTTGAGCGAGACTATCCGATACTAGTAGAATATTCATTGGCATTGCCATAGACCCGGTGTAGGATCTGCAACTTGAATTGACATCTGGTTCGGTTTATTTGATTGAACCTATGACTAAACTCTCTCTCTCCTCTTAGTATATATATATATGAGTATTTCTCTCTTCTCACTCATTTTCTCATTTTACTCTTCTTGCTTCCTTCTTCCTCCTCCCCTTCAAGCTCCCTCTAGCCAAACCCTAACCCTAGGAAGAAGTTGCTCTGACTTGGACCGTGATAGGTAGAGGCTATGAGCTACCCAAGGCAAGTACATCTTGCTCAATGGTGATGCATTGATTTTTGAATTTTTATATATATATGTTATTTTATAAATATATTTGATAAAAAAATATTCTCTTTGTGTTGCTGATCATATTTTAGGTCTTGGAGTTTTGGATTTTGATGTATATATTTGCGTAGATCTGAGTTTTAACTTAGAATTTTATATGGGTTCCACAAGTTTTTATTTAGTTTGATCTATTAAAACTTATTATTTTCAAAAACTAATTATTTTATTTGATAGAGCTTTCTATTTCGAGTATTTTGGCATTTGAATTGCTTAATTTGGAATTAAATTTAAGTTTTTATGGCCAAGATAAATTCTGGAGCTTCGTACTTGGACTTGTCTGGCAGGGACGATGAACAGTGCCGCACAACAGTACGCCATAGATGAATTTTCATGCTGCAGCAGTGTGCCACACATAATATTTTATGCCACAACAATGCATCGCGCATTGATGCGCACATCACTTCTTTGCCTCGCGCAGTGCGCCGCGCATGGAGTTTCATGCTGCAACACTATATCGTGCATAAAGTTTACAGAAGTGTGCCGCACGCATCAACCCTCTCTGTGCCAATCACTGGACGTGCACATCAATCCTTGTCGCATAGTGTGTGGCACATAGATTTTCTTGCCACAGTAGTGCACCGTACACAGAATTCATGCTGCACGCAGTGCGCTGCACAATGTGCTTTACACATGGTAACCTAAATGCCTGTTTTAACTATTTAAGCTATTTTTTAGCTAGAGTCTTGTAAAACTCAAATTATAAAAGTTGTAGATCTATGTTTTTCCTTTCCAAATCCTTTTGAATTATCTCATTTGGAGTTCATATATAAGAGTTATCTGCAATTTACTATAATATATTATTTTTCTAATGTATAAACTGTTTTAGCCCAGTTGAGTATTAGAGCATAGTTTGATGTTGTGCTTCCTTATATTAACACGTGATTTTGATCATCACGACATCGTAGAAATGTTTGTGTATGATAATTCTTTGCATTTTTGACATCGGGCAATCGAGTGTGAGTATTGTCCATGTATCGCGTGTCGCGGATATGATAACTCGTGAAAAGCTCGTACTCGTGACTCGTCATTATAAAAAGTTCTCAAGTGTCTACGACTCGAGAACTTAAAATAATTTAGAAATGATTAAACAAGATAAGATTTACCTAGATCATTGGGAGGGAAGAATATTGTGCTACCGGCTACCCCGGTCTCCAAGGGCCCCATGTAGTATGGAATTATCATGCTAGGCAAGGGCTCCATGACTGACCAAGTTTACGCGTGTTGCGGCATATTACAAGACAAGCTTATGTTTATAAGACAAGTTTTTGATTCACAAGTTTAAGTTTATGTTCACAAGCTTTAGTTTATGCTTACAAGCTCGAATTTTAGTTTATGACGAATAACAAGTTATGTTGTTGTGATGTTGAATGTGCATATAAGTTTACTCGACAGGTGCACACTTGGCCATCCGGGTTGACTGCAGTATCGGTGTTAGAAATATTCTTAAAATATGCATTTAGTAATTAATGCCTGTGACAACCTTAGCTAGTTAATCGTAGCAAGCCGTAGAGCTGTTTGGCCGTACGATGAATGATGTTACTTTTATTATATCTCGCTGTTCTAGATTCTTTTCTTTTAGCACGTGGTTAGGGTGCTAAGTTCTGCTCGGGTAAAAGTTGCAACCCCGGTCATTGTTTGGTTTAAGGGTTATGATCCCGATCCAGAGTATTTCCTATGCACTTTTGTCGCTCGTCGCCTTTCTTTCATCTTAGCACTTATTATCAGTTCTTCTAGTTATATTTTTTAGAAAAGTACATTGGTACCATACAAGTCTTGATCCGCATTTATTTTTTTATTATCTTTTTTCTGCTAATGTTGTGATATGTTTGGTCTATCACCTTGAGCTCCTTTGTGGTACTTATTTCTTCGGGTTCTGACCCCACTGATTTTGTATGACCAAATTATCCCGAGGAAAATCAGGATCTACCGCACTTCCAGCAAGATGGCTCACACTCGTAGGACTGCGGTCGAAGCTCGCGAGTGGGTTTCCTTCTTCTATCCCTCACCTTGATTATTTTATTTTGTGATATTTTAGCAAGAGGAAGTATTAGCCCCTTATTTTGAGATTACTTCTCTGACTATGGTCAACATGATGTATATATTAGACCATTGTTGGTATATTTGATCATGTATAATTATACTCTTCTAGTGCAGTATTATGTATTCACTAGCTTCATAATCATATGTGCTATGTAATTTGGAATACATTTTTACTATCATATATGATATACTCTTGTACTTATGTTGCTGGATTGAGATACTAGGATTTGTGGGCCTTAGGACAGATGTTATAACTTTCTAGAGTTCATCTATATGTCTTCTAGACAACCTTAACACATTGCGGCTTACTTCGATATTTTGAATGGTACGGTTGGCCATGTCAGTCCTCGTATTTACCTAGTATTCTGGGAGCGGGGCATGATCGTATCTCACTAAATAAATCCATGCATAGCACCTCCTGTACCATAGAGATCCTGCTGATATCGATGACACGACCAAGACCGAAGTTCCTAACGATCAGTCTTACCATGAGACTTGGCTTCCTGTCCCCGCCTTCCGTCTTCCACTGGGACGATTTTTCGTTTTGACGAATTTCTTCTTCCTTGGCTAGCCCAGCCAAGCGAATGGTATGGTACCCTCGAGACTCGGACTCATGAACCTACCCACCTTCATATCAGACACTGAAGCTTGCCCGTACCCGCGCATCCTCTAGCAGAACATCATGCACTGTGTACGTCATCGATGACCCACAGCTCCCCTAAAACTATGTGAATGGAGATGCACCCACCTCTGATTGAGTTTGTTGCACACCTTGATCTTTTCTCTGGCTTCTAACTGCTGAAACCGATGTCGCTCTGTAAAGCATTGGCAAACCGTCCGTCACCAAAACTAGATCCGTGGAACAACCCCCACTAGGAGATCGACCGGCTGTTATGGGACTGACAGACTGACCCTCAATCTTTGGCTCATCATTATTTATCGTGTCTCGATGAATCGAATGCTCCATAATCCTCAAAGTATCTCGAAGACCCTCCTCGACAAGTTTTCGACGATCCACTAACTCCTGTCAAACATCCTTCGAACCTCCATCCGGTGTCTGTGGCCTGCCTATACGATTCATTGGCTTGAGCTTGTATTAGAAACCCTTCGTAAGCATCAAATCTATGTCCCCAAATGCGTTGCGACAACCATTATCTGCCAGCCTCCCTACCAAAACTAAGTTGTAGAGAAAACTTGGTACATATCGCACACCCTTGACAATGAGCTTCTCACCAAGCTCCGTTGTCAAGTGCACATCACCGATGCCTACAACTACAGCCGTCCACTTGTTATCCATCTTCATACGTCCAAACTTGTCGTCGTGGTATGACGTGAAGATCCTCCTATATGGAGTGGTGTATTACGACGCCCTCGTATCCATGACCCAATTGCTACCATGACACATGCCACAAGGTTTCTCTGCGTCGGTTGCTGCGATGATGTGATATCCCATAACCGTGAGATCCTCCTGATCGTCCTTACTTTTGGCCTTCTCAGCTTTGAGCTTCATGCAGTTCCTCTTGATATGACCCCTTTTGCCATAGTTATAGTAGCCCTCCTTGCGGTCCACAGTCGCAAGATCCTGAGTACTCCCCATGTCCTTGCTTGTGACTTGAGTCTTTCCTTCCAGTAGGAAGCTACCAGAGTGGACTCCTGCAATGATTCTACTTGCTTATGCCAGACTTTCTTGTTCAACAAGCTTCTTTTGACTACCTCCATCGTGACAACTCCATCCGGAGGGAAGTTGCTCATCGACACCACCAACTTCTTCCAGCTTTTCGGCAGATAACTCAAGAATAGTAGTGACTAAAGATCATCCTCAATCACCATCTTCATAGCAGAAAACTGATTGATGATGCCCTAAACCTCGTTCAGATGTTGTGCCATCGGGCACCCTCCATGTACTTTGAGTTGACGAGTTAGCGAACCAAAAATTCCTTGTTGCCAACCGTCTTCCTTTCGTATAATGAGTACAGCTTCTCCCACAATAATTTTGCAGAACTCTCCATGGAAACATGGTAAAATAATGAGTTATCCATCCATTGGGGGATGAATACAATAGCCTTCCGATCCAGTCATTTTCAGTCATCAGCACCTTTGTCTGTCGGCTTGGCGCAGTTGTCACGCCCAATCTCCCACAAGTTCGATCCTTCTCGCTGGACGTGATATCAATACGCCAACGCTCCTGCAGGATAATCTTTCTCATCGTGGTATGATTTTGTATGAGCCTGGAGTTGCGCTTGGTCTCGGAAGTTGCCATGCCCCAATTCCCGCAAGGGGCCGATCGTCCTCACATGACACCTTGTGGAACCGATCGTCCTCGCATTGGCGAGATACTGTACAAGACTAAGTTATGCTTGCACAAGGCCAATACTTTGAACAAGGACAAGTAAGCTTTCAAGACGGAAGCAGCGACACAATATGCAAAAAAGTAAATGAATACGATGGTACAAGAAAATAATCTCTTTATTGATATTCAATAAGTGTTACAAGCGGCGCTTGGCCGATATTAGAAATCGCTCAAGCTCTCTCTCAATTACAATGACATTATTACATACATTATATCCCTTTATAAAAAAAATCATAAAATATCTTGATACAACTCTAGGCATCGATTCCAGATCTCCGGCTCCTGAGGATGAGGATATGATATCTCTTCTTCGGATGATCCAGCACCTGCGAACAAAATTGGTGGGGGTCAACACTTTGAAAAAAGTACTGGTGAGTATAAAAACAATAAACAGAAGCAACAATCTCTAAAACCAACACTAAGTAATCAAGTTATAAAATATTTTATTATTAGTAATTTTGCTACTTTTTACGTAGGTTTGTTTTATGCAGTACAAGATCAAGTCAGATTACATATTTGAAAAAATCTTTGAAAAAAGCTTTGAAATCAAATTTCATATTTTTATACAATCAAGCATACAAGACAAGCAGTTCATGCACGATATTAAGTCTACTCGAATCTGGATGTGCACAACTTATTTCGTGAGCCATATTCATTAACTCTAAGGACTTTGGCAGCATCTAGTGGACTATTCATCTTATCTAAGGAACATCAACATATTCAAGTCAAACATGCAAGTCTAGGAACAGTTTCGATAAGGAACATAAGCAATAACCAGTGATCACTTATTCAGTGATCCTTACCTACAGCCGAACAGTTATCCCTGCAACCGACACATAAGTTAGCAACAATTTGCATAATTATAAAGGTTATATTTTCTGTTCTTCTCTACATCAAACAATTAGGTATACACGAATGCTAACCTAGCATGTGCCCTAACAATATGATGGCCCATGAGAAACCCAAGATTAGTAGCGGTGTTATCACAGCCCAACACTATACCAAAATATGCTCGAAATAGCTGTTTTGACACGTGAACTAGCTAAATAAAGACATAAACACCCACCTAATAGAGAGGACTTAATTGCCTCAGTGTGTTCCAATTAGCCTTTCCCAGGCTGAACGGTTCCTAGTACCACAGGATACCGCTCGAGAGACTCTATACCTTCTGCACAAGTTGTCAGACTGATGTATGGATGCATTCCTATCAGATAATTCTATAATGCAAGCAAGAAATGATCAAGCAAACTTCTATCTCTTCTTCTTATCAATCGATCGATAGGTTCAATTCATGGCCCATCACTACACTAGCATACACTCATACTAGCTGCTGTGACACATGATCAAGATATTCCCTTAACGAGTTTGATAACAAGTCTATGTTTCAAGTAGAAGTTATTTTTAACATGAAACCAGTAAGAGTTCTATAAATCTAGCATGCTATAGTTATATCTTTTGCATCAATGACAAGCAACATATAAGCATTCTCTAATTAAGCAATCATGTCACGGTTCTTCTATCGCTTCTATCTAAGCATATAGTTCTACTCTTGTTTATCATATAATGAAGGAACATGCTCAAGCATCTTTTATTCTTATTAGCTTGGCAATGGTTCGTTCGATAGTTGTGTCAGTGTAACTTAGCATGCAGCATTCATTTCCATACTTAGCATGGAAAGGGTTTGTTCATTAGACGAGCATTACGAAATGATCAAGCAAACTTCTATCTCTTTTTCTTATCAATCGATCGATAGGTTCAATTCATGGCCTACCACTACACTAGCATACGCTCATACTAGCTGCTTTGACACGTGATTAAGATATTCTCTTAACGAGTTTGATAACAAGTCTATGTTTCAAGTAGAAGTTATTTTTAACATGAAACCAGCAAGAGTTCTATAAATCTAGCATGCTACAGTTCTATCTTTTGCATCAATGACAAGCAACATATAAGCGTTCTCTAATTAAGCAAGCATGTCACGGTTCTTCTATCGCTTCTATCTAAGCATGCAATTCTACTCTTGTTTATCATATAAGAAGGAACATGCTCAAGCATCTTTTATTCTTATTAGCATGGCAATGGTTCGTTTGATAATTGTGTCAGTGTAACTTAGCATGCAATATTCATTTCCATACTTAGCATGGAAAGGGTTTGTTCATTAGACGACCATTACAAGTTATCTAGTTAAGCATGCAGGTTATCGTTCTATCATTCTTATGTGAACATTATATACTTAGCAAAAAGAATTATAAAACTTAGATTCATTATTAAGCGTGCAAGAATCAGAGAATAAAGTTCTGTCCCACTCACCTAGATCAGTCGTCTTCTGGTTCAACAATGAGCTCTTCAAAAATCTTTTCTTTTTGAGTCAGCAAACCAATATCTTTTTTATATAGTTGTCATGACCCGCACCCATTGTAGGGATGTAAGTAGTGAATAACACTCAGCCTACGTCACAACATCGATGATAGAACATTATTTAGGTAAACTATCTATCAATATAAATATGCCACCAACAAATGAATATACTCAATCACAGATCTATAGAATAGAATAAGCACAAATATGATAAAAGAACAGAAGAGTCACAAATACAACTCATGAGAAAAAATAATATCCAATGAGTCAAGAAATACTAATAACAAATGTTGGAGACAAATCCAGTACAAAAGAAAACTAACTAAGAAACAATGAGTCTTGGATCGTCTGTCTCAATCGGGGTGAGACCCTCCTGAGCCAAGGTCTCTGGCTCTAAGCCAACCACGTCCTGAGGCCCGTAGTGAGTACGGTACCACTCCTCAGTGTCATCTGGAAAAAATATATCCAGTCAGGAAATGAGTAGAGTATATCTCTAACAGGAGTTCTAATAAATGATATAAACTATGTAACAGTAAATAGATATGAATATACAAGATACAACATATAGATACAAGAGATATGCAATAAAAAAATACTGGAAATAAATACAAGAATGAGCAATATGGAAATAAATAAGAAATACTAATGACCAAGTGAGTGAGTACCAGTTTTAATATGTGATCAGCTTGGGAACATGATACAAGATTTATGGTCTGGCTAATCATACGTGCGATGTATGATTAACACTATTTAATGAACAAGACTTGATACAAGGAGGGTATGATCACATGTCTATACTACATACTCTCCGCCTCCGACTGGTATAGTGGATCTAACCATGGTACATTATGACACGGGTTTCCATAAGAAGGGCGCTACTCTTCTCATGAACCAATGTCTGTATTTGTACAAGAAGAACAAGGAACACGGCTTGCACAAGATATACCGTAAATACCAAAGAATAGCATCTCATGACGAGATCCGGATATACCAATCCGTAAAACCATCGTGTCAAGAATCAAGGATATCTACACTAGATACAAGAGACATAGAAGATATCATAAATAAGAAACTATCATAGAATGTACTCATCTAAAATTCGGTGAACAGTATCAAAATGTCTGGTACGGTACCTCGAAGACCTAAATATGGAATATTATATCAATACAAGGTTTTGGAATAAAAATAAGTTAACCTAGTCAACTTCTAGGTCATAAAGCCATTTCTAAGTCAAAATAGTCAAACTAGGTCAACTCTAGGTCAAACTAGTCAAACTTAGTCAAACTAGCTATTTTTAGGTTGCATGAGTCTATCTCTAAGATATTGAGTCCATACACTATATAACTAGGCCACACTAGATATACTAGGATACTATGAATCCAAAAGATACCGTATCCTAAGATACACAATTAATTAGATAGGAAATATCATAACATATATATACACTCAATAATATTTAACATTCCTAACTAAACTAATGCTAAGGAAATACCTTGGTTTTGAAACAATGCGGTATCACACCACTACAAACCCATCTTGATACTCAAACCCAATACCTTGAGTATCAACCCAATACCTTGACATTACCTTGGTATCACAAGACATTGTGAATTCTAGTATATATTAACTACCAAATACTAAACTATAACTAACAAGAATTAATATAATACTACTATACTAACTATCAACTACTAATATACTAATACACACACACACACACACACACACACACACACACACACACACACACACATATACATATATATATATATATATATATATATATATATATATATATATATATAGTAACAAGTATATATGTATATATATATACCTAATAAACTATTAAGTCACTAACTAGATAACTACTAACTAGACTAACTAAACTATATATGAACCAACTAGCTAACTTACCTAGCTGATCTAGCTATTGCTGAAACTGGATGTTATGCTTTTGTTGTTTCAGTACCAGTTGCTGCTCACGTTGTTGCTTCTGCTACATCAAACTTGCTGTGCTGTAGTGCTTCCCTGTTGCTCATGCTTCTG